>VWZO01013356.1:1099668-1313039 GCA_013396975.1 Bucco capensis | reverse complement strand
CCGGCTGCGCGCACCGCCGGCGGCTGCGGGCTCCCGCGGGCCTGGGGAGCTGGGCGGGGTGGGGAGGTGTCGGTCGTGTGCCTCCGCGGGGGGCGAGTGCGTGGTACCCACATCCCTCCGCGGGCGCCCGAGCTACTGCGTGAGGTGTAACCGGAGCTTCGTCCTTCTCCTCCGTTTCCTCTCGCTCCTTCGGCACCGCTTGGGCCTGAGCGTTTCAGCCACCCAGGCCCGCAGTGACATGCTGCTCTCTGCAGAGAGGGGCATCCAGGTTGGGTATTTCGTCTGAGTGCCTGGCCAAAAAAAGGGTTGGGGAAGGAAAAGGCGGTGGGGGAACCCAGCTCAACCGAACAGGCAGGGGGGTGCTGGTAGTCACCGGGAAATTGGATTCTCTGAATCCTGGTTGGTATTAGCCTGCTTATGTGCGTGAGGTGTCCGTGTGCCAGAGCCCACTCCCCAAACACACTCGTGATGTAGCCAGGGAAGTCTCCTTGTAGAAGGAGAGCGGCCTGCTTGTTCAGTAATAACCAGCTGGGTTTGTATTGGCCTTTTTTTTTTTACTTTCACAGTAGTAGGAAGCAGGTGAATAGGCCTTAGAAGTGAACTGATAACATTTTTATGGTATTTAAATGCAGTTGATGCTAAGCATATAGTGGCTGGCTATGACAGGGCAGAAGGCTATTGCTGCTGCTGTAAATAAGCAGTTTAAGACTGCCAGTATTTTTACTTAAAGCTTTTTCTTTTTTTTTGTTCTTAGCTTGCTGCCATTATGGCTGAAGGCAGTCATTGTTTTTTTATCCCTTTGGGTTTTTAAGTACTCGACTGTAAAATCCACTTTAGGCACTTACTGCCTGGCTCCTTACAGCCCAGCAGCAACTTTGGGCCACCCGGTGGGTTCCTCTCCTGAGGAGTCCTCTGGGAGTGCCCAAAGGGAGGGAGCTGCTGCTCCTCTCTTCTGGGTGCTCTCAAGAAATGACAGTGTCCTTAGTGTCCTCCTACCCAAAGTCTCATTCCCCAAAGCAGGGCTCTTGTTTGCTTGCAGCAGCTTAAGACTGGTGTGGATGGAAAGTGGTCGCTTCACGGCAGCTGGTGTAGGTTCTGTGCCTCCTACAGATCTCTCAGGACATTGGCTTGTTTACGTCAGCCGTGGTGTCACAAGTAGGCTATAGCAGGCTCATGCCTATGTGCACGTGCAGAAGTGTGTGCAGACACCTATGGATGCCCATGCACTGGTGTCCCTTCTTTTGGCATTGGTCATACAGCTAGGTGGGGACTGGAACGTAGAGGTCAGCTCTGCTGTGTCACATGAGAGAAAGATGTAAATTGACCCCAAATGGTTAATCCTGAAGTTTATGAGAAGTGCTGTGAGAAGCTTAATGTTTACACCCAGTCTTGGTCATCTGTGGTCTTGATGAAGGAACTTTGTCATGGGCTTAACCTTCAGAAATGTTGAGAACCACTTTAAGCAGAAAGGTTATCTTACATCATGCAAATGCTTGCAGTTTTAGTAGGTTTGTATCTCCTTTTGGGGAGCGTTATGCAGTGAATACTTGACAAAAGCGGTATAACCATATCATTATTTTCAGCCACCATGCACTCTCACATAAAACTTGGAATTCCTCAACTATTTTCTCAAGCCTGTGGTCACTGCTAGGGAGAGGATCCCTGTGTGCTGTCCTTCACCAGTATCTCTACAGCATACAGTGTCTGAAGAAGCTTCTTTACCAGATGTGTAAATCTCCTTGTGTTCCTCGTGGTGTGTCCTGGTGGTGTCAGTGCTAATTTGAAACTTGAGATATTTGAGGAAGGAACAATTTATTGCTATCAAGAATTATCTTTTGAAATAAGACAGTTCAGCTTAAATTTTATAACTGGAACTATGTTATTGGAGAGAGAAAATAAAGATTATTTCTGGGGGAAAAATGAGAAGATACTAGGAATATGTGCATGTAGAGTGCATTAAACTGAAGCTCTGAAGTCAGAATTACTTAAGCTTGCTGGCTGTAAGGCTGAAGGGCTCTGTTGAAAGAGGCATTAAGCAGTCTGTGGGGTTGACATTCCCAGTGTTTCCCTCTGTCCTCACACAAACCAGTAGGAGCTGGCCCATCTGCAGGGAGCCACGGCTTTGCAGCAGGAGGAACAAAGTCAGTGAGCAAGCCAGCTGCTGCCACAATGCCCACTGTCTTCTGCTTCTTGCCTTTGTTGCTGTTGTCACTGTCTCACTGGCAAAACCTGGCCTCCTGTGGTTAGCTGGGGTTTCTCCAGCACCTGACACCAGGACTGCAGGACTGGCAGAGGCTTGTGAGGCCTAAGTCCTGAGGATGCTGTCAGCTCTTAATTTAAAAGAGAAATCTGAACTAAAGACTGGTGACAAACTGAAGGATAAATGCAACTCTCTTTGTCTGCTGAGTGCTAATGGCTTGTGCACTGGAGAAGGGGAGCACTGAGCTCAAACTGATCTTGCCACCTTCATTTTTTGCCTTTGCTGTGCTTGGCCTCTCTGAACAATGCAATTCATATGCACTTGGGTATAAAGTGTTTAGGAGATGCCACAGTACTGATGCAGGCGTTAGAATGCTTAGTATTGGTTTGATTTCTGTGTTTGGCTCTGGAGGTCAGAGGTGAGCTCTGTTGTTACAGCATAGGTCCTGCTGTCTGACAGAACATTTTAACCTAAGAACAGAGCAGCACTGATACTTGCTCTGTAGGAGGAATATTGCAGCATCCATTCATCCTCCCCTTCTCTTCTGTGATGGCTGCTCTGGCAGAATCCCTCCCTTTTATTTGTAAATGAGATGAAGTTTACTGCACTGCTTTATTTTTATTAGTTGTTAAAACATTCTCCTACCGCTGGTGGTAGGGAATGACAAATCCTTCAGTGTGATGCTGGGAGCAAGGGAGGCAGAGAGGGAGAGGAGGGGGGAAAGCCCTCCTGAACATATGGAGACATCCAGAAAAAGATGTGCATCGTCAGCTGTGATCCCATTGTGTGCCTGCAGACAGGATCTAGGCTCCTCTGCTCCTGGGAATTGAAGCCTCACAGAAGTGCTCTCTGCCTTTTACTCGTCAGGATAATCCATCTCAGGGAACATCTATTTCACATATTTATTTAATACAGATAGTATTTTGATCATATTGTAAGATTTCAGGCACTAAATACATTTGCCAGGACTCCTGCTCTCTGTTGGAATAACATTTTGAGCAGGCATACGTGCTGGTGAGAAGGCAGATCGGGGTAGTAAGCATAATGTGTGGTGGTGTATCAGTGGTTACACATGGCTAAGGCATCTTACCAGCTCTATGGTTAGTAGTTTGTCAGCAGTATTTATGTTATGCAAACACTCCCTGTTTTTAATGATTCAGTAGCTTAGCCTTTTCAGAACACACCAAGTAGAAATGTGACATGAAAAATGACAGCTTGTATAGGTTAATTAATTTAGGATAGAGATTTATATTTAAAGAAAAACACAAAACAAACCAAAGGATTTTTTAAACAGGGTTTTTAAACAAAGCTGTGTTGTCAGTGTTGAGTGCTCAGAAATAGTCTTTACATGATGAAAAAACTGAGTGGAAGAAAGGAGTTTCCCTTTATTCAGTCCTGCATTTACCTATTACCTAGAACAGTCCTCTCTTAAGCATTTGGAATACTTCTGCTGATTTTGTACAATTATTTAGGCTTGATGAATAGTTTGAAAGTAGATCCTGGCTGTGGTGGATTTGCTGCATTGTGCTCTGTTCTGTTTATGTTTTTCTTCAGTCTTGTTCTATGGAAAGTGCACATTATTCAGGTTAAAGACTAATGGAAATTTTGCTTAAGGATTTTATGGAAATAAAATAGGAAAAGTGTATGGTCACTGGGGTGCTTGGCATTTTGAAGTTTGAGATCAGCTCATTAATTTCAATGTCTGAAGCTATACCACAGCGTATTAACAATACACAGGTTTTCCAGCTCTGCAGCTGCATCATTATACCATTCCAAGCCCTGCATTTCCTTAAATGGCTTCCTTAACAGTCTTCCATTAATACAGTTACTGGCAGATCCTATTCTTGCTTTGCTCTCATTTTAGCAGTTTTAACTGATCCTAGATTTCCCTCTTTCTGTGAGCATACTCCCATTGCTTGGCCGTGCAGAAGCCTCTTTGTAACGGGCCTTTGCTCTCTGCAGCTGAGATACAATTCCCTCTGTAAAGGCTGAGGGCATTTTTCTGCTTGTTTTTGAAACTGAAGGAGTTACTTGCTGTTTGGAAAATGTTTGTGTTAATGGCTGTGTATGGCAGCCATTAGTGTATTAGTGAAAGGGCAGGGAGTATTGGTGACAAAGGAGTTAAATTATCTACTGAATGCTGATCTACCTATAAATCTCAGGTAGTGTGGATCATGTCAGGTTCTGGGGGGCAGGGATGCTGGGACACAGTGAGAACATCTGTCTGATGCAGTGCTGACTGAGGGTGGCTGTTTTGATGCTTTTCTGAGTGAGCTCTGTGAGACATTGTTGCTCTTTGGTAGGATTTATAGTGGGCACATCACAATTGGCTGCTTTATTGGCTACCTCAGTGGAGGAGTCTGAGGGTGAGGAATGGGCATGGAAGGTGAAATAACATTTTACTTGTTAGGTCAGAATTGTTATGGAATTTTACTCTTACACTGCCTATGCTGTAATTCATCCGTGTGTGAAGGGATTGAGTTTTTCACTGCTGTCAGTATTGATCTCTAATGAGCCTTGCCCATGGATTTTGAGGAAAATCACTCCAATTAAAAACAATACAGTATGTCACCTCTTTGTGCCTCACAGACTATGTAGGGGGTACTAAATCACCTTTAAGAAGAAAACTTTAAGAGGATGGAGGAAAGTCAGCCTATGAATAAATTTAATAGTATATACTGACACTTTTATTACAGGTATTTTTATGAACTTAAAAATTCATCATGTGTGTGTGTGACAGAATCAGGTTTTTTAAAAAACCAACCCACAAAGCCCTTGAAAGTTTTATGTTTTACTATTCGTGCAAGTGAGAGTTCAGCTATCACCCAGTCCACAGGAGAGATTGCTTCTCTTCCCATTTCTTCCACTCTGCTTTACAAAGTTAGCTCTTCAGTCCTTATGCTTTACTATTTCAAAACCAATGTCAGAACTTGCTGACCAACCACTTATGTTATTCTCTGAGATAAATGTGATTATTGTCAGCTTCCCTCTGCTGTGTCCCACTAAAATGCAGTAAATCTCACTGGATCACCAAAAGACCTAGTGGTGCTTTACTGAGATGTTTATTCTGAGAGGAGGTGATGTTTTCTGTCAGTGAGGACCCACTCGAAGCCTCATGGTTGTGATCTGCAGAGCTTGTGTGCTTTTTGGGCACTCCTGAGGAGATAATGTAGCCCTGTCTTCTGTGTATGTGTTTTATGTAAGAGTACTTCTTTGGTGCTGCAGCTGGATGGTCTCTTACTGTAGTGCTGGCCTGCCTGGGATGGAAGGGACTTAAGCAGAGTTTGTTTGAGGAAGGTTTCTGTGAGATGGCAGAAATGACAGAAAGAATGAAATTGTGTCTGAATTGCATTTCTCTTGAGGCATAATTAGTGAGCTTTTTCTCCCCTGTTGATAGCTGTTGTAGTGTATCATTTTCTTGATGTTCTGCCTTGTTGTTTGTCAGGATAAGAAAGTGGAGAACTCTTTGTTTGGTGGCTTGCTTGGATACATTCAACATAAAGTACTGTTTGACATGTGGAAGGGAATGCAGGTGTCATGTTCATGTGGTAGTGGCATGCTCCTCTTCCCTGCAGAGATGGGTATGGCTGTGCAGGCTGTGTCCTCTGCTCTGCTGAGCTCTTCAGCTCTAGGCTAATGAAGAGCTTGAAACTAACATGTTATAAAGTCAACCAAAGAAGGAACCAGCCACTTTCACAGAGAGTTCCCACAGATTCTTTTGTGAAAGTAAAGGCTGTGTACAGTGTGAGTGAGTGTAAATATCTTAGTTGCTGTGGCTGTGAATTTGCAGTAGGTAGGGAGGAAGCTGTGTGACTGGAGGGATTGTGCAGCTGGGACAGGGTTCTAGTTGTCTGGAGAAGCAGATAATGCCCTGCAAAGTTTGTGTTTCCCTCCTTGTGTTATGCTTAGAACTGCAATGTGCTAAGCAGCACATTCTTATTTTTCTATGCCTGTCCTTGAAAAAAGACTAATATTTTTCTCTCATTTTTCTTCCTAGCATGCTTGAGATGTCTGTGAGCAGTGAGGCCCTCTGCACGCACAGCCCCTAGGAATCATTGCCTGCCTTGCTGCATCTGGGTGAGTTGTCTACATCCTGTTGTGTTTAATTGGATTATCTTACAGTTTTATCCTCTTCACAGGGGAATTTGATGTGAGATGTCTTAAATTGATTGTGTGGATACAGCAGAACAAGCCTTGGTTTTAAGTAATGCATGATCTTCTACCCTGAGTTGTACAGACATTTTAGAGGCTTTCCAAGGTAACAGCCAGGCTGGTTATGGAAGCAGGGACCAGGAGTGGGACTCTCTGCTGAGAAAGTCTGAAGGGATCAACCTGTGATGTTCTTTCATTCTTTGTTTGTTTGATATTTTATACTGTCAGGAAGGAATTGACATTTTTCAGGTGTGCTGATGGTGATCTGTCTGATGGCACAGGTTGAGTATGAAGTAACACAAGCTGCACTAATAAATTACTTAAATGGAGGGTTGAACTAGGTATAATAACAGTGATGGCTCAAACTGCTCGTTGCTCAGGAATTACTGTCTGATGGCTCCATCAGGCAGTGCTGTGCCTGTTTAGCTCTGCTCAGCAGAAGGGCTGATGCTGCTGAGAAGCAGAGAGAGGGACCCCTGCGGGTTATTAACTGGAGACTAATCATCATTTGGTGGTGCAGTGAGAGAAGGCAGAGTGTCAAGGCTGTGCTTTTGTTTTAGGTGCATTTAATAGATCAACATATTCACTTGGTATAAATCTTCCACAAATACGCATCTGAGATTTTATGTGAGAGTCTTTTCAGGGTATTCATGAATAAATGGTGTCTTTTAACACATAGAGTGACTTATTAAGGTCAGCAATATGTATTTTTGAGGCTTGCACGCTAAATAATGAGGTGGGAAATGAGCCTGCAGAAAAGGCTTGGAGTTGTTTGGGGGATAACGCTTTATAAAATGCTAGCCTTTAAGAGTAAAATTATGTCTGTCCTCCTCAAGTATCATTTCCTCTTTTGTTAATTGTCTTGAACAGTTTTTGCAAGCTAACAATGCTTTTCTTTAAACTGACTGGATTTTGTAGCATCAGGGAGTGAGAACAGATTAAGAAGCTTTCAGTGCTGCTGGATTTTTTTCTGCTTTTTCCCTTGGCTGTTGTGATAGAACACTTTGTAGTTCATTGGGTTCAATGAAGTTTTTAATCCTGGTTAATAGTTTGTTTATGTAGATATTAATTTGGAAATGCTCAGCCACGCAGATGTTATTACTTATTTACACTTATTACACTATATTACTTATTACTTATTTACACTACTTGTCTAGGCTGCATAATGATCACCATAATGTGTGTGTCTTCTCAAGAATAAGCTGCTTTTGTGGTCATGTAACCAAATTGCTTTAAAAAGAGGAAATAGTAAGAATCTAAGATATTTTTTCCTAGTGAATAGGACTCATAATATGACTTAGATGTGTAATAAAGAGAAAAATGTCACTACCAGCATTCTCCAAAGAGAACATGAATTCTTTTTGCCAAGCTCATAGTATGTTTTCATTTTTCTCAGTTGTGAATTTCCATTAAGAAAAGAATGCAGTAGGTAAAGACTGAAAAAGATAAATATTCAAATAAAAAGCAATCTGCAGGTAATTTTTTTCCTAAGAAATGTCCCTAGACAAACCTCCCTGTCTTGCTTGGAGTTACTGTCTTCTGCACCAGAATGATAAATTGGGTTGTTACTGTGCCAGAAGGTAATCTGGTGCCCTTACAGACACTGACTGGAGCATAGACTGAATGCTTGGAAAGTTCAGAACCTTTCATAAGAGCCACTAGGAGATAAATACTTCTCTATGAAATCTGTGGTGATGACAGTGAGGAGGAAACAACTGTTAAAAATGAGTGTCATCTAGGATTTAGAGGGCAAGGTGAAAGTGGAGAGTAGTTCTCTGCTCAGATTATCCTCTTGCTCTAAAGTGGGTAGCTTTCCATGTGTTTGTGTGATGATTCAGCAAAAGTAGGTTGCATAAGACAAGGAATAGTTTCAGAGTTTGGTTTCTTTGGATCCTCGGATTTCTGAATGTCCAGGATTTCAGTCCTGTTGTTCAGTGGGCTCTAATGTTCACTTCTCCATCACCAGATCTGGGAGCTGTAGCTGTTGATGCTAACCAGCACACCCAGCTGAGATGGTTCTAGTGTCTGAGGGATCTACCAGTTGGAGCTTCATCTGAGAAGCCCTCTCCTTGGCTGTTGACTAGAGTTGCCTGTGGAGTAGGTGTTGGGTTTGACTGTGTGTGATGAGACTGTACCACCACTGTGCACCTGCAGCCTGTCTGCGTTGCATTAGTGCTGAGTACTGCATCTGGTTTTATATTCTATAGCAGTTCAGAGTGTGCATCTTGGGCTGGTTGAAGGGCTTCAGAGTATGTCTATATGAACTGGTAAGAAATCATATCAATGACAGAATCTGTGACTGCTCCACTGGAACGCTGGGAGGGGAGGTGGTGGGAAGCACCTGCTGTGTGCTACCCAGAAGCTTTGCCATTGAAGGTCGAGAAGTTTAGTTTAAAAAAAATAAAAGGCCAAAACCAACCAACCAGATAAAAATGCTAACTGTAGTTCTTAGTCTAAAAGTTTTCAGTTAGTAAACACTTCTTTCCTTTTTCCTTTCTTTTTGCATGCAGTGATTTGCATTGCAGGGAACATTTCTCAAGAAAAAAGGAATGGAGATTGGGAAATCTGTTTCCTGTCACTCCTGATCTGGAGAGTCTGTTTCAATCTGACTTTGTACTGATTTCACTGGTGTTTGTGTTGTAGTTAGTGTCAAGTGTGACAGAGAAAATATTTGTGTGTCTGTTTCTCTGAGTTATAGTACTTCTTGTTTGCAGCAGCAGCAGATACAGAAAATTGTGACAGATGCCTCATTTGTGACTGTGCTCTCCCCATGCACATGTGTGTGAAGGGAATGCTGTCAGGAGATGAAATAGAGTGCCTTAGATTTAAACCAGTTCTAAGAGCCTTCAGCTTCAGAGCCTACTTTAAGGATGCAAGTGAGGAAGCTCTACAGGAGGCTCCAAGCCTCAAATCTGAATGAGAGAGCACTGGTTTCTGCCAGCATGGGAAGCTGGGCTGTGCTGGTGCCTGCCTGGAGCTCTGCAGACAGTTCAGAGCACCTTAATGCCCACAGGAGCTGTGTTCCTGAAATACCTGGATCAGAGGTTTGGATAACCTTTACTGACTCACACCCTCTCGTTGGCAGAGGGATCTGGGAGGGATATTTCATCTACATTGACTTGCTTTGTGATACATAAAGGGATTATGTTCCCATTCTTAGACCTCGAAACTGGGGAGGTGTGTTTGGCATGAAATGTGATCAGATTTTTCTGTTTTCAGAAGCAACAGTAGTTAGCATGAACTGCTTCTAAAGATGCCTGTAAAAGTGGCTGCTTGATTATAGTGCATTTACTGCAATCAGTGTTAAAATGATATTCTGAAGAGTATCGGTGGAGCTCCGTGTGGGTGGTACAGTGAGAAGAGAAACACTGAGAAATGAGCATCTATTAAGATTTATACCATTGCACCCCACAGAAGTACATACTTATGTTTTCCCCCTAAAACTGGAAATAGAGGCTCATGGAAATATTTGGTTTTTGTTGTGGAAAAGGTGAAATTTACACAAACGTAATTTACTGCATTTCCTTTAAAACTGATGAAAATTGAGAATAGTGTAGAGAGAAATCTCATCGTGCTTGCAACTAGCAGAACTAGATTCTGTAATGATGAAAGTGGTTTTAAAGTGCTTCCATGGTTTTCAGGCCACATCATTCACATCCTTTATGAATCTGGAGTAAACCATTCTTAAACATATAGCCCTCACTAATTACTGTGGATGGATTTCAGTGGAGTGCTCTGCCAGTGAGCTTCTTGCTGAACTGCTGGAACCAAACCTCCTAGCTCTGCAGGGCTGCTGAAACCACTGCCATTCAGAGGACTGAAGTTGCCTTTTGTATGTAGCTCTAGTCTGGGATATTATTTTGAACATTTCAGCTTCAGTGAGAGAAAAAATATTTGGGAAACGAGATTGCTAACTTGATTTTATTCACTTCTTAAATATTGGGTTTTGCCTTAGTAATAGACTTTGCTAGGGTTTTTTCATTTCTTGCCTTGATAGGAACCTTTTTCTATGGGCAAAGGTATAGTATATATGCATTTGCAGAAGAAATAGCTTCCATGGAAAATCAATCTGTATTTTAAATACAGATTGATGACACTGTGCTGCCAGTGTGGGAGCCTGGGAATTCTGGAGAGGTCAACAACAGGACAACTTGGTACTTGCATCATCAGAGAAGATGAGATGCATTTAGTTGGGCAGATTTTCCTCTGGTCCTCTCTTTAGCCCCTGAATTGGGAAGAGTGAAATATTTGCCCAGCCTGGCTCTTGACAGTAAATAGTATTAATTAAATAGAGGGCTGGAAAATGCCACTATTGTTTCAGATTAAGGGCAGTAAGTTTTGCACTGGCTTTCTGGACATGGAATTCCAGCAGTCTGTTTATCTGACAGCATTATAGTACAATTATTTGAGGTTCATGGGCATTTCTGTGCATTAAAGTGGGTGAATTTTTATAATGTCACAGTGCTGGGATGTTAGGCTCAGAAGACTTCTGTGACTAGAAGAGCAAGTGAATTTACATCTGGTTAATGTCAAGTGTGGCACAGTGTTTCCATCTGACTAATTTACCTTTATATGAACAGTAACAGAAGTTACTGATGCTAAGTGTTATCAAAATGATTTGGAAGTACTGGTGAGTTTAACAGGGTCTTTGTGGAGGACTCTTAAGAAATCCTCCTGTAGTCACCTGAGCACAAGCAGGAGGGCTGCTGGCACTGCTGCATGCATGGTGCCTGTCAGCCTGGAGACAGTGCACAGCTGGGGCCATGGTGGATGGAGAACATGCTCTCCTCTTCTCTTCCAGGATCTCTGGGTTTGTTGTGCAGACGCTTCCCTCTTTCCATGCTTAGTCCTTCTGTTCCTCAGTAATCCCAGTTCAATCAACTGCTGTGTTCTGTGCACACCAAACTCAGTGTCTGCCAAAATGACAACAATAGGCAATCTAGGAACACTTAAAATGAGAATTGAGAAAGAGTATGTTTTATAGTAGGTATAGCAAATCAGCTCATGCTTGAGGGGAACCGTAGTGGTGTCAGAGGGAGTTAGAGTGTTTTTTCATGTTTTTTCCAGCATATGGTTGGGGTTTTTTTTTGCTTATATTTGAATATTCTCACTTAAACTTCAGATCACTGTCCTCATGAGTAACATACAGGTTGAAGATCCCTTTTTGCTCTGGATTCCTTCAGTCTCTAGGTGCCTATTACACTGCTGTAAAAGATTGAGATGTCTCCTGTATTTCTTTGTTCAGCTTGTAAACTTGAAACTCTGCTGTGTGGTGCCACAGTTCAGTAGTGCTTTAATATGGGATGAAGACATTACATTTCTTGGAAAGTAGGTGGACAATGAAATTTCACTTGTGTTAATTTTTATGGCCTTTCAGTTTTCAGTTGTGGTTTTTTGCTTGGCTTCTCTTCACAAATCCTGGTTAGCTGTGTTTTTATTGCTCAGTCCTGCTGAACAGCCTGGTGTAAAACTTCTGTCTGGAGTTACTTCGTGTAACTTCCAGGCTGTCTCCTTGCAGTGGGACAGGTTGGGTGGGTGGCTGCAGCTATGTGAAGCCTCACGCATAGCTACTGATGATTAAAATATTCCTTGTCCCTGACTGTCATTTTAGTCTTTCCTACCTGATGAGCTCACACTTTTGTCATCATCCCAGTTGGTCAGCACTGGAATATTTGAGGGACTAATACCTGTGAGCCTGTTGGATAGCACTATGGCTGCCACACTTAAAACATACTCAGTGCAAATCTACATATACAAAAAAAACCCAAACACCCCAAATTAGGCTATTTTATGTGAAACATTACATACTGTTC
Source organism: Bucco capensis (assembly GCA_013396975.1). Lineage (NCBI taxonomy): Eukaryota > Metazoa > Chordata > Aves > Piciformes > Bucconidae > Bucco > Bucco capensis. Next base: position 1,300,874 of record VWZO01013356.1, on the reverse strand, counting down.
TACTGCTATCCCATCCCAAGCACACTGCCACAGGCTGTGCCACAGCCTAAAGGGCTCAGTGGAGTTGTTCTATTAATTTTCTGCTTTTGTTGGTTAGTGTTCAACACAGCATGTGTGTGGCACATCTGATTCACAATAGTTTGTGTTTAGTGTGAGTATCAGCATGGAAGCATGCATATGGTGCTCTGCTCCTGTTTTAGGTACTGTGGGCACTTGTTAAAAGGAAAAAAACCTAACAGCCTGCTGCTGCTCAGCTTGATTCCAGTAACAGGAGTTACCAAAGTTGCCTCCTACTTAATCTTCCTCTTATTTGCTTCACCAGTCCATTTCTGAGCTGTTTCCTTCCGCCCCCGGCTTCCAGGAGCAGTGTTCTCTGTGCTGTGGTCTTCTGATACAATCTGGTGTAGCTTCGGGATAGCCCATTCTCTTCCACCTTTGCTTGGGCAGCAATGTGGGAGGAGTGATGTTTTGGTTCAGGACAGCCTGACCCATGGTTCTGAGGCTCTCTAATGGGAGTTGGATGTATCTGTGTGCTGAAGGGTTTTGAGCAGAGCTTGCTGCCTCTCAGACAACTCTGCTTTTTGATTCCTGTGGTAAACAGTTTGTCAGAGAGCTGAGTTTCCTGCATTGGCTGAGGATGGCCTACAGTGAAGGTCAGTCCTTTCTTCACCTGCCCACTTTTATAGATTTAATTTATTTGTCTGCTACTGGAAAGGTTGTCTTCTCAGGCAAGGTACTGCAAAGGAAGCTAAGGTATACATTCACAGATACATTTGGCATTTAAATCCCCTTGTGGATGCTCTTAATGCTTTGAGATGGCTTACTTTATGTCCAAGTAGGGTAAGCTATCCGAAACAAGGGCACTTTTCCTGGTGAACTGAGTATTTGTGCAACCTGAAACAGGTTTGGGGTTTTTTTCTCCTATTCAGTGGCTGAAATGAAAAATACATTGTAGGCACAGTTCTGTTCCTTATGTCAGAGGTATCATTATCCATAATTGGATGGATACATTTGACTACAAACATACAGTACAAATGAAAGGGTCAGATGGTTGCCATTCTATGCCATCTTCTCTCCAAGCCCTTTGATGAGGCCAGGGTGAAGTAGTTCACCATGTAAAACTGATGAGTTCTCAAAAACCTGAGAAGATACAAACGAGACACATCTTGGAGCAAATGACAAGTAGAGGCATGAACTGTCTAGAATTTATGGCAGAGGCAGAAATAAACCCTTAAAAAGTGAAACCCGCTAGTGTGTGCTTTGTGTCATGGTGGGGAGGACCATGTGCCACAACTTGTCCTGCTGTTGACTGGACTTGGGCACTGTTCTTGCTGTTCTGATTCTGTGGAAATACCATTATATAAGCATTGCAGGAGCTTCATCATGAGCTGTGCTCTGTGCTGCTGCACTGGGTGGAAATCACTTTGACTCAAGTTGTATTGCAGAAGCTGGGAGAGGAGGAGGGTGAGCCTGCCCTTAGAGTTTCCCTGGGGGAGGAGGGACTCTTCTGAAGAGATGAGATTCTGAGAAGGGAAAGGAGAGGCTTTCTTGCAGAAAGGTTGAGCTAATTAGCAAGACAAGGAAGATGAAAATGTAAAATGCAATACTGAGTCAAACCTTCAGCTAACTGAAGATATTTCTCATTTGCATTAGCTAAATGTGTTTTACTGTTCATTGACTGATCTTGCTTGCCACTGGCAGGAAAGGAAGTCAGTAAGAGGGAACTGGTATTTCCTTATACAGGCAGAGTCTTGAGGAGCAGACAATGCAGCAGAGTTTTCTGTGAGGGTGCCTACCTGCAACAGCATGAGAATGTTTTATTTCTTATTTCAGTAGTCAAAACTGTGTTGTGTTCCCTGTGTGTGTCTGTTTGTGTAGTGATTTGTACTGTTTGTGTGAGCAGTTTTTAGCTGTGTCCTGTGGCTTTGTTCAGGGCAGTCTCAGCCAGAGATGGGCTCTGGGGCTGATGCTGTGCTAGGCTTCTGCACTTATGTTGTGTTCAACAGGCAGTTAAAAGGATTGATTTGGGCTGGATGAGGGTCATCTGCAAAAGTTGAACATATTGTTATCTTGGACAACTTTTTGTTTAATCAACAAATAATTTAGAAAAGGTGGCAGGAACTGTTTGTAGAAATTGGGGACTTAGGAATGTTTGCTCCTGCATGTGATGGAAATTCCCCTGTAACTAAACCAGAGGAATGGTCACCCTGAGCAATGACAGGGATGGAGCCTGGCCTTGTGCTTGAGAGCCAGGAGCAACCTCTTCAGTGCCAGCTTGGCCAGAGGTGTACTGAAGAAATCACTCGAGCTGTAGGTCCCTCACTTTCTAAGCTGTGAAGTGGGGCCAGCCCTTGTTGGTTTTCCCCATGCAGAATTCAGATTCATTGGTGTTTCTGGCCTGTGAAGGGAAAGCAAATAAAAATAGATCTGTGTATTTAATTTCCTCAGGTGTAACTGACATGCCTGCTTCTATGTTGTGAGTTAATGCTGGAGGGGTGCAAAATGCTGGAAAGATCTTGCTTATTAAAATGTTGAGGCAATGGCCTTTGCTATTTCATTAAACAAGATCCAGCCTAGATTGTTTTGAGTTAGCAGTATTTTTGTCTGCCTGTGTTATGAAATAAAACACTGAGTATTGACTTAACTTCACATTTCGTGGAGGAAGAATTAAAGATTATCTCTAAGAAGGGTGACAGTGGAGTTACTCTTGGAAATTCTCCTGTAACACCTCAGGAATGGTCAGGCTTGCTCTGACTCCTCCATGGGATGATTTTGATTTGCTGTCTGGTCAACCTCCAGGAAATTGGGATGTCCTTAGATTGCTATCACCTTATCATGGCATCACAGCAGAGAACTTGTTGTTTTGAGTGAGGATTGTCACTTGATGACAGCGAGATGACGTGAATGGGGCTGGCTTACTTGGAGGCTATGTTCTTCTTTTACTTACCTCAGCTGTAGAGTTGGAGATTGATATAACTGAGGCATAAGGGAAAAGGTCTCCTTTACCTGAGGGGGATGGGGTTAGGAGTACAGCATTTCTTTTGTCTTCAGTGTTATTTATTCGTGGAGAAGTTTTTCCTGTGTTTCTTTTATTTGCAAAAATATTTTGTGCCCCAACGAGAAGCATCTTTATTCCTTAATAATAAAACTTACTAAATGACATTTGTGAGTGTTTTTGTGTGAGTGTGGAAGGGAGAAGTTCTGCTTTTTGTAAGGAGACAAAGAAGCAGCTTGAATATTTTGCGAGTTTATGCATGTAACATTCATCCTGCCAAAACCTTTAAAATTAATTTGCAAAGTATTGCAAAGTACTCAAATGTTTTATGCTGTGTCATCCATAAAAGGAGTACTTGGCAGCTACTAATTAACTTCAATTTGGGGAGAAAAGGACAGATTTAAGTTAACAATTCACTCCTTTCTTTTACTTTTAACTCTATTTTGTGTTGGATATTCTGTGCATGTTGCTGTTATATTTTTTCCAGCCACAGCTCCCCTTTCAAGGCCAGATATATAACTTACCTGCTCATGTGTTAGCAGGTTACAGATTACGCTGGCAAATTAAATTGGGTTTTTAAACAGCTGTAGTTTGTGATGTCATAGGGTATCAATTAATACAGAGAAAAGCTTAGCATAATGCATCATTTGAGCAGCACTTAGTCTCCTCAGGAGTGCTGAGTGGAGAAGGCTGTGCAGGGTGCATTGCATGCGCTGAGAAATTGCACAAGACCTTCTGAGGTGGTTTTGAAATGAGTCCTGAGCTGAGCCCCAGCAGAGCCTGTCCTGCAGAACTTTCAGTTGCCCATCTGGCACCTACCAGGAGTCTGCATCTCACCCAGGAGGTCCCATCTGGGCACTGCTTGAAGTGCAGAGTTATCAGCATTGGCTTGCTGCTGCTTCTGAGAGTTCTGGTTTTAAGAAGAGAAGAATGTTTATTTTTGTACAGTTCTGTGTATCCATTTATAATCGATTTCTAGTTTGTATATCAACCTGCTGGGGCATGCTTGTGGAGTTGGTAATAGCTATGGAAGTGGATGTCAAACAGATGTCAGTTGTGGACTCCTCCCTGAGACAGACATGGAGCTCCTGAAGTGAGTTCAACAGAGAGCTACAAAGATGATGAGCAGCTAGAGCATCTCCCTTCTGAGGCAAGGCCCAGGGAGCTGGGCTTGGTTAGCTTGGAGAAGAGGAGGCTGAGAGAGGGGACCTGATCACTGGATAGGAGGATCTGAAGGGAGGATGTCAAGAGGATAGAGCCAGGCTCTTTTAAGTGGTGCCAGGCAACAGGACTTGAGGCAGCAGGCACAAACTGGAACACAGGAGGTCTCACCTAAGTATGAGGAAGAACTTATTTCCTTGGAGGGTGACAGAGCACTGGAACAGGTTGCCAGAGAGGTTGTGGAGTCTCCTTCTCTGGAGATATTCAGAAGCTGCATGGATAGGATGCTGAGTAATGTGCTCTAGGTGACTCTGCTGCTTGGACTAGAAGACCTCTGTGGTCCCTTCCAACCATAACTGTTCTTTGATTCTGTGACCAGGTCGGAGGACTTGCAATGTTGAGAGGCAGTACTGGGTGAAACAACACCAGTTTTGTTCCTGTGTAGAGGAGGGAAGTTTTTTAGGATATGGAAGTAGATAATGTAGTGCAGTAAGGATTGCAAGGGTAGGAATACATGGATTTTTTTACAGTGTTTCCATCCGAGGTTTGCCGGCAGAGGCAGATGGAGGCACACGGGAGGCACTGCTGGCAGCAGCAGCCAGGGCTGGGCTGAGCAGCCGCTGAAGAATTGTGAGCACGCAGCAGCTGGGCTGCTTGGCTGCTCCAGCCTGGAGAGCTGCTGGAGATGGGAGAGGTCCTGCTGCTTACTAAAAATAGTGCTGCTGGAGTAGGGGGAGCACAGCACCAAAACAGCTTCCCAGCCCTCTCTCGGATTTGAGCGAGTAAGGGCTCAAAGAGAACACAGCCTCTCCCCATGGCAGGCAGGGCACAGGCCACCGTGTCCCCTGAGCCTGGCTAAGGGGTCAGCCTCTGCACTGTGCCCTGGAGGTCACTCATCAGAGCTGCCTGGAGAGAGGCTGGACTCAAGGTGCAGAGGTAAAAAACCTTTTGTAGGAAATGCTTGATTTGCTCCTTTTCATTTTGCTAGAGGGGAAATCTAAACTGAAGTGTCCTTCCTGAATCCAGCTGTAGCAGGGGAGTATGGGAGTTCACACAGAAAACTGGACAGAAACCTCAAATAAAGTCCTGTTGTGAAATAAATCTTCGCATGGGGCTGCTATCAGGTGTGAAGAGGAGTGATTTTGTTATTGGTAGGTGAAGTACATCTTGATTTGTCTTTCCCTTAACCCTGGGGTGACCATTCAGAAGGTGAAAGGTGGTTCCAACTCTTACTAGCTGAGATTTCCTGAACATAAACTTCTAGGTTTTGCCGAATGATCTGGCCTCTCTCCCCCTGCCTCTGTGCCTTCCCAGTCTCTGCTTCCTGCTGGTGCCCAGCTAGGAGGATGCAGTGGATGCCTGAGCTCTCCCAAGGAAGGCTGTCACATTGATGTCTAACTGACTTGCAAGCAGTGCAGCTGTAAAGGGGAAATGAATTCTGTTCTCTGTCAAAGCCTGTGAAAGACTGTTTGTTTTAGCAGCTACTGAAGAGGGAAGTGTTTATTCCATGGCTGCATTGGTTGTCAAAGCTGGACATATTTTCCTGTATTAATAATATTTGGAATTTTTCATTAGTTACCATTTCCTGTTGATTCTTGAGAGGAACATTGAGATGCTGATCACTGTCCTCATCTTTTCAGCTGTTCTGTCTGCATTTGAATGGAAATCCTGGAATTCCATTGGGGGGGTGCATGTGTAGTTATGGATTATATGAAACTTTGAAAGCAATTGCAAATGTATGATACTTTTTGATCCGAAAAGGCAATAGGTTTTTGTACAAGAGACAGAGGGGCAGCTCTTCCAGTTTGTCAAGTGATGGGAGACTGCACCTGATATGCATGAAACAACAGATTAGTCATCTCTTTGTTCTTTTCACGTGACTTCTGTCACAGACTTGTGCTCCCAATACATAGAATTCTCTCTTGATGTGAAAACACTGACCAAGATCTGGGTACTTACTGTTACTGAAATGTATGTTATTCTGTTGTAATTTGTTTCAGAATTAGCTTATCACATGCCCTTACCAAATCTTAGCCATTCCACATGAACAAAGTCCTCCTGAAGCATTTCTGATGCATTTGTTGCTGCGGCGGTGGGGAAGATGAAGTAATGGGGTTGGAGTATTTTTTGTTTGTTTGACTGCTTAGGATAGATTATCTAGAGCTGAAACTTGGTGTAAGGTTTGAAGTTGGAAACAATAACCATGCTAAGTAAGCCTGTCACAATCTTGGCATCGTTAGAAGAGTGTGCTGGTGTTGCTTACAGTGCTATGTAACTTACTAATTACCTTTGCAGTAAAACGCGTGTTAAAAAGCCAAAATGCTGCTTTCCCAGTTCCCTAGGATCCTTGTTTTGAGAGGATTATGCTTCCTGGTGTTTTTACAAGAGTTGCGTCGTTGCCAAAATGTTTCCCAAGCTTCTCTTTGATGATCAGCACAATGTAACAGGGAAGACTGACCAAAAATCACTGAGGAAGTGAGCAGGAGAGAGATAAAGGCATGAAAATAAATGAATCTGATAGCTGTGTATTTATGCATCTTCCCTACCCTCCTCATTTTTGGTCTGGTTTCTAAAGGAAACAAAACTCAAGTGATTGTGACTGAGACAAAACATGTTGTTGTGGTTTGTGGGGCAGTGTTTGCTGCTTCCTTCCTCTGCCCCAGAGAAACTGCACTTCCACAGGGTGCAAGCAGCTAGGTGGTCAGGTAGATGACTGCCATTCTGCCAGAGAAAGGAGGACCATAGCATTGTGGGAGAGCAAATGTGTGGATGGCTGAGGGCACCGAGTCGGTCAAGTGCAGAGGTGTTGGCATCTTTGTCAAACTGCGTCTCCTGCACCTTACTCTTCCTGCTTGCCAGCTGGAGATTGAAAGGCCTTTGGATACAGAGGAGTTGTGAGGTTTAAGACTTTCCTATTCAAATCAGGATATACGGTATAGCCAAGGTACTGTCTTATGTGCTTCAAAATCTATTGATAGAAGCCATGTACCAATTAATATCTGTGAGATATAGGTGGGTAGTGAAAATCTAGAACTCCTTTTCTTTAAAGTGTGAAAAGCTTCTTTTACACTGAGGAGTTCTAGCTGAACGTGCAGATTACAGATGCTTTCGATGTAATAACATCGTAGTCTTACTTTTTCATCTGTGGGCTAGCCATAATGCTGTATCTGAACATCCCTTCATTTTTACAAGTCTCTGCTGATTTTCAAGGTAGATGCAGGAAGAAAACACACAGTGTTCTCTGGCAGTGGGGCAGTGCAGGCCTTCATTTGTCCTTCCCCACATCTAACATAATGATTTTGGCTGCCAGTGCTGGAAGTTGTTCGCTTCAGCCTCAGATAATCAATCTGATTAGATATTTTGGCAGTACTTGATATTATACAGCAGACATTTGAAATGGCAGTGATGTTTCACTGAGCTACTGCTCGTGTTGAAAGCTTCATTTTAGTAGACTTGCTGATGACAAAAACTGACTAAAAATAGTGAAGTGGATATGTATATATGTGTGTGTGTGTATACCTTTTAGTGTGAGTGATGGTAGACATAAACCACTATGGGAACTTCTTGTGTGCTTGGTTCCTATTTGGGTGAGTGAAAGCAGTGAGATTGATGTAAATAAAGTGTTATTCAACCAAAAGTTCTCTGAATGGTAAGGAGGTATAGACAAGTGTCCTGAACTCAGGCCGTTGCTTGCCAGCTCTGTGTCCATCAGAGATTTCTGTGAGGCAGAAGATGCCTTGGGTCAGGTCTTGTGCGGGTGCTGAGGCTGTTCTTCAGGGAAAATGCAGCGTTGCCTTACTTGCCCCAGACAGGTTCCTCACCATGACTGCAAGCCAACTTTAACTTAGGCTTCATTAGTTCCTCATTTCAGTGGTTGTTCGGCTTTGCTTCAGTTTATCTTGCAAAATGACACTTCGAGACTTTTTTATCCTAGAGTTTCCCCATCAGTTGTTGGCTCCCACCAGGACTCAGAGTCTAGTGCCTGCTGCAGTGTTTCTGCTAGCCAGGACTCTTCTTTTTGGCCCTTCCATCTCCCCTGTCTCACTGCAAAGCCAGTGTAGGAAAGGCTGAAACTTCTTTGCTTTGTAGCATCAAGGCAGAAATTTACAAAGGAAAACAAAATAACCAACAAGCAAACTGTAAATAAACTTCTAGTGAAAGTAGTTTCTTCATTCACCTTTCTCAGCACTGGAACGCACAGTGTGCTTGGTGTGTGGCTAGGTGCAAGCCTGATTCTAGCTTCCTGGTGACAGCAGAAACAGAACTCAGGCATGCCCTTTAAGGAGAGGTTATTGAAAAGTGATGTGTTTGGGTTGCAGCGTGATTATATATTTAACAGGAAGCTCGGCTGCAGTCTGGGTGACTAACTCTTCCTACTACTTCTCCCTTGGTTTCCAGGAGATGATGACTGTAATGCTCTATAAAATCTTCAGCTATGGAGCACCAGACAGTTTTCTGCTGTACCCTCTGGTATTACTGCTCAGTCATTGTTTTGTAAAGGACTAAGTCAGATTCAAAACCTGTGCAAATACAACATTTTAGTTTTCCTTCGAATTCCTTGTTGTTGGTCTGGATGGACCTTAGGAGGGCCACAATGGGGCCACATCCTGAAGTGGTTTTGTTTTTAGTGCTTCCTGTGCTGTGTGGATGGCAGTGAACTCTTCTGAAGGGATGGGCAAGGAAGGAGAGATGGATAGTGACCTGCTGCACCTTGTAGAACAGAAGCATTAAGCCTTAATATTTTTCTGAAGACCACGAGCCTGTTCAGTTCCTTTGGTAGTAATGCATACACTTTTTTATAACTGTATGTATTTTATGATTGTTCTTCAAACTAGCAGGAGTGCTGCTGTCAGTCTGCTTTTTACCATCCTGTATTGCCATGATTTGACAGCTGACAAAACAAGCATGTGAAGGCTGACATTTGTGCCAGATGTCTTCCATTATATATTTTTATAGGCTTAAGTTTTCATGTGTGCACTTTATATTGGCAGCTTTAATATTTTTTTGCAGATGTTTAGTTGTCTTTCTTTTATGCACATTTATATTTTAGTAGATTAAAATTGTACTACAGAATGTACTTGTGATTTAAATTGCTGTGCAGAAAGTGAAAGCTTACTGAGAAGATGATGTAAAAAGGTTTGACCATTCTTTAGGCTTTAGAAAAAGAAGTTGAAAGAGTCTTATTCTGATAGAGAAGCTTTTGACCACCTGAGATGCTTAATGCTGTGTTTTTCCTTTCGTAACCTTATGATGGCCCTTGAGAAGTTCTTGTGATGCTGCTTGCAGGAGCAGACAGGGTCCTGTTGTCCATAATCAAGTGTATTACTGACATTTTTGTGCTGGCTCAGCTAGTTTCGGGTGAGATCTGTTATTGTATGGCAGTCTCTGAATCCTGTTCAGGGTTTGTCTTGGGGGGATGCTTTCCTACTCACTGGAGGGTTCACCCTGAACCATACCCAAACAGGACTCTTGCAGAGGAACTGCTGTTGGTAAGTTAGTGGTTTTGGATGAAGACTGTTGCTCTAGAGTTAAGCAGTCTGCAGTGGCAGCAGCACCTTCTGATGGGAGGATGGGGGAAAGGAACACAAACCAGGTGCCACCACTTCTTCCTTCTTCCAAATGAGATTTCATTCTGGAGAAAGCAAAATGGTGGGGAAAAGACCTGTGGATAGAGCAGTAAGGTGGTGAGGGAATTCACTAAAGTCTGCTGAACAGGATGGAACAGAATTTTGTGGGTATTCTTAAAACAATAATTATTGATTCATTTATGTATTTCCTTTTACATAGTATCCATCCCACCCACACTTGTTTTGCTCCACTGTACCAGACTCTCTGTTTGTGTGTAATATGGTTGCTGTAATCCAGTCCTTCCATCTCTCAACTTCTTCCTTTAGAGGGTCCAAAGAATGGATTGAAATGTTAACACTTCTGTTCTTTGGAAATGTTTGTCCTCACCTTTCAGAGGAGCTGCACTTTGAGTTGTACTGCTGATACTTGTCACTTGTGTGCATGTGAGGAAGCCAGTGGAGCTCTCTCAGGCCTTGTTTGCCTTTGCTTACAGAAACGACCACAATGAATAGGAGCTAATTTGTGCCAGCAGTACAAATCACAGCCTTATCAGCACACATTGCACACCATTCAGAACTCTGGTTCTATGAAAACTCTTCTCTCATCTCCCTTTTTCAGAGGCAGAATTTATGTGCATTTTAATACAGCAGTCATGTGATGAATGAAGAGAAGCATGTGGAAGGGCAATAAAATGAGAAATGAGAACTGCAGAAGGCTTTAAAAACTGAGCTTGTTTATTCTACTCAAGTGACAAATGTTTTTGGCAAGGAAACTTATGGCATGTTAGTTCAGTTGTAAATATATTAATTTGTATCTTTGACTCCTAATACTATGATGGATATTTTTATAACCTTCCTTTAAGAACATATTTTAAGATCTTATAGTCTCCAAGTAGGTAAATTTGTTGCACTGTTTACATGGCCAGGAAATTCTGAATTAAGACACTCTCTTTCTTTTTGTGCACAAGTATAGTCTAGGATTTCTGTTCCCAAATGGGAATCTTAAACAGTGCTATCAATAGTCACAAATGTCTGTGTTTGTTTAGTACAGATGACATGTATGGCAGTATTTCAACATAACAAGGTGAATTAAGTGTTTATATACTTGCCATATAGCTCAGGATTTGGTCAATAGAAGTTAAAGTTCCAACCTCTTGTGACTGAAATAACCAAGTAAATAATTGTCATGAACTTTGACAGTAGCAGAAGTATTGGGCTATTGCATCTAGTGTCTAACTGTCTCCCAAGTGTAATAAACAAATGGATGTTCCTGAAATACACAACTGTTGTTAGCAGGCAAAAGAGCTAGGAGAAAGAATCTTCTGAGTAGCGATTTTACTTTTCACATCAACGCATTTTATTCCTCTCCTCTGCATGCTGCTTCCATGTCCTTTCTCTGTCTACTGGTCTCACATCACTTGCACACTTGGCTTTTGAAGGTTCTTGTCAAAGTATCACTCATTACTTTCAGCTGAGTAAGTGCTCGGTTGCCCCTCCTAAGCTCTCCAAGTCACATCTCACAGCAGTGACAACCCTGCTAGGAAAAGAGCTGAGCTGCTGGAGCCCCATCCTGCTTCTCCTGGCCCACCTCAGCCGTGGTGGGAGCTGACTGCAGGCCTCTGGGTGGGTGATGGGGCAGTCAGTGCACTGATTTCATTCAGTGCTGGTGGAGATGCTGATGGGTTTGCAGCTACTAATCCTGTTCCTTGATGTGGCAGTTGGCCACGTGTGTGAGCTTGTCCCGCAGGAGCAGCCTTGGGGAAAATGAGTCCTGAAGTGCCTGGGCCTGGAGTGTGTACACTTCCTAGGAACTGGGAAGCGAGGAGGAGAGGGTGGATGACTCCAAAGGCAGTGACAGAGTACCCCTGGCCTGTGCCAGGGAAAATCAAACAGAACATCAGCTGTTTGTAAGGCAAAGCATGAGGCAGACTGACTTCCTTGGTAGGGCACTGTGAAACTCATTTTGTACTTAAGCTTTTAAATCAAGTTCTTGGGCTGCTCAAGTGCTGTCAGTAGGGAAGAAGTCCTGGAAGCATCTGCAAGAGAGGGTTCCATTTTCACTCTAGTGCCAGTTCTACAACTCAGCCTTCGTGTCAACAGCTCTTGTCACCGGCAATGTAATGTAACCAACACAGAGTAAGATCCCAGCCCAGCTGTCCAGGGATGGTTCCTCTGCTGTTGGAAGTTAGTGGGAATTCTCATGAAGGAGGCTTCCAGCACAGGCTTCAGCTGCCTTTCATTTGCCTGCCGTAACTGTACTTTATGTTCATCTTTGCTCCTGTAAGTTGTGTATAAATAATTGCCTGTCACCCTGCAAAGAGCCAGCAGAGCTGTGATTGCAGAGCAGTGTGCTGGACACAAAAGGACAAGAAGCTGTTCTGAGCCTTTTGCTCTATTTGAAAGGACTTCTTGCTGTAATTTTTCATTGTCCTGGCTTTCTCCAGCTCTGTAATTTTGGAATGCTACCATACATAAAGTTCAAATCCTTATTGTAAAGTAGGAGTACTCTTAAGTCCATTTATTTTTTAACATTTTCTGCAGAATTATGGGTATTTGGTTTAGTTACCTTGCTTTAGTCAAACACCTTTGTCTGATACTGCCAATTTCATGATCTATGGGGAAGGTATGTTTGATTTAAGATCCAAGGACACTTACGAAGGGCTTGTGTGTGTATGTGTGTTCAAAGACAGCATTAAGAATAAATCCTCTGGGTTTTTTTCTTTTTGGTCTTTTTAAACTACAAAAATGTCTTTTAATGGGTTTCCACAATACCATGGTGCATGGAAACTTTGTACAGTTTTTGTTCTGCCTTGTTCTTACCTGCTTTTCATTGTGTCTTCCTTCTAGTTTGGCAGCTATGAAATAGGAGAGTCAGATTTCTGAGGTACAGCATGTTGGAACAGGTTTTGCTGCATCTCCTTGCTTTCCATCTGTGTGTTGGTCCATGCAGGTTTGGGAATTACCTGCCTTCACTTACTGATTAGAACATTTAGTTTGTTTGCAGGGCTAAAAAGAAGCCCTACTTCTGTAAATCAGCACCAATTTCTCTGCCTTCAGCTTAAGCTGCATTATCTATGTCTGTCCTTTTGGCAGATATGACCTGCTTATTGTGATTAACTCTTGGGCAGAAGTCAGCAGTGCTGGGAGGGAAAGACCTCAGCCAGACCCATGAGTGGTTAATGCTTGCTGTTTACTGTCAGGTCTTCAGAGCTGTATTACCTTGTTCTCACACCAAAACAGCTTTGAATACTTGCTCTTTCATAAAAATCTTTTTCTTACTCTCCCTCTAAAAAAAATGATTCTTTTTGATAGTTCATGTAGAAAACCTTAAATGAGTCTCCTGGAGCTGAGAGGCCAAGGCACTCCTCAACTTTGCAGTGAAACTATGTGTTTTAACAGTTTTATGTGAGTTGGACATGAAGAGCTTCTTTAATTGTAAATGGTGAGTGTGATAGTGTTTGTTTCTGGTAGCATTCTGGGCAGATCTGCTGAGCTAAAGGTGTGCTTGAGGGGTTTTTAAGGCCTTACTTGAGATGTGACACTAAGATACTGTCCTGTAGCTAGAGAACAAAAAATGAAACTTGGCACCCAATCAAGGTTTTTCAATCCTGATGAAATGAGAAGAAATAATGAATTCTAAGGACACCTCTGCTATATATGCAAGACCTTCTTAGGCCTGATGTACTAATTTGTGATTTTTGTGTTCTGAATCACTGCAAGGAAAAATGCTCTTGAAATGTGTTTGCAAAGTTCTCTCTCGTGCTGTTTGGACATGGTGTTCCCTAAAAACCTCTCATTGTCTGCTTTAGGACAAGCCAGAGGGGAAGATCTGACAATGGTTCGTAACTTCTTAGAAGTTGCTTTATAGAGTTAGCCTGGTCGAGGGCTGAAGTGTGTGTTTTGTGTTGTTTCACAGCAGCCAAACTCATGCCATCTCTTCAGTAGGCATGGTGGAGCTCAGCAGCTGGAGCAGTCACTCCAGCTGCCCAGGTTTCTAATACCCCTATCATGCTGTCTGCTTGTGTGTGATCTTTTTATTTTGGCTCACTCATTTATGCATATTTCCTCTGCTTTGAAGAATTTCCCTTTGGAGATATGCTGTCTTTGCTGAGCTAGTAGAAGCACTGGAGAAATTCTTTTTTTGAACAAAATAGTGTGACACTTAAATTCATTTTTATTCCTTTGCTGCCAGAGTTCCTAACCATGCAGGCAGTAAGGGTTTGTAACTTGGGAAGCTTCTGTACTCTGCTGGGATGTATGTACTTCTTCAGAGAACTTTCCAACACATCTGTAACTGTAACTGGGCATCACTGAGTACCATCAGCTTTTCATTTCAGAAACCAGGGAGATACATGTCTCTTTCTACACCAACAGAAAGCAGGAATGTTCAGCAGTAATCTTTGCTGTCAAATTCTAACATCTTTCATTTTAGCTTCTTGACAGGAGATGTACCTGAGTGTTTCCAGCTGCTGTTTGAAATCCTAGTTCACAAGGACACTTGTTGGACTGAAATTTATTAATTTGTGTGACAAGAAATAGAAATAAACATGCTATCCCATGTGGTTGTTTATTAATGGCATAAATGGATGGAAGTGCAGTGTTTAGGCGGAACAATGCCACTTGGAAGAACATTTGGGGGAAGCAAAATCTGTAATTTTTTACCCAGAATCTTGAATTCTGAACGCACAGGTTTGCTGTTATGCCTCTTCAGCCTGTCACAGAGTAGGGAAACCCTGGCCTGGGGTTTTTTATTACTTTCTGCAAAAATCCTGTGATTTCTTGACTTGCTGGATCATCATCTAAACCTTGTGGCTGCACGGGAAGCATGTACTGCCCTGGCACTTGCTGTGGCCCTAGCAAGGCCAGAGGAAGCTGCCTTGCATGGTGAGGTGGAACCTGCTGTGTGTTCTGTTGCAAGAGTACTTGAGAACACAGGGCTCTGTAACTCTGCAGCCAGGGCTGGTGCTTGCAGGGTTGTGTGTCACCCAGGGAAGTGGTGCTGGCACTGGAGGAGTGCACAGAGCAGCATTCCACAGAGCTTTGTGACTTTGTACCCTGGAAGCATTTAGCAACCCGCAGAGCCTGTAACAGCAAACATTTTAAGCAACTTTAAAAAAGTTGCTGTTACAGGAAGATAATAATCATTTAACCTTAAATAAACACTTTCTGATATTTGTTAGGACAAAAAAAGTGTTTTGTTCTTGTTTGGTGGCTTTGTTTCTGTGCAGACTGCACACATGTGCAAGGGTTTTGCCTCCTCTTTGGTGTAATAGTTCATGGTGTCAGCCATGCAGGCTGCTTGGTGGAAGCAGCATTTCGTATCTAGTGCAACCACATAAATGTCAATCAAGGTATGAACAGCTTAAAATATAACTGTGTCAGGAAGAAAAATCAGATTTTTACAGTACAATGTAAATCTGTCTATTCCATACCAAATAGTCTGGAACACATGCACCTACTTACTGCCAGTCCTGTGTGTGTGTCTTGGCAAAGCACATTGGCTTTTCATCAAGTGGACAGAGTAAAAAGTAAACTCTGTAGGTATCAGGAAGGCTAGCAGCTCAGTTCTGGAGCAGTATCTTATTGCCAGGTTGTAGTTATTATGAGGCATAGTAAGTTTAACAACAGCAATAACACTGAAATGGTTAGCAGTTTGAAATCCCTTAAGCCCATCTGGAGGTGGGTGAGAGCATACCAGCAGCATCCTTTCCTCTCCTCACAGCTCTGTCAGTATCTCTGTAACAAGCCTTTTGTCTGTGTGGCTGAGTTGGCTTTAGCCATCGTTAGGTTTTGGATCTGAAAGAGCAGTGGAGCATGTTTTTATTCTGGATATTTCTGGCCCATGTAACCTGGGTTTATTTGTCAGCCATACATCCAAGTCTGGCCCACTAAACAACGTGTGGTTCCTGCCTGTGAGAGACATGCCATGGTACAGGCTGTGGTGTCTCCTGAGTGTCTGCAGTGGGCAGAGACCTGGGCTTGGCTCAAGCGAAGGGATAGCTTGCTGCTGGGTTCTTGTGCTTGTGTGCCATGTTTGAGTCTCAGGTGGGTGAAAGTCAATTCATTTCTGAGAAATCTCTCCACCCTCTCACTTTGGTGTAGAGCTTGAGGGTTCTTAAGGAGTTAATGATGTTTCCGATTTGTTTGCCAGAGCAAGCAAATTCTGTTACAGAATTTCAGTGAGACACTGAAACTATCAATTTAGGTAATGAATAGAATGGTGTTTCCTAAACAGTTATTTAAACAAAACATTGTCTGAGGGATGTTCAAAAAACATCTTTTAATTGGCTTAGAAAGCTAATTAATGAGAGGACCTTCAGGTCTTGAAAACCCCTGAGAGCTGGTATCTGCTTTTCAGATGTAAAAAAGGGTTATATAATTGATTAGTGTGAGCAGCCTTTGCCTGGCAGGCTGTAAGGAAGAAATATGGCTCCAAAGACACCAGTTTGCCAAAATAGCTTGGATATGTTTGAAAACACTGTTCAGTAATGACTAGTTTTGATTGAGGTACTGTTTCTCTAGAACCTCTAATGGGTATTGAATAGATATGAAAGGAAAGGTTAACTTTTCTTTCTTAACTCCAACTGAGCCAGGGTTTTCCAGCATTTTAAGCACTGGAGCAGTTCTTCCTCAGTGTTCTCAAGACCACTGTGCACTTTCCTAGTAGAGACTTATAGGAACTACTCTAAATAGGACCATGTGTTTCAATAGTATTAGTACTGTAAAAATCATAGTACTGACTGTCATCATTTTCTTCAGTAAATCTTCCACTACTACTGTACTTTCCCATTTTTTTCATGTTTGGTCTGCTGTATTGGAAAATGTAAATTTTTACACTTGAGTAACTATGCGTGTGCAATCATTTAAAATAACAATAAATACATTTCCACTGACAGACTTTCCATGGGCCCTGATTTTCAGAACAGTGAGTAAATACATGCTCTTTTTTTTAAGAAAGCATCTGCATAGCATTTAACTGAATAACATAGGATAAACAGAGGTATCTCCTGAGCTGTGAATAAAACTTGCTGTTTTTATCTTGATTCAGTCTTTATGAAATGTGAGCAAGCACAACTTTTGTACCTGGTTGTTGTGGACATAACAGTTGGGATATTATCCAAGTACATCTGCAGAGCTGCAAACAGTGATTGGGAAAAGTTAACATAGCTAAACTTATTCTCATGTTCAGGCTGAAGAGGCAGTTGAATAAAATCTGTGTTGCTTTTATACTGAAAGCTTTCAGGTTTTGGTTGAGTTTCTTACACGTATTTAATCAAGAAGCCTATAAATACTTCAAATTAGCAGCAGTGAATTAAAGAAGGTTTTTTTCAGCCTAACTGTGGTGCTATTTCTGTGACATTAGCAGACCTTTGGGATCTGGTGGCTTTTGGCTTTGATTTTGAGGGTGATCTCTTGCCAGCTGCCCAGGCTGTGCGTTTTGCTGCAGACTGTGTGTGTGCTGGAGGGATGCTCTCTGCTATCTCATGCTCAGCAGAGCCAGCAGGTCTGGTCTTGTTGGTGGCCTTGAGGCAGTTGTGAGGAAGCCTGGTAGTTGAGCCCGAAGTATTTGGTCTTTGAAATGCCTCTTGCTGTATGACAGTCTTTCAGAGGGCCTGTTTTCTAGCATTCCACCCCTCCTCTTTTCTAAACACAATGGAGACTTTGTGGGAAGTCTTTGATACCCATCTAAAATGATTCTTAATAGAACAGCTCATGAAAAGCTGGTGTGACTGAGATGCTGTCTCAGGAGCAGACTCCTGCTTTCAAGCTGGCTCTATCACACGTTCTGGCTGCAAGAGTCAGCTCCAGGAGACAGGAGAGCTGTTGATGGAAAGAAACTTCATGCCATAAAGAATGCTCTGACCCACTTCATCCATCTGTCTGGGCTGGCAGTTACTCCTTCTGCTTGATGCAGGAGAGATGAAAGATCCCCAGGTGTGGTCCAGCATGATTTGCTTTCACAGAGCTGGCTTAACAGGGGGATAGGAGATTTCCTAAGTGTTTCTCTAAGCAGACACACCTTCTGTGTCAAAATTACCTCCGTTCTAGGAGGTGGGTAAGGCTGGAGGTTTACAGACCTTGGATTCAGTACTGCATCCTTCATCTTTGGGTGAATCAAAGTATGACTGTTTCTGTGATACTAATGTTGGCATACTGATACTTCTTGGTAAAGATGTTGATTTCTTCTACCAAGACTGTTTCGTGTCCAATGAAGGTCTGAAATCTTCCCCAGGGTAGTTTTTTTTCTCCTTATATCTCAAGCCTCTAATAATAAAAAAGCACTGCTTTTTCCTCTTGATGCCTTTCTTCCTTCATTTGCGCATCCCTTGAAGAAATCTCTTTGTTACAGATTCTTTACTTTGAGAAGTCTTCCTGCTTTCCTATCTCATAGCATAAGAAGTGCAACGGAACTCAGAACTGAATTTGTTTGCCTTTCAAGATGATCAGGCTTTCTCCTTGACTTTGTCAGTTACATCCAAAGCAGAATCAGTCATCTTTAAACGTCTAGGAAGATTCCAGCATCTTGTTTGCTGAGGCTAAGTCTCTGATTGCTGTAGCCAGGACTTCCTTAAGCTTTCTGGAAGACCTTGTTGAGATATCATGGATATCATATGGGAAGATCTTAGTTTTCTTTGATATTCCACAAGTGAGCTACCAAGCTGCTCAAGTCTTGTTCAGCTGTTCTCATTAATGTACATACTATGAGCTGTAGCAGGTCTCTATCTCCCTTCTAGAATTCCAGAGAAGGGCAGATAGCAGTCACCAGTTTTTCTTTAAAAGATGGAAACACTGTTTGAACCTTTTAATCCAACCTCATAGAGCCACTGATTTCTAGCCTGTGAATAGATTATGTAAGTATAAAGAGAGTTGGGCAGAAGTTTTTCTTGGAGAGTCTCATGATTGTGCTCAGGAAAGCCTGCTGCTTTCAAGTGGCTTTGGGGCATGTATACTCCCGAAGCTGGATGAATCTTTCGTGTTCTGAAGTGCAGTAGGGCAGGGATGCCCAAACAGTGTTGGGATGGGTTCATCATAAACGAAAAACTTTGGTTGTTGCCTTGGGAGGTTGACCAGAGAGGTTGTGGAGTTTCCATCCTTGTAGATATTCACAGTGATTGCAGTGTGTATTTCCCTAGTTTGGGGATGAGGATAGGATAAGGGGGTGACTCCATGCCATTGCTGTCCTCGCCTCGTTTGCCTTTTCCAGACATTTGTGTATTGCTTTTCTTCACAGAAAAGAAGATAGAATTAATGAAAGAATGGTATGATGTAGGTAAAAATGGCACTGTAGAACACTGGAAGCAGCTCTGATGACTGTCAGGCTGCTGTTGCCCATGATTCAGTCTTGAGTGTGTAACTTGAATTATGATCTCTGCTGATTTGTGCAGGAACATTCCTGGGTTTAATTGGTGGGGAACAATAAGTTTGTAGTTTTGTACTGCAGAACTAATGTCTTAGAGTACTTAACTGAACTACAGAATTGCCTGCCATCAGTCTTTGGTAGGATAGATAGTTTGGTTTAGGTTTCAAGTTGTTTGGATGGGCAAGAAAAAGTCTGGTTGTGACTGATGATGCAGTCTGTTCCCTTGTCCAAGACTTAAACAAAATGATTCTCTTTTATTACCACCTATTGGAATATTAGCTACTGTAGCTGCATGCTGAGTCTGATTTTATTGGGATCACTGAGTCATGGTTGGAGGTTAGGAATTTTCTGACCTGCATGAAAGATAAATTGAGAGGATGTAAGTGGAAGAATTTTCTGCTGGCCAATTGGATTCTGGCATTTCCATTGCTGCTTTGCTGCTGGTGAAGTGAGCCCAGCTTTATAGCTGCTGCTTATGGCTATGGTGTGCTGCCAAAATGTTGCAGGAATGCAAGAGAGGAGAAAAATTTGGACTTGAGCAGCTTATACATCATCCAAAAGTGAATGGAATTTAATGGGACAATATGGAAACACTTTTATAGCCTATGAGGATTTCCTATTGCTGAATATCAAAAGTACACTATAAACCATTGAGGTGTAGGCACTTCTGCTTGAAAGGGTTTCCAGATCCTTTATGATGAAATGAGTTAGGCAGTTGAAGTCTAAGGGTTACTAACAAGGCTCATTAGAACATAGAGAGCAGTGTGATGTGGAATGTCCCAGTGACCTCAACAGCTCTTTGTTTTATTTCTGTTTTCATTGTTGCTGTTTGACACTGAGACTATATTGAGAAGATACTGTGGTTTGATGGTTTGGGTAGGCCTGGCATTTTCACCTTGGTTGTCAGGCTCACACTGGGCCAAAGTCAACCTTGGCAAAGAAATGTCCTGAAATGACTAGAAACTCCACTCTTTCAAAAGCAAGTCTCCAAATCAGAGGAGTTTGCCTGTCAGGATGTCTGAAAGTTTGGGGCACAGTGCATTTGTTGGTTGTTGTGTTCCTGCTGATGTGTGTGTATTACATACTTAGCTGTATGATATCTGTTAGAGCACTTACTCTGAGGTGTGCTAGAAGATGATAGTATTTCCCAATCTACAGAAGTTCTAACCAGATTCTTGCTAGCCTGCAAGCAGCAGCCTTGAGAAGACTAGGAATATGCAGGGGAGGGGTGCCATTAACTTTCCTAGGAAACCTTATAAACCAGAGGCTGTCACCATATGTATGTGCAGCTCACAGAACAGTGAGGCTTTAATTCCACAGAGGGTCTTGGAGAACAATGAAAAGATTTGCTTAAAAAGAAAAAGGGGGGGGGGAACACTCAAAAAACCAACCAAGCAAGCCACAAAAGAGTGAGTTTGCACATATCTGAGTTGCCTGCTCCTTAGTTCATTAATCTGCTGGGATATTCTTCTCCCTTCTTCAGCTGTGGTGGCTGGCCACTTGGGTCCTAATCTGCAGCTGGTGGGCACCTTGCAGTTTTGAGGGTGTTGCTTCCCTCTGTGTAGCCATGCTGAAAAATGAGAAGCGTGTTGAAATGGTAAAAGGCAAATACATTTGATAACTTTGCAACGAAAGGCAATTTGATGTGTGTAGATCTAATCAGGATGTGATTTGTGTCTTGATCTCATTTAGCAAGCAGCTTCAGTGAGTAAGAATTGCTTGCCTTCTCAAGCAGCTATTCAGAGATCTCAGAATCAGTTAATGAAAAGCAGTGTGATGACAACAGTGCTGCTGAAGGCTGAGGAGCCTTTAAGCTAAAAAAAAACAACCAAGATTTCTGAAAGTGGTACTTAAGATAAATTATCCCTCAAGTGTTTTTTTTCCCTTAAAATTTCTGTGAAGTTAAATAAGCAGAGATACAAATGTTTGTGATCAGTCTTGACTACTTAGAGGCTTTTAAGAAGGTAATATTCCTGAAGGCTGCAGATTTTACTGATGCAGCCACTCATATCACTGCTGCTGGTAAACAAAATCCAGCAGGAGCTGCAGGTAAAGGCAATGGAGTTCTTTGCCAGCAATAGCACTTCCATGGCTTTTTTTAGCTGTACTGCACACAGGGCTCTGCAGTCAGACAGTGGAATAGCAAGTGACTTTATTCCACCAGCCTGGCCAATGTAATCAACATTTGTGTGAACAAATTACACCTAACTGCAACAGGATTATCTCTGATGTTTAGCCTGTGATCTCCAGAAGCTTGGTACACATGTATTGTCAAGAAATCAACGGCAGTCCCATGGCCAGCCTGGGTATCTAATGAGAAGTGTGAGGGGCTGAGCAGAACTGGGAGCAGAGCTTTGTTCCAGGCAAGGTGAATTTCTGAAAGGACGTACCAGTGGGAGCCAGAGTCAGAGGGTTTGGATCAGCTCTTGGCTCCCACTGCAGCTAGGCTGGCTGTGTTATAGCAAAAATTACTTACAGGAAGGTAAGGAATTAAAAGTTGTAGGATTACTAGGAGTTAATAGACTCAACTGACTCTAAGAATGGAAGAATATTTTAATACTGTAGTAAAATCAACAGTTAAACACAACTTGCAGAAAAAGATAAGACTTAGAATAATCATAAGCCCAGCCCAATAGCACAGCAGTGTATTAGTAACACAAATTTTGAGTCTGTGCTCTTAGTAAGAATCCAATGGTAGAGTTGTGTAGCAAGGAAAAACCTCCTTTGAGACTTTAACAGCTAAATCCTACAAAATCATACATTACTTGATATATGAATCAAATGAAAACCGAAGGAAGCAGAGAATTAGAATAAGCAGACTAAACTGAACATTTAGCACTGATACTTCAGTTGAGCACAGTCTCTGTAGGTGTAAGGCTGTTCACTAGCTGAGCTCTCTTGTTTGAAGCTAATGGTTAATAGCTTAAAAGTTGATAAACTTGTCATACCAGTCTCACCACACGCTTTTGTTTTTCTCAAACTAGATGAAAGGTTCCTGTATGCAGTACTGCATTCCTGATGATGCTGGGAGCTAATGACACTCTTTGTTGTAGAAATCAGGAAATGTTGGTTGAGCTCTGGGATTTGTGTGGCTGGAGTATGGACATATGATGTCCTAAATGGTGAGGGCTTGCTGGAGCAACTTGGTATGTAAGATGGCTAAGAATAGATGGCTCTAGTTTTGCTTTTTGGGTTACTTACTGTAATGCTAATTCAAGTCCACCCATGTCAAAATGCTGCTTCTAAAACTATTGTTTTCTAAATAAGACTCCTCCCTATTTCTCAGGGTCCTTCCTGGTGGGCACCTGGCTTCTCTAACCAATACTGTCTGATGGTGTCTATTCAGAATCTGTTGGACACACTGGTTCTAGTTGGTTACATACGCTGACATTTAAGATGAATTAATTTATGCTAATTAAAACAACCCATGTTCGAATGAAACAACAACTTCATTTGAATTTTTTATTTAAATACGAATAAATTATTCATCAATGTTTACATAATAGAAGGTTTGCCGTGAAGTGCAGTTTTAATGTATGCCAAGCTCAGATGATCTTGCTGCTTGCCTATTCAGCTGTTTCTTCCCTGGATCTGCAGTGCTACAAGGCAAGCAAGCAGAACTAAGTCCCAACCCCTGGTTTTCTGAAGCAGTGTCTCAGGCATCGAATCTCACAATGATAAATGATTTAATAGAGGGGAAGAGCACAAGAGTCAGCTTGAGGTGGTGCCGCAGGAGAGGCACCCTGAATGCAGGCTGCCCCTGGGCAGACTTTAAAGACTGGGCCTCCGTGCAGTCTTCACAGGCCTTGTGCTCTAAGGGTGGTTCTGGATCTGGAGATGCTACAACAACTTCTGGCCCAGAGGCAGCAGTGTGAGGAGGGACAGCTTGCACTGCTGCTGCTTCTTTGTGCAGCTCCATCCCCAGCCACCCAAGGCAGTTTGAGTGCTTCCTTCAGGATTCCTACTCAGTCCTCCCCTTGCTCCTGTGCGTTCCTCTTGTGTCACTCCTCATCGCTGAGGGAGCATAGTCTGTGAACGGGACAAAGCGGCTGCAGAGGTTATAGCCCCACGCTGAGGAACTGCCTGCGTTGCCTATGGAGGCAGCAGGGTTGCTGAGGGTGCTGTCTTCAGCCGAGGTTTGGTTGCGGCGGCTCCTGGAGCGGAGGTTGTAGGTGTGCCTTGGGACCCGATTGCGAGCCCTCTCCCCAGCGCAGGATGCAGCAGAAACAGAACCAGTGGCTGCAAGTTGGCACGTACGTTGGCTTCTGGAGGGCTCTGAGGCAGATCGGGCACTCGCATCGTGCTGTTGGCTGGGCTGGGTGGGTCGAGCCACAGTGAGTGGTAGAAGAGCTTTTCTCCATGATGGGTGTGGAGCTCAAAGCCGTGTCCTGCGAAGAGAGACATGAAAGTGATGGAGCTTGTCTGGCAAGGGGCATAGGGGCTTGAACTTGGGGGTTCCCATAGGTGCTGGGTGTCCCCTGGGTGATTGGGTATCCCATGGGTGTTGTCCCTGCAGGTGGAAGTTGTGTTCCTTGTGAAGTGGATGTGGCCCTCAGGACCCATCCCTCACACCTGGGGATGTTTGAGGAGGAGCTGCAGTGGCAATACAGGGTGAGGGGGAACATGAGAGATGAGATGGTATGTGGGGAACTGGGAACATGAAGGAGGGAAATGGGGATGGGATTGATGGGGCAAGGGGCATGTGGGGGAGACTGGAAAGCTTTCTAGTGCTGTCCCTTACGTTTGACCTGGAAAGTCCTCTGATGGCTGTAGGGTCAGGCACTGAGCACTCTTGAGGACAAACTCCTGATGTGCACCACAAGCACCAGTGACCTTGCTCAGCACTGCAGGCGTCGTGACCTCTCTCAAGCAGAGTCTGGCAGTGACTGTCTGGGTCAGATCAGACAGGTCAGAAGTGTCTTGTAAGCTGTGCGAGACAGAGTGACTCCGTCAAAGCCCGCTGCTCGCTTATATAACATCTGTGCCTGGTGATGTGATGTCCCCGTCCCTCGCTCGGTGACATCCCCGTCCGTCGCTCGGCATGGTCCCAATGGAATGAAATTAGTAGAGTCCTTGCCGCTTAGAAATTTCATTCTCTCTGTGTTATTGAAAGGAAAGATGATTTTTCTGATGTTGACGTGTCTTCCTAAATCAAATCCCTGTGTGTTGTGCTCAGTGTTTGTGAAGGGCCTAGGGTTTCTCCTTCTCTGTCCAAGTGAAAAGCTGCCTGTGGAACTGGAGCTCCTCTGCCAGGGTCTCTCTTGGGGCTGCTGCTTGTGCTGAGAGCAGGACTTTGTCCCTCCTTCTTAACCTCTGCTCTGTCTACTGAGTGTTGCATCGCTTGGGAACTGCATGAGTTCCTGTATGAGTGCCTGCAGTGGGGCTTGGAGGGGCCAGAGATAGGACATTGGAGTAGTTACCCAGCTTGCTTATCCACCATTGCAGGAGGTCTCATATCTTTCTGCAAACCTCGTCTAGCAAAGAAAGTAAAAAAGAGGTCTTAGATCTTAATAAAGATTTAATTTGGCACTGTCATTTGTTTTTTGGGTTTTTTGCTTTGTGTTGAACTGTCAATTCAAGTTTTATAACCCTTTTATAAAGGGTTGCAGTAGCACTTGTTGGAAGACACCAAGGGTTCATCTTTTGTGAGGCTGATATTGATAACAGGTTGTAAAGAATTATGGAATCTGCACATGGCTGAATGGATTTAGGCTTTTACAAAGCAGGTTTGACACCCAGCCAGTTCTGGTCTCTGTGGACCTAATAAATGAAAGAGATTTTTCCACTGTCCTGTCACAGGAAACAAAAACACAGCTTACTGAATTGGCTCTTCTCTGCCAGTTTAGGAAAATAAATGTCATTTTCTTGCCCCATATAATAAAGGCAGTACTAATTAGTAAGAAGCACTCAATCTCAGTGTGCTTTTCATCTAGGATTTGAAGCTTGAAAAAGAATTCTCTTATGTGTGATTGTGATAAGAACTTTCGAGAACTTTAAGTGTTAAACTTCAGCAATCAAATTGCCTGGTTTCAGACAGGTCTTCAGTAGCCAGTAGTTGTTATAAGAGCCACTTTCAGAGTTCAGCTGTTGGTTTGCAAACTCTTTTCTGACGTTTCCTCCTATGAAAGCAAAATGGTCCTTTTCTTATGACCCTCCAATTGGTTTATAGGACCTTGCACTCAACCTGATGGCATTTCTGTCTGGGATGCAGAAGGAAGAAATGGAGGGAAGAGGGAGCCCCTTGCATCTGGCTAGCAGACCCAGCTCTGCAATTGTCTGGAGATCAAAGAACCATTTGATGGTGGCCCTTGGCACCTTCCAGAGTAATCTCCACAGCTCCCTTTCTGCCCCAAAACGCGTCTGAAGATGGTTTGTTTGGATGCTCTGGTGCCCTGCACGTGTACAGTGACACCAGCCACCACTCCAAGGAGCAGGCACAGCCACAGTGCAGGAGCTGGCAGTCTGCAGGGCTGTGGCCAGCTGTGTGCACCCACATTCCCACACAGCCCTGGGAAAACAGGAAAGTCTGGTCATCTCCAAAGGCAGCAGTTAGACTGGCCTGCCTGAGGAGAAACCATACAAAACGACCTTAGCTTCCCAAGAAGTGGCTGAGGGAGGAGCAGTGCTCCTGGGACTCAAGGAACGGATGAGGTGGGTCAGGAGTCTGTGAGACAGGATGATGGGAGCTTGACAGGGGGATGTTCAGGATGCTCCAGAGAGGTGCCATGGGCATGGCCAATACTCATAGCAAGGTCTGAACCTCTCCTTACCTCCTGTAGTTTGTATGGAGTCAGAATGTCTTCACACCCAACCTTGCATGAGAGCACCAAGGTGGTGGAAGCTGTGGAGCTGCACTGCCTGTAGATCCAGCAGCTCTTCCATTTGCTTCCACTCGCACTTCAGGAACACTTACAGCATTTTCTCTCTTGGGAGAGGTGCAGCTTATTCCAGTGATGTTCCTCAGGAACAAAGGCAGTTCCCTCATTTTTGGTGATGTCTGCAGAAAGATCCTGGAATGAGAAATGAAAGTGAGTCACCAAATCTAGTCAGAAAATTGGAGCTGGTTTGATTTTCGGAGAAACTGAGTAACATTTTCAGGGCAGCTCTTTTTAGTCAACATTTACATCTATTATATACGCTTTTTAGTTTTATATGTACACGTGTGTATATCTACATCAATACATATGCAGGATATGTGTTTCCTGGTTTTGTTTGGGTTTTTTTTTTAGTAAATTAAGTGGAATTATCTCATTTAAAACTCATGTTTGAATTCTGTATGTTCTCTTTGACTCAGAATTTTATAGGATTAATATATAATAATTCTTTGTTCCTGTGTTGTAACTGCCACTGGAGGTTAGCATTAAAACCATTTCACATTTGGGAGATGATGTGATAAAGAAGCTGTTTCTTCATCTGGGTTCCATAGTGAGTTGCTGGTGAGTTGGCTTACAGGAAAGAAAAACAGGACTCTTGGCAAGAAATCCAAAAGTAATAGAAACCAGGCAGCTCCATTTGAACCAAAATACTGAAGTTACTGTTGTTGTTTTTTCCCTCTTTGCTGAAAGACTTGCAAAACCCTCCATGACTGCTGCACTCTCAGTTTGGAGAGCTGAGGTGTGCTGCTGGGGGTGTCCAGCCCTGCAGACCACTGAGACCACAGATGAGGAATGGGGCTTGCTCTGGGCAGCTGACCACTAACCAGGGATGACAGGGACAAAAAATTGATGACTTCTAGAAATGAAAGTCCTTTTCCTCTTCTCCACAGTCTTGGCCAGGTTGTTACGTTGTCCTTCTGTCTTGCTGGCTGTAAGACCTGTCTTAGCCCTTGGTGAAGTGATTCAGTTTGCTGTTCTGTGGGGAGAGGGGAGGAGTGAATAGTTTTATGCCAGATTAGTGATCTGAACAGGTTTGCTAGCAGAGTGAGTGCAAGGAAAGGGACAAGAGCTTTTTAGTGGTAGTTAGCTGTGGGTGTAAGAGCACACTGAACATTTCTGTCCAGAGTGTCGTGGTGGTGTTGGAGGTATTGCCATGAGAAGAAAGATTTGTGGGTTCCAATAAGAGATCTCCAAACAGAGATTAAGTTTTACAGCTGTAGCCCAGGGGGTAGAGGAGAAATCAGTGTGTTAGATCAGAGCTGTCAGGCTCTGAGACACTAAAACCACATTTGCTCGCAGAGTATCTGTTAGGAAATACTCCCTGCTTCTTCTCATTATGGGTTTCAGGCTCAAAACCTACAATTTCTGGAGCTAAGCACACTGCTGGCATAGCAAGATGATGTAAAAAAAAAAAAAGACATTTTATTCAAAGAATCTCACAAATTGGGCACAAACAGTATAATAGAGTGTAATGATCATTGTTTAAGAAACCTGTACGTGAGATGCATTTCTGTATGCTCAGGAGCAATGATATTTCTCAGTTCCCTTATTTTTTATTCTCCCCTTTGGCATACCCTTGTTCTGGAGAGATTAGTTTTCTGGATGGTTACTTCCCTGCACTGAGCCTCACCTTTTCTCTGACATGCACAACTGAGTGTTTATATCCACAAATCCTATGCAAACATGTGCACTCCTGCAGCCTTTTCAAGTGTTTCCATTATCAGTGTTTCATGATTTGTTTTACATTACATAACGTGGGAACACTTTTGTGTTTTAGCCCATAAATATTGATTTTGATGACAAAATAATTAGGTTAGTTTATGTTACACAAACAGATACAGTTGTGGAGGTCTGCTGGGTTTCAGAGTTTTTAGGAGCACTGTCTAGTGGTCTGTAGGAACTAAATCTGTTGCTTACAGCTGAGAGACAAGAACCAGTGCCTGATAACTCTAATCAGTTGGGCAATGCTGTATGAATGGAAATACTCCCTTTTCCTTTCTCTTCATTGAAAAACGTCTTTTGCTGACAACAACTGTGTTCTACTCTGCCAAATGAAATAGTGCATGAAATGCTGCTCTCTTTTCTTAAGGAAGAAGTTTCATGTAATATCCATGATTGTACATTGAGGTGCTGAAGTTTCATTCAAACCAGTTATATTTTTCATCTTAGCTGTGATTAGTGATCAGATGATTATTCTGACATTTTAAAGAAAGTAATCTAGCAGTGTCCACATCAAGGACTGTCAGAACTGAGCTTGTCTTTGCAAAGCTCTTTCTCACAGCCTCTGGTGAGGAAGCCTCTCAGTGTCATGGTGCTGTGTCTTCCTGCAGGACCTCTGCTTTGCTCCATGCCCAGGATGGACCTGCTCCGGGGATGACTCTGGCTGATGTGGTGGAGGAGGCTGTTGCTGGTGGAACCTGCCTCACTTCCAGCAGCAGTTGGGACACGCTCCATGCCCTGTGCAGCTGGGTGCTGCCTGGCCAGTGGGACCCTTCCTGGCTGAGCTCCACACTCCCTTGGTGATGCTGGGTGAGTCGCTTGCTCTGGGCCCTACTCCTGTCGGGCTTCCTTGTAGATGACTTGAGCTCCCTGGATCTGATCTGAAAGAGTGCTGAGGACTGATGACTGCGAGTGAGGCAGTCAGGACTGAGGTTGGAAAGTGCGTATAAAGCACAATGTAATGCTAAGGGCTGTGAAGAAACTAGGTCTGAGTTATGCAGAACTGGAGAGAAAGTTGTCTTCAGAACTAGAGAATCATTTTGGCCTTAAAGCTGTCACTGTTTTAGTTAGCAAGTTAAGCAGCAATTCTGTACACTGAATGGAGCAGAGGTGCTGTGGAAATGATATGGCATAACTGTGGGTATACCATGCCATAGGCAAAGTCTGGGTTTCTCTTAAGCTTGCTTCTGACCTGTCCTCCTGGGAGTGCTTTAGCGTAGATGTCTGTATCATGGAATGTGATTTGGGGTGCAAGAAGCACAGCATTACTTGATGCTGTCAACTCAGATAATCTATGTACATGCAAACCAAACTGGCACATAAATGTCACTCACTGCAGGCACAGCCTCTTGTGCCTGGCTGTTGTGTCAGGTACACAGCAGACAGGTTGCCCAGAGAGGTTGTGGATGCTCCATCCCTGGCAGTGTTCAAGGCCAGGCTGGATGTGGCCCTGGGCAGCCTGGTCTAGTGATTGGGATCCCTGCCCGTGGTAGGGGAGTTGGAACTAGAGGATCTCTAAGGTCCCTTTCCAACCTGGGCCATTCTAGGATTCTTTGACGGCGTTGGTGATGCCCACAGTACAGCTCGAGGTCAGGATTTCATCTGCAGCTCTTCAGGCTCCAGATCTGTATTTCCCCAGTATGATGTCCCTATCTATCTACAATGCTCTTGTAATCAGTAGATAACAGAGACATTTTTGGCCAAGGCATGGTTAAGCTCAATATTGTTTTTCCTGAGCTAACCTGAATACAGAATATCTAACATGAGATCAGATGGTATGAATTAACCAGGAGCGTGTGGTGGGTGCCTGGAAACAGAGTGTGTTTGCCAGAGGAGCTGTTACTCTGTTGTGGGAGAGGGAGAGACAGTAAAAGCTTTGATAATGGCTAAATATTGTATTAAATACCCAGAGTAAGGATGCACGTTCCCCTTCCAGGCTGCTGATGGGGGATCTGCTCCATATGTCTCTGAGACAGGCTGCAGGGATGCTGTAGGCACCAAGCAGGATTTTTAAGTGCTGCTTTCTAAGAAAGCCTGAGATATTTTTATTCAACTACTGCTGTGCAGAGCAAGTCATTCCTTCAATCTGCAAACACAAATAAAAAAGGCAGGAGGGCGAAGGGGAAACAATCTGAAGTTAAGAATGAAATGATTTGCTTTACCTGGAGCGTTGGAGATGGTGTTGCTATTAGACTGATGCCAGAGCACGAGCTCCAAAAGGGTCACCCGGGGTGCTGGAGCCAGGGGCAGGGCTGGAGGAGCAGGGGGGCTGTGGGGAAGAGGATCAGCTAGTGTGGGCAGAGGAACACCAAGGGAAACAGAACCTGTGCCCTTCCCATCTCTCCCATGAAGAGGGGTGGCAGGGAAGAGGAGGAGGGCAGCTGGTTTGTCAGTGTGCCTGGTTTGTTTGGTGGCAGGTCTAGTTTGCTACAGAAAATGTTTTCTGTTACATGAGAGAAAGAAAGAATGGCAGTAGCCGCTAATTTGGGGCTAATGTATTTTGAAAGCTGCTAATAATAGTGGGTTTTTTTTCAGCACACTCTGTTTCTACAAGAAAAAAGTAAAATTTCTTTGGGTTAACTGAAACATCTGTTGAACAAATTGGTTCAGTTTTGTGAGTCTGTTACTAATTCTGAGAAGTAGATGTTTTGTAAAAGCCATTGTAGAGTTGGGGGTTAGTGCCCATACTCTTTAATTTTTTTGCTATTACTGAAGTAGGTCATTTTGAAGTATTATATTTTCATGAATGCAGTAATACAGTGGTTAATATTCCTCCTATTCCAGGCTTTACCTTTAATGAGTTTTCTTCACTGTTTTTAATCAACATTGCTCATATTCTTTAAAGCTGTGGGTTTCCAGCTTTTTGTCAGTTTCTTAGTAATGAAGTAATTGAAGAATTTGTTGATAAAGATCCCTCTTGTGGTGCATTTCTTCTTCTATTTTATTCTTTCTGCAGGTTTTTCTATTCTACTCTACTTCCAAAGTTCAGATGTTAACAGAATTTTAGTTGCCCCGAATACTGTTTTCTCATTTAGACTAATTATTCTTTGTAACTTCAGAGTTGTGGGAAGAATATTGTAGGTGACAAATCAGTTTGGGACTTCATATGGTGGAAGCTAAGAATGTCATAAAAGTCAATGAGCTGATTTCATGTGAACTCATAGAAGAAGAAAAAGGGAGAAATTTAAAGGCAGTTCCTGAGGCTGTGTAGCCATACATCAGGAACACTCTGATCTCGTACACTTGTAGGCATCTGGAAGCAGTTTAGGTTTCTCAGGGGCATCTCCTGTCAGTATTACCCCTGGAAGGAGATCACAGCTCAGTGTGATGTTAGTGTGCAGACCTAAGTTCTGTGTGCTTTGCTGGTAAATGTGTAAAATCAGTGCCAGTTCTTGTGTGCTGCACTTCAGTAGCTGTACTGCTTGGACAGGTTTAAAGGCAGAAGCCAGACTTTTAGTTGAGACAGGGAATCTGTGTTTTCCTTGCAGTGCATATATTGTGTGGAGAGTACCATGCTGGCATTGAGCATGTCCATTCAGTGTGGTTGTAAGCTGTGGGGTTTCCAGCTTCATGGGCTGACTGTTCAGAGGAGTTCAGTGTATGAAGGATGTGAGTGGAAGCTGATAATACTTTCTGCTGTTACTTTAACAGATCATTTAGTTTTTAATGTGGCTATTTTTGGAGCTTTAATTATGTGGTAACTTGGTTTTCTTCTTTCAAGCGGAAGATAAGGCCAGTATAAATAAGAGGGACAGCAGCATGAGATACCATTGCCTTTGAGGGATTGCTGGGTCGAGGAGGAGTGGAGATGCATAGTGGAGGTTTGTGAAGGTGCATGTGAGTATTGGCAGCACAAAGAGGTGCCCCACTGCTGAAGAGATGTTCCAAACCCCCCTTGTGTCAGTTTGGTCCTGGCTTCAGCTCGCTGAAGTTTCAGATGACGTGCATGCAGTGAAGTGAGGGGAAGTTTTGTGGCTGAAGGCCTGTGCCAAGTCTTTTTGAAGTTGTGTGCAGCAGCTGTGCTGTAGCTAAAGAAAGGCTTTCTTTGCCTCCATCCTAACATCTGCATGATCTTTAGCAGCAGAGTTGTTCCACTATGATGTGTCATTCAGCTGGTCTGGGTTGCCTTCAGTAAGTCTTTTTTTATCTTCCTTAGTAGAAATGCTCACATTACTTTTGGGAATAAGTTTGTAAAGATCTGGACTTGAATAACTCTGTAGAAACAGTAGGCTTCAGTTGAAGAGAAATCAAAGGGGGAGTTGAGACTTGTAGTCCCAATAGCTCAGTGAGGCTCTGAAGGTGATGGGACAGCTTTAGACTGCACCCTGTGAGGTGGGTTTTTCTGTGTCCTCCCTTGTTT
Organism: Bucco capensis; assembly: GCA_013396975.1. NCBI lineage: Eukaryota > Metazoa > Chordata > Aves > Piciformes > Bucconidae > Bucco > Bucco capensis. Next base: position 1,268,836 of record VWZO01013356.1, on the reverse strand, counting down.
GGAGGATAGGGGCTGAACATGAGGCCAGTTTTTGTGGAGATGTCACAAATGGGGCATCATTGCAGCCAACCTTGGTCTAAGGGCTCCTAGAAGAGTGGCCTGCACCCTTCCTGCTGAGGCATTGCCCTGTCTGCCTCCGCTGCCACCGTGACTCTGGGATGGGCTCCCTCAGGCAGTCACACCAGCTGCCAGCTCACCAGAGGTTGTTGGGTTGCTTGGCTGGCTCTTGAACTCCTCTTTGAACTTGCTGGCTGCAGAGCTGGCCTGCTGTGCTGAAGGCAACCTAGAGGACAGACAGCAGGACCAGCCTCTTCCAATTGCACGTTGGCTTGTCTGCCACTTGGAAACGATGTCTTGACCTGAGGTGGGAAGAAGGCAGCCAAGGGAAGTGCATGAGTTAGGTTGTGTGCTGTGTTTGCTTGGAAAGGTAAGAGAAATAAATTTATCAGTTGTCACTGAATTTGAAATCTCAGCTTTAGTGCTGGTTTTAGTTGGAGGTTTTTGTATAAGGACTTTTAAACTGAATCTGTATTTGATCTTCTACCAGTGTGAGACTAAGAGGTCTGTAATTGTTCACTGTTGGCACTGCAAAGCTGTAAAGTTCTCATAGTTCAAGGGTGAGATCTGATGGCCAGAAACAAGAGGTTGTGGTCTTGGAGAGCAGAACAGAGTAAGCAGAAAGGCTGATGCTTCTGTGTTAAGGGTTTTGGTGATCTAGACTGTAAATATCTTGCTTTTATAGAGGCTACTTGATTCTCAAGCTGTATGTGAACCAAAGCTGGAGAAATGCATTATAAATTAAGTGTGGGTGGGGTTTATTTGTGAGTAAAATTCACCTTTTATCATCAGGAATTACTGGGTATGCATTTGGTTTTCAGCTGAACAACATGATCAGTCTTCCTGCTGTAACCTCTTAGGAAAATGCAGAGTGCTGATTTCTGTTGTTGGACTCGCTGCGCGAGTTTGGTTTGTGAGGTCCAATTAACATAAATAAGCCAAGTAAGAGAAAAGGCACAGGAAATACACTGCTGCTTATTAGGGTTGTTAAATGCTATTTTCACAAGTATCTACCATTCAAATAATGATTTTCTTTGATTTATATCAGGGGGACTCTGTTACTTCTCATCCTCAGTGTCTGTTAAATTGAACATACTCTTGCCATGATGAGGAATTAATACTGTAGTGTGCAAAATAATGGAGCTGCTCCTGCAAATCACTTGCCATACTGCATGTTGAGTGGGCAGAGATAGGTGTCCTGGGATTTGGAGAGCAGCCTGCCTGCTCCAAAGGGTCGGACACATCTCCCTCCCTGCCCCAGAGTGACCATCACCATGTCAGCAGCAGCCAGCTCGCCCCAGGTGACAGTTGGGCCTTCCAGCCCCACACATGGGAAGTCTGTCCCCTAATGCCTGGGCAGTGTGGTTGGGCCTAGGAATAGAGATGCTTGAGAGGAATAGTCCAATACATGTGTTTTATCTGCACATTTAAGACCAGCTATTAAAATGAGCTCTTGTGCTCAGTTCTGAAGGCTGCTGGGTGATGACGCGTTGGTGCCGGCAATGTGACGGTGAGCAGCCCAGGAGCTGTCTCCAAAACAGGAACTACCCGCCTTTGTATGAAATGACATAGTTTCAGCTGTCATAAATGTGGTTTGGATGCAGTTGCAGGAGTAAAGCCCAGAGTAGTTCTAACCAGCTTACTTCCTCCTCCAGTCAAAGTGCAAATAGCCATATAATTAACAATCTGTGGCTCGTTTTCTCTAGCTGAGTGAAGTGTTCTGTTTTGCCTGTACAGTCGCTGCATAAACAGAGGGAGCTTGACTTGCTTAAGAGAACAGTTTAAAACATAAATGTTCTGGGTCATACCCAGACCTGCAGATGCACAGAGCAGGGTCTTGGGTCACCCTTTGAGCAGCAGCAGCAGTGAGCCTTGTGAGCATGGCTGGCCTGTGGCCAGGCTCCCTGGAGCAGAGTGAGCTGTGCCAAGCTGGCTTCTGGCCACAGTAAACAGCATGGGGCAGCAAAACCTGCTGCAGAGCTGGTAGACAAGCTCTTCTCTTTAGGGACTTCCCTCCTTGCATTCCATCACAAATTGGCTTTATTCAAAGTGTTTTATCAGTAATTTTTTGAGGACTGGTTGCTCAGCTCTTTTGGACAGCTTTTTTCTGAGTGAATTCACCCATCCTGCCTGGGACTCTGCTCATACACTTAGTATGGCAGAAAAGCAGGAGTGTAGAAAGCTGAGGAGGAGTTCCTCTTCTGCTCCCGTGAACTCTTGAGCTGGTTTAGGCTGCTTGAGGCCTTCGAGAAGAGTCCTAACTTTTCATCTAGAAAGGGTCTGTCATCACTTCTCTGTCTCTGCTGGTATCAGCATTTGAGCAACAAGTACCTCTTGAGTATTGTCCATGTACTCTGCTTGCTGGAAAGGGCTGATGAGGAGCCTTTCCAGGGAGAGGGAGCTCTCCTGTGAGATCTTCTCCAGGGACACTCTGCGTGGTTACTGAAGCTGCAGCACTTGCTGCAATTGACAGTAGACCTTCTGTTATGACAGATTCTTGGAGAGGCTTTTCTCCATGTGAGAGAGAGCACTGCAGCTTGCAAAGCCTTGTGAGAAACCTTCAGGCAGAGCTCAACAAACATTTACCCTATCCTAAACATAATATGAAGCATTTCACTTCCCTGTCCCAGCTTTCCTCTGCAAACATCAGATAAACAGCACAGAACGGTTACTCGAGACTATATGAAATAGCTCAGTGACCTTTTGACTTCATGCAAGAAAGTTAATAGTCCTTAAAGGGATTATTTTATTCTGTGCTACCCAAGGGTTTTCCCTTCTACACTAGAACAACCAGAATAGCTACATCAATGACCAGAACCTTGACTCATCTTTCTGAATGGACTTTTAAGAGCAAAAGCAGTCTTAACAGCCTCTGTGTCCCAACCAGGGTACCTCTGACAGTGACTGCAAAGGGAACAGAAATCAGGACAGAGTTCTGCATCAAGCTTCCTTATGTCTTTAGCTGTAATTTAGCAGGGGAGACAAGGGAAGACCAATGAAAATGAAAACTCCTTTATGTCCTGTTAAAAACCTTAGTTGTTTGATATATTGAGGTGTTTCTTCTATTCTAAATAAGATCTGGAAACTTTCAGGACCCAGCAAGGTTTATAACATTTTTAATTGTGTGAAGGATTCCTTCCTATTGTTGTCTTCCAGTGTCATAAGAGAATATGCAGCTGCCACTCTGCAGAGGATGGTTGCACAGCTTCAGCTACTGCTTACTGTGTTTGTGTAGGTAATAATCTGTTACAGCATCAATATAACATTACCTGCAGTCATTCAGAGCAGCCTTATCTTAGGTGCTTGCCAGGGTTACTCATGTGTTTCTTTGCTTAGTGTGACATGGCTCTGTTTTCCTTCATGGCTTGGTTCCTGGCCCAGGCACAGGCTCTGGAGTGTGCTCACATTGCCCTGTGTTTTATCACTGAGGTAAGGATCCGATGGGGCTGTGCTGTGAAGGAGGACAGTAGGGCCAGTCAGTCCCATGCCATGAATGCGTTGCTCTGATTCCTAGAGGAGTGTGGCCCAAGCACTGCTCTGTGGGCCAAGACCAGCAGACAGGAAATTTCCATCTGCTCTGCTCTTCAGCAGAGGAGATGGAGAGCAGCTTTGTAACAGCAACTGCTGCCCAGCAGCTCTGCTGTGCTCGGGGCTTGCCATGATCTGTGCCACAGTCCAGGCTAGAGGAGTGCCTCTGGACTGTGGAGGAGGGTGCAGGGGAAGGGGCTGGACAGAGAAGCCTCCTCTTCTCTTCCTTGTCCAGTCTTGTTTCCATGATGACATCCTGACAGTATTTCTAGGAGAGCTGCTGTGGGATGTGCAGGCTGCTCAGGTTGGTGACTACCCTGGGGACTAGGAAGTGAGGTCTGTGAGAATTAGCTGGTGGGAGGTTCTGCATCCAACCACCAAAGTAGAATTGCAAACCTCTGGTAATAAGCAACCCCTTTTAATAGAAAACCACATCCTTTCAAACAGCTCATTACCAGTGCCCTTATCAATTGCAAGCTACCCTGCCATATAAAAAGCATCTTATTTGTGTGAAAATGAGAAGCTGAGTATAGGTGGAAGCACCTAAAGGTGCCCTGATGGGGGAGGAGGTTACAGCATGAAGGAATCTTATTAGTTGCCTGGGAATCCTAGTGATGGGAAGAGAGAGACTTTAAACAAATGTCCCAGGTGTGGGAAAAGCTTCCTTCAAAGCTTTCACCTTTCTAAACACCAAAGTCAACCAGCCAGGAGGTGTAAATCTGTGGGAGATGAGGCTTGATTAATTCTGTTGTTCATGGGACTACTTGTCCTTTAGCTATTTTAATAAAAATATCAGCCGTATAAGTGTTTCTTTGCAATTTATTTTTGCATATTTAATCTTTAAGGTATAGTTGTAGGGATATTCTTCTGACACTTTTCAGAGACAGTTCTTGTTTTCACTGTGAACATTAAACGTTTCCAGAGCAGCTTCTTTCCCTGCTAGGATAAACTGAGCAGTTCCCCCCTACTCTGAAAGGGACTGGTACAGCCTGTGCTTTCCAGCCCAGCTCTGCATGTGCCTCTGGATTGCAGCTAGCCAGAAATGGTGGAGAACTCATGCAACTGTGCTTGTGCTCCCAGGGAGTTAACTGGCGAGAACAAGGTCCGTACAGTATGCTTACTGAATATGGAAATCATCGTAATTATTACGCTAACCAACAAGTGGTGTATTCTTAATAAACCCTGTGGGTTTTGTCAGGGTGATCATATGACTGTATCATACAAAAATTGCTTTGAGAGTGGGTCAGAGATTACAGAGAGCAGGGACTTGTGTGATTGGTTATGAACAAGCGAAAATAGGGTAAACTTTTGACCCGGCAGCAGCAAATGGAAGTGTGCAGAGCACCTACAGATGGCAGGGTTAGCTCTGCTGCCGCAGCGCTGCCGATCGGGTTACAGCGGAGCGGGCAGGCTCCCTGGCTGCCAGACACTGCGCCTTTCAGAGCTCCCAGCGCACTTGCCTGCCTCGGCTTTGTGGGACCATCAATTAGCTCAGCAAGAAGAATTCCACTTTTGTTGCTTGTGCTTGACTCAAGGAGTTCCTGACCAGCCTGCCAAGTCCATTTGGAACCAAAAAAATCATTTGAGGGGTCTGAATAATTGTGATAATTCAGACTGCAGAGGATTGGTTTTGAATTGAAAGACCTGGTAAAAGTTTGATGCCGTTGTGGTGCTGGTGTGGGGCTGAAGGGAAAAGGGGAATGTGGCTGTAGAGAGAAGGCTGAGAGGTGACACTCTCAAGCAGCTTCTCACCTCCTTGTGTTAGATCTATGCATCTACCTGGCTGAGTTTGCAGTGTGCAGAACTTGGAGCAAAAAGACCAATTGATAAACTGTTTAGCTGATATTATCGTGGTGTTTAGTCAACTCAGTGGCTTTTGGTTTCATTCATACCTATGAAATACTTCAAGAATTAGAAGACGTAAAGTTGTATGAGTTAGAGAGGAACAATTGCTGGATTCCTGTGAACTTGGTCAGTTATCGAAATCAGAATCCCAGTTGCACTTCTAGCACAGAGAGAGTTCTGAAGTCACCCAAGCCTGCACAGTGCAGTTCACTACCTCCTGGGGAGCTGGCTGAAGCTGGAGGGGATGGCCCTATGTCTGTGGACTGCTCCCAGGATTGGTTTTCCTCGGCATTGGGGAGCTCCCACCCAGCTGTGGTCCAGCCACTGCCTCCCCTTCCATCCTGCTTGCCTCCTGGCTGTAATCTGATGCGTGAGCCAGATGTAGAGAGGTGGAGCAAGAGCAGTCCAAGCTTTCAGACCATTTCATGGAGGGGCTTGCTTTATTTTATCTGTGGTTCACAAAAATTTCCCTTTGCTTTTCCAGAATGACTTCTACAGAGAGCAGAAATTGCAAGCATATGGGAATAAGCTAAATAGGATACTGGAAAATGCTCTTTGGAGGAAGGGAGAATTCTCAAATACTGATAAAATAAAGAGTGGTTGGCTGTTTATTTTTTTGTCTCTCAAATCATGCTGCAGCTTGCACTGTGCATAGAAGACTGGGTTTAATTCCATTTCTTTTTGGAGACAGACTGTATTCATTTTAGCCATGCCTGCACCTGTAGCAAGGAGCTGCTGCTGCAAGCTGTAAGGCACTTAAACAGCTTGGTGCCTGCTACCCACTGAGCTTGTGGTGGTCACACAGGATTCTGAGACTTTCCTGGTTGTGAAATACAGTGAAGTGAGAACTGCTGCTCCTGCCAGGGGTGGTGTGCTGGCAGAGTCACCCAGCACACCTCAGTAATGCTCAAGGGAGTCGTTTCCATCTGAAGGCAGTGGTGCAGTTCTTCAGCAGGAGGTGGCTGTCTCCATGGTGTTAATGACTGGTATGAATTAGGCCTGTGTGTGTGTCAGCTGTGCCACCTGGAAGTGGTGGCAGTCACTGCCAGCTTTCTGCCCCTTGAGTACCAGCTTCACATGGGGGTTCTGCTTTGTTGTGCTTGCAGGATGCTGGGTAGAGAAGAAATGTTCTTAATGTACGGAGTAGAAAGGACAATGAATTAAAGAGATGGGTCTCATACTTGAGAAAGGAAGTGATTTTATCTAGTTATGCTCTTTCATGTTCTTTTTGAAGTACAAAAAGGTATTGAAATGTTATTACTGAAATGTTATTATTGAAATGTTATTGAAATATTATGGGATTGTTCCCATAGTCTCCCTGATTAAAATAGAGATCTAACTGAAGGACATGTACTTCTCACAGCTCTTTTGTGACTCATAGACTAGCTGTAGAGGTATTAGACTTTTACTATGCTGTACAGCCTCTCTCTCTAGTATATACTACCAGTCACAAATGGTTTAGAATGCCTGCATTTTCTGCTTTTAAATTCATTATCCCTTGCCACAGTATACCAGAGATGCTCATATTTCCTAATGGTTACTGGAAATAAAGTAGTTAAAATGCCTCTTGTGGTATCTCTCAAAGCTGAGTACGAAGGTTTCCATGATGAGGTGTACAAGAAGTCCTTATCTGCCCTTTGGTAAGTAGGTGAGATGCCTGTGTGCCCTATGCCGGGGCTTAGCTTCCTCTCAGGGTTATCTAAATATCTCATTTAGCTTTCCTTGGGTGTGCTCTCAGAGGAACTGGCAGAAGCTATCCTTTCTTAGACTGCATCTCACAGATGCAAGGAAAGCATGATGGGCTTCTGCTGCTCCCAGGAGACACCTTTCCAAACCTGAGAGTCTTTCCTTGTTGTCCTGTGTCAAAGCATTTCTCATCTGTGTCAAGACTTAACTGATCTAACTCAGGTTTGAAATTAGCATGGTGAGAGCACCCTCACCACCACACCAGTGATATTTGGGTTACTGCAAGTGAGTAATTGTCACAGGAACGTTCTGGGTATTGAAATGGCTTTAACCTGTTATTAAGCCATTCCATAATCATTACAAATAAAGCAATACCTGGGTTATAGTATAGCACATAGTTATTCGTGTGCTGCTCACCAGGCTAAGTGTTGCCTGTGTAACTGGAGAATAAAAGTAGTAATTTGCCCATAGAGACCTAGCTAAAGGAACTGTTCTTCCTGATACATTTAGTTTGCTAGTGAAATAGTAGGAAAGGTGCAGCAAAACTGCAGGAAAGTGTTGGACTTGGCTTTGCACAATGTGTGTGACAAAATGAATACCTTGAAAGCGAAACAAAAGAAGTAACTTGGCATGTGTTTTCCGTAGACATGAGAACTGGGTTGATAGCAGGCTTGAGCAGAAGAGGGGGAGGTGAGAGGGTGGTTTTTGTGCTCCCCATTGGCTCGGGGAGCTCAGACTCTGACCCCTAGGCTCAGTGGGAGTGCTGTGGGGTGCAGGCCAGGGGAAGCAGCCCTTCCCATGTTTGGAGATGTGACCACTTAGGGCTAATAAGCTTATCATAATTTCTGCTTAAGCACAGGTGGTGAAAGTAGCAGAGAAAAAAAGGTAAGGAGCTTAAACAGGAAGGAGGTGTGGAGGGAACTGTGGTGACCCATGTGCTGTGTGTGGTGATCCTGAGTGTCCAGCTGTGCTAGCCTAGTCCTGGATGCTGGCACTGCTCTTCACCCATCAGTGTAGGGGAGCAGAGACTGAGCTCCACCAGGCAGCATTCCTTATCTTTCCATTACTGTAACCTTTTGACAGTTGGGCATCAACATCAGGACGTTTGATGATGGCTTGTAAATCCTGTACAGGAGTGTTTTGATGGCATTTATGCACATTTGTTTTTCCTCTCTGGAGGACTCCCTTTGCACAGAGGAATGGATTTCATTTGGTCTTCTGAATGATTTTGTGTTTTGAAAGCTTAAAAAATTCTCCAAACCAGATTGGTTGGAAAAGAGCACATGCCTCCCTGCTTGCTTTGCATTTGTTACCTGCATAGAGTAAATTCAGCTTGGAGGGGCTTGGGAAGAAGAGAGGGATTTAAAGTGATTCCTCTTTAGTTAATCCAAGGAAAATTCTGGCAAATCTGCCTTTTCTTAGGGCACACTGTGTGGTTTAACTCCATTCTAATCAGACAGACAAAAACCAGGGGGTTGATTTTGGTTTTGTTTGATTGGGGTTTTGTTTGGGGTTTTGTTCCACAGTGATACTTTGGTTTGTCAGTAGCCAGGTTTTGGGTTTACCTCATTTTAGCACATGCAGAATAAGGAGTGTGTGAATCTGACTTTTTAAGTGCTGACCTGTTACGAAATAGTGTTTTACTGCCAATTGTTAGAAGGCAGTGGTGATGATAGTGCTGATATTTTTCCCCTGTAAAATACAAATCTTTGGCTTGTTTAAACATCATCATATTTGAAGAGAGCAAGCTCCCTCCATGACAGATTGTAGGATGTTCTTTCTTTGGAGAGAAAGAAAGAGAAAGAAACCACCCAAGCTTATTTCTTTGTTATCATTTTTTGGCTAACAGATAAGTACCTTGGGTCCCACTGCTGCTACCCTTCAGAGGACAGCTGAACAGGTAATGCATGCAAGTTGTGTGTTTGCTAAGTCCTTAGCAGCCTGAGACTCCATCCTGAAGAGTAAGGAGCATTCTGATCTTACTGCAAGAGAGCATTTACACATGATCTTTACTGTTAAGGACATGAATGGAGCCTTGGACTTAATGTTAGGTAAGACAGTTCAGGGAACTGCAAGATTAAGTATTTAATCCACAGCCTTATTGCTGTGGAGTTAACTAACAAACTGGCTTCCTACAGTGGTACAGTCTCAAAAATATTCTCATATTTATCAGTTTGGGGCTGCAAAAACTCCAAACACAAAACTTTTTGCACATTTATTTTTAAGTATTTTCAGAAGTTAAGATGAAATATTAACATCAGGGAAAACACCACTTTTTAGCTTATGAATACACAAAAAAAGCATCTTAGATTTTGTAGACTTTTAACTTTGTCTGAGTTCTGTTTGACATAACTGTGGTGTTTTAGCCCCAGGCAGCAGCTCAGCCCCACAGTGGGATGGGGAGGGAATCGGGGAAAATGTACAGCCCGTGGGCTGAGATAAGGGGAGTTTGCCAGGACAGGAGAGGAAGGGAAGGCGATGGTGATAGAGGAACACACAAAGGCAGAGAGGCACAGTGTGCTTGCTCCCTGCTGGCTGAGCCATGCCAGTCCCTGAGCAGGGGCTGCCACCCCCAGCCAGCTCCCCCAGGGATTGTCTTCAGCAGGACATCAGATGATCTGCAGTGTCCCTCTGGTCACTTGGGGTCAGCTGTCCTGGCTGTGTCCCCTCACAGCTCCTTGTGCCCCTTTAGTCTGCTTGCTGGTGGGGTGAGGTGAGAAGCTGAGAAGTCCTTGACTTGGTGTAAACACTGCTCAGCAACAACTGAACCATCAGTGTGCTAACACCATCCTGCTCACCCTGCATCCAAAACACAGGCTGTACTGGCTGCTAGAAGGGAAGTTAACTCTAGGGCAGCCAAAACCAGGGCAGGAACTGAAGCCCTAGTAGTGTATCTTCATCTGGTAATGTTGCTGTAGAACTAGTCTTTCTTAAACTGAGTTATTTTCTGGTTGGACTGTTCACAAGATGTCATAAAATCAGTATCAGAAAACAATCTGCTGAAGTGCCTCTCTGTGCAGTTCATGTAATCCTATACTACAACTACTCCTGCTTCATTCCAATGCTGTCTGCTATCTGTGTGGTGCCCAAGCCGTTCTCAGTGTGCCAGAGCTTTGTGGAGCTGTGTTCAGCAGGTACTGGCAGCTCCTGGAGCCAGTGCCCTTTCCAGAGTGCTTCAGCAAGATGATTCTGGGACATGTCTGTACTGTCCTAGTGCCACATTCCCTAGAGTTTGTAATTTTTTCTCCTTTCCGCCCCCCCGAGATGTGTTTATTCTGTATTTGTAAGGAGGTAACATCCATTGTACTTCCTGCCCGGTGTGGTTGAAGTTCAAGGCAGCATCTGGCTGTTTGCATGGGGCAGCTGTAAGCTGTAAGTGGTAGACAGTGTGCCTGGTGTCCCCCCCTAAACACACCTGGCTTACTGACTGACCTTGAACAGGGCATTTTATTTCTCTGTTCATCCTGAGATCTATAAACTGCAGATAATAAAACATACATCCACCTTTGCAAAAGCACTTTGAAATCTTTGAGCAAGAAAGTATCCCATAAGGTCAAAATATGAATTATTTATTGCTACATGACATGCACAGCATGCAGACTATGGAGTCATAGAAATCTTGTCTGGTCCTTTCTCCCCTGAGAGCAGAAATCATACGTTCAGAGCTATGTTTGGAGAAGAAGGATTCCTTGTGTGAAAGCTAATATCATCTTTATGAGTATCTGATCATATTGAAACTTTGCTGTCTCCAAGGAGCTGGAGTGTTAGCACCCAGCTTCCTTTGACAAGTGCAGGTGCAGTCTTCAAAGTAATAAACATTTAAAAACAAAGGATTAATATGAGAAGATTAGAAGAAACAGTCAGAGGTGAGGGCAGGTGGGGTTTGAGGGAATCGGAATATTATGGCATCAGAATTGTGGGATTACTACAGGGTGGCAGCTGACTGCCAGCTGATTACTGATACTCATAGCCAGTATCCATTTCCTAATATTTGGAATGCCAGCAGTGAGTGCTTTGAAAAAAACTGAGTTGTCTTTTAGTATATTTCCTAGGGTTTGTTGTTCTTGTCACCAGAGCATAGAAGGGGAAAAAGTTCTGTTCTCTGCTTACTATTTCTATTATTAATGCAGGTATGTATTAATGTAGATATATTGGGAATAGGTAGGCAGCCAGCAGAGATTGTGAAGAACTGGTATACATGTTCCTGCTGACATCTCCTACTGTAATAATTGGGAGCTGTTTTGGCCTCTTCAGGAATGGTCTTCAGCAGGGTACACCTAAATTATCTAATGTTGAGAGTCATGACACTAGAACACACTTGAAGTGCCTGGCTTTTAATCCAAGCCCAAATATTAGGTCAGAATTGTATCCGGCTAAATCCAGGAGGGCCTTTAATGTTCGGGATAGGCCAGACTTTCCAATACTAACAGCAAAAGCAAAATCAAGTGCAGTACTTCAGCTGCAGTCACATCCAGTAGGAGAGACTGGGGAAATGCTGCTGGAAAGAAAATGGTGATGGAAAAGGGAATCAGTGCTGTGTGCAAGTGAGAGATCTTGAGAAAACTGTTGAAAGAAAAATGACTTCTACTTTCTTAATGCAGCTGGTTTAGAGTCTGTACTTCTAGGGCACAGTAAATTGTCTGGTTAAAAGGAACCATCTGCTCAGAAATATTTCCCTTCATGTTGCCTTCCATCTTGGTTCTCTTCCAGTATGCTTTAGGCATCCTTTTGCTTGTTCTTTGTATTGCTTTGATACTGTCCTCTAGCCCACTTCACAGCTGCAGAGTCTGAGGACTTTGCTACTCTCTTTTTTCTTCTCTGCCACAGCTCTGAGTGGCTGAAGAACTGCAGGCTATATATTAATAAAGGCAATTCACCTACATAAATTTACATATAGGAGAGATACTGAGTGTGATGCATTAAGATTGCAGGGATCCTGTGTCATGGAAGATTCCTAAGTATCTAAAACCTCAGTGAGTTCTTTATCACCTCCTCTTCTTTCTCTTTATCCTTCTCGGTAATTTCCACTGCAGGTACAAGTGGCAGTGGTTATGTGGGGTACACCCAGCTCGATATTCCCTTTGCTGGTTTTTGCTTTATATTATGCATACCTAAACTCCTAACATAATATTGCTACCACAGAAGTATTTCTAAAGCCTGGTGTTAGTGGAGCAGTGTTCCAGCCAGGAGCTCTGATCTGAGACTGCCTAGTTTTATAAAATTGAGGCATTTTAATTGACCCTTTGCTTAATTCCCAACTCATCACTTCCACTGGGGCTCTCCCCTCATGTGCATCCCCTCCTCAGTGCCAGCCAGTGTTTGCCTGTCTGTGGTCTGTACAGCTAGACCTGTGTGAGATCAGGAGTCTCCAGGCAGCAGGTGACTGCAGAAGTGGCATCTCTCCTGGCTGACAGGGACATAGACTTGTCATTCTTAATTGGCTTCTCTCCATGTCTTTTAAAATGTCTTCTACTTTAGGTATCTTTGTCTGCTCTCTGGAAGGACTGAGATTTCTGGATGGCCATCCCTCTGTGTTGCACCCATACAGGTTAAGGAAAAGGGCTTTTTGCAAAGGTCTGTCAAGAAAAAATATACTCCTGCAGCTGCCCCAATCCCTTTGCTTTTTTTGAACAGTGTTTCTGTGTTCTCAGTATTTCAGATTAGAATAGTGGAGCTGTTTCTGAGCCTTTCCCTTCAGTCCTGTGTGTGCACCTACTTGGTGGTTCATTTTAGGGAAAACCCAGAACAAACAAGTTAAAAATAGATTTCTGTTTTAGAGATCAGTGGTTTGAATTTTTGCGAGTTAGCAATAGACCCAAGTGCCGAGATGTTTCCTGTCTTACCCCGAGACTGAAACATTCAGTCTACCATACTAGGGCTGAGATTGTGTAGCATTTCTGCTCAGGATTAGGTCTCGGGTAGAACGCTGCATCTCCTTTCTTCAGCAAGCAATGACCTGCATGCCTAGGTTTTGCTGTGTCTTTACTTAGCTGAAATGAGCATTGTCTCCCATGTGTAGAGATGCCATTTGTAATTGCTGGCACTAGTAGCAAAGCTGCACTTGTGTTGGATGAGAAGCGAACAGGTCTGGATTCTGCTGGACACATCCAGCTGTTGGTTTAGACATTCCCTAGTTCCCCACAGTTATTCCTGTTGGGTAAACACAGTGGAGCTGTTTTGTCTCTTACCCTCGACAACTAAAATTTGCAGTACTTCAGTTAAATCTTAGTTTTGTCATATCAACTTCATTATCAAAAGGAGCACAGACTGATTGTCCTAAGGCTGATTTTTGTTTCATACCATAGTATTTCATTGTTTGATTGTAAATCAAATCAACTCCAGCTGCTGCTACCTCTCCTTTCACTTCTGTTTTACTTGGTAGGCTGCAGGCTCTGGCTCCTGGTTTTCTCATCAAGTAGTGTTATCTCTGACAGCCCTGGTAGTTTTCAGGAGTATTTGGGCTCAGTTAAACAGAGGGTTTTCATAATTCTGTCTGATACTGATAGAAATTATCACCATGTCATGGTTTAACCCCCACACAGCCACTCGCTGGCTCCTCCCCACAGTGCACTGGGGAGAAGAATTGGGGGAAAATGTCAAACTCATGGACTGAGGTAAAAACAGTTCAGTAATGAAAATAAAGCATCATAACAATTAATAATAATAGTAGGATTCACTACCTGATCAAACCAAAGAGCCTTTCCTCCTCTGCAGTTCATTCTCTGTAATTCTTCACAGTTCTCCTCACATTTGTATTATTTTCCAGTTTAACCAGTATGCTTGATGCAACCACTTGCCAAGCCCAACACTGCAGTGCTGGTCCGTGTCCTCCTGCACTGCTCAGTGCTGCTGGGGGGGACAGACCAGGAGATGGATCTGGGTGTCTCTCTGCTGTGTGCCCCAGGAACAGGGAAGCAGGGTGCCCGTGCCAGCGAGGAGAGGCTTGTTCTGCCTCAGTCTGTGGAACACCCCAGTGAAGGTGGGACAGGGCAGTATTTGCTGGTCTATACATGGGAATGCTGGAGCTGGGGAAGGTCCCACTGGACAGTGCTTTTAAGAAGTGCCTCAGATGTTTGTCAGGGTACTGAGTTAGAGCAAGATAAATGAAGTTACCTCAAACAAACAAAAAGGGAAGCTCCTCAGACCAGAGGCTGTAGTGTGAAGCGTTTCTTGTTTGTGCGTTGCTGTGTTTGCAGGGTGTTGGGAGGAGTTGTACCATAGGATGCTGTTGAGAGGAGAGTATTTATTGCAGCAGAACTCAAAATACAGGCAAAAAAAATAAGGCACTCTAGGGGAGAAAGAGTAATGCTAGCATGCCAGATAGTATCAGTTGAGTCTCTTCTGACATGTTTATGGCCAGCATGTGTGCCCCAACGCAGGCACTGCCCAGAAAGGTGTCTGTTGATGAGTTTGGGTGGCAGAGGCAGCGAGAGCACAGGTTTTCCGCCTCCCAGCCCCAGCACGCCTTGCTTTCCAGCAGAGAAGGTGCAGGACGGTTCGGAGCGTGCCGCCTCTGGGTGCCTCCCGAGTCCTCCCCGGGAAGGCAGCGCTGGGGAGGCAGGGAGGGAGCTGCTCTCTGCTCATGGAGCCCGGCGCCACGTGACTGCAGAAAAGCTATTATCTGAATGAAAAGGAAACTGCTTTTGAGAGCAGCCACCCAACAGAAGCAGGAGGAATTTTCGAGTGCTCCACCATGCTGGATTGTCACAGGGGGATCTCTCTGATCAGCAGTTAGGGAAGGATTAGCGTGGCCAGTTTGTCAGCTGTCATTAGAAGCAGATGACAGGGATGCTAAGCTGCTGTGTGCGCACGTCCTCACTCAGCATGTGCTTTGGTTTACATCGAGACATAACACTGCTCTGGCATCATGGAGAGCTGTTAGTTTTAAGACTGTAATTTTACTGTCTTCTTTTTTTTTTATTATTATTTTTCCCCCCCTTTTTTTTACCTCCTCCTGTTTTTAACACAAAGCCAGTGTGATGGATGGGGAATTTATCTACATCTTGAGCTGAAGACACAGAAAAACTAGTGAGATCTGCCTTCAACTGCCAAGGCTGGAAGACAAGAAGGTGTGTTTGTGAAGTGACTTCATTGTCAGCACTCTCCTCTGGCACGTATGTGTGCTCTGGCTGTGCATCGGAGTGGCTGGGGGCAAGGGGAGCAGGGTTGGGGAGCTGGGGGAGAAAGCTGACTTCTTTTTAGACAAGAGGGTTTAAAGGTAATGTTTTTAAATAACAAACACAAAGAAATCATGCAAATTTGATTGTTTTCTGTACTTTCTGCCTTTCTTAAATGGCTACAGGTGTGCTTGTGGTTGCCTGTGACAGTTTTATGGGTTTATGAGGCTAAATATATCTTACTCAGTGCACAGGAAATATTTTTGTAAGCAAGTTTTCTGGCATCCAGAGTAATACACAAACCAGTCTATATTTTCGAATTGTCAAGAGGAGATGGAGACCAAAAGTGTTGTTTTATTTTTTTCATTGTGGCAATTACTATTCAATATTCAGTAATTCCTGTGCCCATGAAAAAGTACAGAGTAAGTCAGACTGAGACATTTATGCAATGAAGCTTTATCTTTCTGACCAAGAGCTTAAGTAGACAAAACACACTGAAACACTGGTAGTCATTATATAACTTTCTGTATTTTCTAATATTAACAGTTTCTGTACAAGTATTGATGCCCTAAACAGAATGACATGCAGCTGACCTGCAGACCTTGTCTCTAGCTCAGGGTTAGGCACACCAATGTTAAATAGCTTGGCAGTATTTACCTTTCTTTTAACGTTGGGAGGGCAACATGTAGTATAGCAAATTAATTACATAATAATAGCAATATCCCCTGGAAAAGGTTCTAGATGGTCACTTTTATTGGGTGGGGGTGGGGCTGTGTACCCTGCTCAGGAAGTTGCTGCAGGTTCGTGGGCTTTGTGTTCCTGTTGTACACAGCATTGCTCTTTCCCTCCCAGCAGTGATACTAACCCTGCACCACAAAACCAAACAAGGGTTTGGGTTTGGGAGTGCTGATGGTCACTCCTCGGGAGCTTTGCCTGCCAAGCTGGGGGCAGGACTGGGAGGATGGCTGGAGCTGCACTGCAGGCTCTGGCAGCTCCCAAGGAGCATGCTTTTCCTGGATTCCTGTCGCAATCGTGGTGGTGACTATCATGCTTAGAGTCTGTTTAATAATTAACTAAATACATACAGGAAATGCCTTAGTTTATTTTATGTAGGACTTTGAAAAGCCCATGCTACTTTGAGATGGGGGGGGGGGAAGGAAAATATTATTGTTTTTCAAATTAATGTAGTAAGTGTTTGAAGAGATTTGGTGTCACACTGTGAGGGCAGAGCCAGAAACCTAAACAGGTTAGCACTATTTATTTGCTTGTTCTTTTTGGTCCCAATTTGATTATTTGAGTTGCAGCACTCTACATCTTGGGGCAGGCAGGGCTGTAGGGCAGGGGCTGGAGAGCCTCTCACGTTGGTGAAGCCACAAGAACAATGAAACTTCCTCTCTGCTGCTTGTGTTTTCTTCCTTTATTTCACTACGGAAGATCTAAGGAGATAGTGGGGGCTGAGCAGTGCTTGCTGAAGTGCTGGCACCTACGTTCTGTAGAATGGGGGGGTTGCTGCTTGCACAGGCATTTTGGTGTGCCCTATGCCTTTTAGGATGGATTAAGGTGGAAATTTGAAGAGAGTCAGCCTTCTGTGTAGCCTGTGCTCCTCAGGTGGCTCACCTTGGGATGTTTGCCTTCCTAAGCAACTTCTTACAGAAGAGTGGTAGGTAGCATATCTAAAACTCCAAGCACTGTCTGTGACCAGAGTCATTTTGTTAGCCCACTCAAATTCTGTACGCTGCTGGAGTCAGCCAGCTTGCACTAGCAATGTTCAGAAGGTGTTGCTCCCTTTTGTGTCTTTTGTTTGTTTGCTTGTGGGGTTTTGTTTGTTTGTTTTTTGGTCATCTCTGTAAGGTAAATGTGTTGTGCAAGGCAGGCAGACATGACTGCATTGCACAATATAGCATGTTGTCAGAAAAAAACCCTGAGCTAGAGGAGTCCTTTGGAATACTTCATCTCACTCCAGAGTTCTTAGCAGGATATTTAATAACAAGTGTCACTGGGAGGTCAGCTGGCTGGTTAGATCTTGCACTGCCTTTTTATTTACGAGACTGGTAACGGGGAAAATGAGGAAAGGTGTGAAAACAATCTTGATTCTCAGGATCTACTTTCATGAATAAATAGAATAAATGTGTGAGCACACTACTGTGGAATAGCTGCAGGACTGTTGTCAGAGAGCTGGGCTGTGGGCTGGCTCTCCAGGCCAGAGCTGAGCAAGTGTGTGTAAGCTGATAATCACTGGCCCTGTGAGGAAATCCCATCGGAGTCCTCTTGCTGCTGGCATTCCTCCTTTGGGCTCTGGCAGGCCTAGGAGGATGCCTGAGTTGGACAAACTCAGTTTCAGTCCTTGGCAGTTGACTAACTAAAGCAGCAAGATTTTTATGAGTAGTGGTTTCCTTTTAAATGCTCCAAAATTACCAATTTCATCTCCTTTTGTTACTGCTGGTTGCAGGGTTTTGCTGAAGCAAATGAAATGAAGAGTGATGTGAAATTTGAGGTCATTAGGAACTTCACAGATCAGTTTGTAAACTCATGGCTGTAATAAGAACGTATTTGATTAGAGTGTACAGGCTACTGTGGACGTTTAATTTAGATCAAGTTAATCATACTCCCTAAGTGTTTGCAAGACTCTTATGTGTGACTCTGACATAAGTGATGCTGTTACTCTGATGTTTGTGATTAGTAACTGTGAGCAGTCAGTACTCAACAGCTTTGCCAAGAGCTCCACATACAGACACCTGTGTTCGGTACAGAACTCATTCTGCATACTGGGAGGTGATACAGGTGTCATCTGCCATGCACATAGCTGTGTTGTGTCTAAAAACATGTGTGAGCACCTCAGTGTTTTAGAAAGCAGTGTGAGGTAAGGGTGTCTTGTAGGTATGTGTGGAGTAGGTAATTCTTTTGCCATGACAACAATGCCAAAAATACCTAGAAATGCTTTAGATCTTGTTTAGGTACACTTCCTGCAGATCAGTTTTAATTCAGTGCTTGGCATTCACAGAGTGACCTGGAGTTTCTGCATGCTTCCTAGTCATAGGTGGTTGAATAGAAGAAAAAAACAAAGTCTCTTAGTGCTGCAGCTGTGTGAAGATCAGAAACATGAGTTCAGTTTTTGGTTAGGCTCTGGAGAAGACACACAGAGCTGAGCTCTCAGTTCAGTAAGAACTGCTGTTAGTGTCTCCAGTAACAGTACCTGCTCTGGAACCGAAGGGAACTGGAGGACAGTGTTCTGAGCTGTGGAAGGTGGCATGCAGCAGAAGCATCTCCTGCTGAGGCTCCAGTGCAAGCTTAGGCTGCACATCCCATTCCACCTGAGCATGGAGAGATGCTGAATTGATCCCAGTGACCAGGAGGACAGACATCTTTAGCTACATGAAGTCATTGAAGTGGAGGTAGATGAGTGATGGAACCCAATTCCAGTATGCCAGGTTTGGTATCTGTGTGGGGGTTGATAACTCTGTATGACTTCATGCAGCTGATGCAGAAACATGGCGTTCTCTGTGGCTTGCCCTCTGCCTTTTCCCTGATGGAACCCAGTTTCCTGAGCGTTTTATTAATGGAGTATGTTTTATCTCAAGTAAACAGAGTGGTATGTGACAGGCAGTTAGCTGGAGTTCATCCTGACATGGGCATGCCCACGGCACAGAGATGTGTGAATGCCTCTGATGGCTGCTCTTCTCCTCCCTGCTAAGCTCCACATACATCCTGAGAGTCACTGCTGAGCTGCCTGGTGGTGTGGGCAATGGCACACTTGTGTCCCCTGCACTGGGGAGGTCAGGAAATGTCTCTGGATCTGAGTTTTCCTGTGGTACCTGACGCTTGTGAGAGAAGTTCTTTCACTCTTCCCCTCTCTCAGGGCTGGTTTTCCCCATATTCTCTGGTGGTTTCAAGGGGAAACTTGGTGTGGGAATTCCAGTGGACAGATAGCAGTTTTGAAACTGAGACTGGCAGAGGGGGTCCAGTAGGAGATAAAATGCCTTTAACTCACTGATCCAGATGGACTGGAAATGGAAGCTATTTAAGTACAGTTTCCTATAGTAATTTCCTTTTCTGTGATGTTGAATTTACTTTACTTCTCAGCTAAGCTACATGCAGAATTTACTATCAATCACAGGAGATGTAGAATACCAGGCTTCTCAATCAGTCCTGTAAGTAAAGTTGTTAATAATTGTGAACTGTAAGAAAATTCCTAGATTAAATAAACATCATCTGTGGGAATTTGGACTCCTCTTTTTCTGTTGAAAGTGCTCACAGGCTTAACAGTTTTTGCAGTCATAGTTTGGTGCTTATCAAGTGCAACTTAGAAGGTTAAATGGTTTTAGAATGACTTTCATTTTCTTTTCTTTGCCTTGCCTACCCACCTGACACTGAAGGCTGCAGGAGTGCCTGGCATCTCTGCCTAGCAGGTTCTGTAGTTTGGTTTCTAATCTGTTGTTTTAAGGGGAGCTTTAGTATTATTAAGCTGCATTTCTTTTGTCTTTGAGTGTTAAGAATCAGAAACAATTCTTGGTGCTTCTGGCTAGAATCCCAAACCTGAAACTACAGTACAGAGTCTGGAACAGTGTTGTGTAGTATCACCACCTGCCTCCCCTACAGCAGTGTTTTGGTGAAAACTTGAGCTTTTCCTCTCTAAAAGTGGAAATTAAGCAAACCTGCTCTATGTTATGTAAAAAAAGAACTTTCTTCCTCTGGTATTTTTTCTCTGCTGTCTTATTAAAGCCTAGTCCTGCTATTCCTGGGCATATTAGAGGTGGCTGACGCAGGCTAATCCGTAAGCAGCTGGGTGAGTGGCTCTGTAAGAGCCTTATCCTGTGGGAATGCCAGAGGTAGGAGCCATCCCACAGTGCCAGGCTCAGCCCAGAGGGGTTTTCTCCAAGCCCCCAGAAGAAAGCAGGGTTTGAGAGGCTGAGAAAAACCTCGTTCTCCTTCCAGATTTGGGTGGATTTCAAAGCCAGTGCTGTTAACTAGCAGTCTGTAACACTGAACATTAGTGTTGGCTTGTACTGGATTGTTGCAGCCTGTGTTAAAGAGCCACTGCTGCCCATTTGCAGCTAATGTGTTTATTAGACATCTTCCCAGTGGCATCTTGAAGTGTCTTTCAGGTTAAAAAATTCATGAGCATTATTGGCTTTCAGGCTGCAAATGGAGTATGTAGTCTTCTTACTGTCTAACACACCACTCTAAAGCCATTACAGAGGAGGAAGGGAACAGAGATTGTTGTAGAAGCCTTGGGTTTAAACCTTTGTTTATGGTCTGTTACAGCTTTTTGCAGACTGAGCAAAAAGGTGAGGAGTGGTGCTGGAGCCAGTTTGCTGTGCGTTTCTACACAATGTCATTTGCTAGTCAATTACCTTCCTCTTCTTGCTTCTAGTTTGTGGAGTCCAAGAGTAGAGTTTAGTAAATATTCACCATCTGGTTGTAAATGTTACCTGTGATAGGCGTTCTCTCAAAGGAGATTGTATCTTCTAAGAACAAGTGTTAGTTTCAGATGGAAAAGGCTGCAGGTGCCCTCAGGTTTTAGTACAAGTCAGCTTGCTGCTGCCACCTTCCCGTGGCACCTCTGTGCTCTGCTCTCCCACGGGGCTGCTGGAGGCTGGCAGAGCTCTTGGGCACTTCCATCCACAGTGAGAGAGGTAGTGCTCCTTCAGGAGAGAAACCACCTTCAGTAAATTAATTTGTATTAGCTTGCATCAGTTTAAAACGTTTTCTGATTGAGGAGTGGAGCCAGTGGAAAAAAGAGTTCATAAACAGGAAAAAACGTGAAGAATCACAAGTTGCATGTGACTTCCAGGTTTCCTCTGGCTTCTACCAGAATGAATGCTCCAGAGCACCTCAGTCATCTGGAAACTGAGACTGAGAGCTCTAGTCATGAGAACTGCAAAGGGGAAGAGCAAGAATTCTCATGGATGGAGGCTTGAGTTCATAGCTGGCCATAGGAATATTAGCTGCTTATGTTTTTTAATTGGGCTGTGAGAGGAAATTGTGGCAAACTTTTCACTGGCCTGTGGTGTTTCTGATCAGTAAGCAGTGTTTTTGCTGTTTCTTCCTCAATAAACAGTGACAGTCGGTTGTGTCTGCACTGAACAGAGCAGAGGTGTGCTGGCACTCTGGGGTACCTCACCTCTTGTTTGCTACTTTTCAGGTAGAAGCAGCAGCTTTGAAGGTGTAATCCTCATTTATTCTTTAACTGCATTTGTTAGGCTTATAATAAATCTGACAGTTTAGCAGGCCTGCTTTGGAAGATGGCCTGCCCTGATAAGAGATAAAATACACATTATCTCCTTCTGCATTGGCTCTGCTTGGTTAACAGGATTCGCTGATGCTGAGGATCACTGCTGGGAGCTTTACTCTGCATGCTCCTTTGCTAGACAGTTTCTTCTGTCTTCTCCTTCAGGGGCCTCTGTCTTTCATTTCTCGCATGTGTTGTATTTTTGGGTTTACTCAGTTTTATTTTTATTCCTTTTGAAAGATGGATCTCTTGTAAAAATGTTTACTGTTGCTTGATAATGAAGTTCAGTCTGTGTGCTCTACCTTAGAGCAGCTGCTGGTGGAGGATGAGCAGGAGGATGTGCTGTCATGAGGAGAGCAGGAACTATTGTGTTATTGCTGATAACAAGACAAAATGAATTTAAGCCTCTCTCAGGCTCCCTTGTTTCAGTCTCCCAGCATCTGGCAAGACTGGTTAGGTCTCAGTGGCTGTAATTACTAACATATACTGGCCAAGAGTTTATCCATTTAGTTTTCCAGTGTTTGTGATTTGCATTTAACAACTGGAAAAATTCAACAGTGATTTTTGTCTGCAAGTATTTTGGATGCTTAGGCCTGTGGTAGTGGAATGGAGAGAGCAGGAACAGACACAGTGTTAAATGGAAATACAGAGAGAGTAGTTGCTTACCTGAGATGTCCTGTTGGTACAAGTCATCTGTTGAAGCCCAAAATTAGTTCTTTAGGTATTTTTAGTAATAATAATTGTCCTTCTCTAATTATCCTTCCTTGTATGCAGATGCTGCAGTGAGTGTATCTCTCTTTCCATCGCTCCTCACTGGTGTCCAGGGGAATTGAAGCTCAAGGGGCATCTGAGTTAGCATCACAAGTTCAGCTCTTGGTTCTTGTTATAGGGTTTTTGTAGGACAAATGGAAAAACTCTTAATATACATTGAGAAGGAAAATCTGCTACCACCACTGAAAGGAAAATCCTAACCCCACAGCAGGAGATTACCTTTGTATTTTGGAGGACACTGCAGCTCCCAGACACCTTCCACAGTAGAAAAGGGAGTGCCTGGTTCTTGCAGGGCAGGTCTTGCTTGACAGGTTCTTTTCCTTATGGGATAGATTATATATACCAAATATTTATCAATTCCTCAGTGCTCTCTAGCAGTGAGAGGTGTTCTCTTTTGACAGTGTTGAGCCTGTCCTTGGGCAAGCATTACCTCCAGATTTTTAGCTCAAGCTGCGTGTGCTGCCTCCTCGTGCAGCTGGTATACACAGTTCCCTTCATGTACTTCAGTCCGGTTGGGTTTTCTTGTTGTGTGGCACTGTGGCTTTTCCTTTGTCTTTCCTCATTCAGCCTTGCAAAATTGCCATGAAAACTCAGCAGCCCAGGCACAAGATGTACTTATCTGTTCTTACATAACTGGTAACAGTTGGAGGGATGATAAGGCTTTTCTTGGCCACCACAGATTTTCTTCTGAAGTAGTTCCGTGTAGCTTCTCCTGAGGTCATGGACACAACGTTTGTGTTGGTACCTTCCAAACAAACTCTCTTTGGACGGATAGATTTGCCAAGCCAAATCTGGGTTGAGCATGGAACTTGGAAGTATGAACAGAGAACTCATGGCTTTGCCACCATAACCCTTTCTTGCACTTTCTTCCTTTTAGTTGCTGATATGTGTTCAAGATGAGTGGGATGGGAGAAAATACCTCTGACCCGTCCAGGGCAGAGTCACGGAAGCGCAAGGATCCCGACCAGCTCGGACCCAGGTTAGACCTTTTGTGTCTGAAGCCTGTATGTCGTAATATCACAGAGCATGGATTGCTTGGTTTCACTTTTTAAGCTGTTTTCTGTTCTCATATAGTGTCACTATCTGGTGCTCCTTGGATTCTCAGCATCATGTGGAGGGGGAGACTTGTACATATCCAATTCCCACCCCCTCATTTAACCTTCTCTTCTGAGTTTCAAATCCTAGACCTCTTCTGAAACAAAAGCATGACTGCTGGGAAAAAAACTTGAGTAACATCTTCTGCAATGCTCCTTTCCTTGTTCCAGAGGAAACCTTTCTGCCTGAGGAACTTGGAAGTTGGAGTTTTGTAGTGGGAGAAGCAGTTCTCTCTGCTTTTGTTAAACTGCTCTCCTGCACTTTGAAATCATCTCTGAGCTGGCCAGAAGTGAGCAAAGCAACATTTAATCTGACATTTGTATCAACCTCTCTTTCAGCCCCAAAAGAAACACTGAGAAGCGCAACCGTGAGCAAGAGAATAAGTACATAGAGGAGCTTGCAGAGCTGATCTTTGCAAACTTTAATGATATTGACAACTTTAACTTCAAACCTGACAAATGTGCAATCTTGAAAGAAACTGTGAAGCAAATTCGTCAGATAAAAGAACAAGGTAAGGAGACTAATTAGTGGAATCTTTTTCTGTGTTGATTTTTACTTTATGTTTAGCAAACCTGAGAGTCTCTTCAGCTTTTCTCTAGCAAATTTCCAGGTTTTTCATTAACCAGCAATGAAAAGTGCTGTCATGCCTTGTGAGCTGAGGGTGTTGAGTATCATAATCTATACTTTAAAAACAGACTTCACAGAAAATTCAGAAATTGCTGAAAGAGGAAATCAGCCAGCCTGGTGAGTACACCTGATGGAACTGAGACCAGTTGTGCTTTTAGAAATGTTAAACTACCAGGTGGCTTTAGGGGAAAAAAAAAAAAAAGGAAAAAGGCTACCTGGGTACTCCTCCATGGATGATGAATCCATGCAAAATAGGAATGATCCATGAGAGTGGGTTATGAAAGTCTTCTGCATCCCCCCTTTTGCTTGCTTTTGTTGGTATGAATAGATATTGTGGACAAAATGATCTGTGTCCCTTGAATGATGACCTCATATCCTCCACTACAATAGATCTGGAATGGTTCTAATCTTCAGATAGGCTCCTGTTATAAATGCAAACCAGAGAACGTGACACTTTTCTTCCTGTGCTTTGTCTAGAAGATTAGTTTTGCATTTCTTTTCTTTTGATATATTTCCTATTTGAAGAAAAACCCCAAATCTTTTAGCAAGTTGAGGTTTTTGTGAGCTCTGCCTGGGCAGGTGTGAGCAGCACTGCAGGTGTCTGGGACAGAGCCACATTCCTAGGGTAGGTGTGTGTTGGTTTTCTCGTAGTGCAGGAGACTGCACTTTCTATCAATCATGTTTAGAGCAATTCCTCTGCTTCTACACACTTTGGTATCTTTCACTTTGTCAGTATCTGTGATTTCTGTGGGGAAAATCCTGCTTCCTCTGCCATGCTGTGTGTGAGAAGCTGTAGAAGTGGGGTAGATACAGACCTGTGTCTCAAACTATTGGTTAGTAGCTCTGCAGTTGCAGCCTATGCAGTGCTAAATGGAAAGTGTCACATTGTGTCAGCTGCCTCCAAAGTGCCTCTAACTGATTAATCTTCAGGGATGTTTCTGTTTCTCAGCTTCTTCTCTTCCAATTGCTCTCAGGTTGCCATGATTTTTGGGATGGATGGTCTAGTGCAGTGGCTGTTCCCTGTGCTAGAAGCACACCTCCTAACCTGGCACCATGTCCATCGTGTTTGGTACCTTGCTGGCTCCTGACATCACTTCTTATCCTTATTTTCTTATTTTCTTTTCTCACTTTCATTTCTATTTTGCTGTCACCTAGAGGCACATTCTCCTTATCCTTACATGGGGAGGGATAAGAACAAAAAAGATAGTGTTTTCCTGGGAAGAAGGTGCAGAGAAAAATCTGCTAGTCCACTTGGAAATTCTCTGGGCAGCTCTAGAAAATCCAGTCCAGCTGTCTCTGACCAATGGCAACTTTGGCAAACCCAGGGTTTGGTTGTTCAGGACCAGTACAATAAAAGCAGTTTTGATGTTGTTATAAAATGTTCATATTCATCAGACGAGGTTACATGTAAACGATTTTTAGTCATCCTGGGCCAGAATAGTAGCAGAGCTGAATGTGCACTTCATAGTCTAAACTCATAAAGTTTTACTGCAAACACAACTGGAGAAACAATTCTAAACACAGAATGAAATGCTGTGAAGAGTTTATTTCAACAAGGAGAAGTGGTTTGCAACCCTTGAGCGGTAAAGATCCCAAATTGCTCTTTATGATGTTGATTTGCTGCACAAGGTTCTCCAGCTGAGAAGAGGCATGTTGTCTGATGGCTGTTTGGGACCTCACCCTGTGCTCCTAGCTGGGACAGCCCTGCAGCTGTTACTGGTCCTGTCTCATGTGTTTTAGGTAGTTTATCTCCTTACACTGGGAATCCTGCACTTAGCTAGAGATTCATCATTTAAATGCATTAGCTTTTAGGCTGTTCCAGATCTGATTGCTTTTCCACTGCCAAGGTGTGCTAGAAAACACGTGGTGAAACATTTGCATCATCATAACAATATCTGTTTCTAAATTTTAGTCATGAAAATGATTCTGTACTTGCATAAAGTGCCATGAGACTGGGGTTAAAAAATCCTATTTTACATGTAAGATGTTTTGTTGCTTTGTAGTGTTACACTGAATAGCTGTAGGAGGAAACTGAATGAATATCCTAAGATTCCCAAGTGATTCTGCCTAACACAGACATGTTAGGGTGGCTCAGATTCGATTAGAGAACACTTTATTTGACAAATTTTATTATTTAGAAGTTTTAGTAAAGGAGTTGGATTTTTGAAATAAATACTCAAAATTCTTGCCACGTTTTCTTCTTCATCTATAAATAGAATTGCACGTTGAAGTCTGATTACTTACCAAACACTGTCAGTTATAAATACCTTGTGAAGCCACTGAAAGCAGCAAGTTTTATAGGTGCTGCTGAGGTTTGACAAGGAGACTAATTCTAGGCTCCAGGAATGAACATGAGGAAGGAAGAAACACAGATGGGTATTCATTTCCCATCTCAGTCTTGCTGGGCTGGTGGCTTGAAAAAGTACTAAGAGTTTTTGCTGTAGTAATACTGTATAATTTAATATAGTGTTATCCTGATCTATTTCATATGCAGATCTCTGCAGTACTCTATCTGTTATCTTTGCATCATTTCTCACAGTGTGTGCTTCAAAGATTCTTTAGTTGTGGTGTGTTAGCGAGCTGGTTTATTACAATTTGAAAGCAAGTTAAAATACATGCATGCAGCTGAACTGAAGATGCTTGGAAGATGTAACCAGTGAGTGTAGTTTTCATCTGGATTTTGAAATGTGGTTAGTACTCAGGAAAATGAAGACAGATTTCTTTACAAAAGCTTAGTTTTCTTCTGGGGACTTCCACCATGTTCTATTACTGTGATTGGATGGAGATTTGTGGATGTCCAGAGGAGAAGTTGTGATTTTAGGATGATGATGAGACAGAAGTTGTATTCATGTAAATCTGAAGTGGCTGTTTCTCCTGGGCATTTGAGACTTTTGTTTCTGGCATTCAGGAAGAAAGTAATTCCATTTTTTTATTCATAGCATAAAATGTGTTACCAGTTCCTGGAGAGGTTTTGTGCTCTCTAGCTCAGCTTCTCAGTAGCACAGGGATATCAGGCTGGTGAGTATCAGCCTTGCTGCTACTGTACACTCCTGAGGTGTCAGATCTTGGGTCAGACCTTGGACAGAATGGATCACTGAGGGAAAGCTAAACAACACTGGGAGAAGGAGAAGTGCTTGGTGAAGAGAGAGATGCAAAAGCTGTGGAACCTGTCTGAATTTAAAAGGAAGGCTTGTTGTTAATCACACTTAGCTCCTTTTTCTGGTTTCCTATTTGTTAGGGAAAGCAGTTTTGCTTCCCTGTAGCAGGACTACTGTGTGATCCCAGGATCACTCCAGCATAGCCTCTGCTTGCCTCCAGCTCCAGTATGGCAGCAGAGTCCCTGGCTGAAGGAAACCAGCCTGCTCCCAGGGCTGTGCTGAGGTGTTGCTTTTGCTGCTGCTCTGAACTGATCAGATCTGAGTTCAGATGCCTGTTTCACAACTCTTTAAGCATCTGTCTAACTTGAAGCAGATGAGTAATGCCTGTTAAGTCAGTGGAGCTGCATAAAGGTTTGAAGTTATGCACATAAATATCTGACCAAATCAGGATATTAAGACAAGAGAGTGTATGCAGGCTTGGAAGGGTGTTTTGTTGTTTGTTTTGTTTTGCAAATATTTTGGTTGGCCAATTTGACTGTAATTATTTTGCTTTAATGTTAATTATATTTGCAATGGCAGGAAGTTTATAACTGATGCCATTTTAAATTTGGGAAAAAAATACAGAATTGCAGGCTAATTTCCAGCCCTCCACAATCTGGACTGAGCTCTTGACTCTAGTGTTTCTCACCACTGCTCTGTCTTCAGAGGTGTCTGGTTAATAAAAACACTGAGTGTAGGTGTCAGAGGAGAACTGGGGGCTGCTGGTTCAGGCCTTTCTGTTTGTGGTCTCTTCCTGCTGGAGTAAGAAAGGTGCTGACTGTGGGACCCCAGGGCTTGCTGGGTGTGAAAGCAACACACTGATCTCAGCAGCATGGAGAGAAAGTAAATGAAGAAGACTTCATGTCACTTTGTCTCTGTGGAGCTTAATTTATAGAATAGCAAATTAATTTACTGAGAGTAGTGATGATACTTCAGTCAAAATAAGATAATCCATTATAAGGAACCTAGCTTCTGTTACACAGCTTTTATCTTTTCTTTTTAAAGGCTGAGGCCTGGAAAGTGATAATCTAATATTTACTCACCATGGGGTGCAGTGCCTTTCATAGCATGTTGGAGTCCTGAAAACCTGTGGATTAACAGCACATTAAAGAGCTATTGATCAAAGGCTCCTCTGTGTTCAAACCAGAACCGAGAGAATTGCATCTCTCCCAAGTCATGTCTTTTGTTATTTCTGTCAGAGATACTGCATGTGGACAGTTAGTTAGGAGTAAAGTCCTTGAGTGTGAAATGGCTGAGGGCACAGAAGCAATTCCTGCTTCACCTTCCACGTTTGCCACTGGGGAAGAGCCACAGGCTGGGGTCTGAAGGATGATGTGGAAGATGATCTGTTGCTTGCTGTGTCCTGGGCACTGGTGAATGTCCTCAGACAGATGGTTAGAGAGCCAAGTGGAGATTCTTGCCATGACTGGAGGACAGTCAGTCAGCGTGGTCCTTGTCAGCTCAAGGTGAGTGAGCACCAAGAGCACTAGCCTGTTCCTGGTACTTTTTCTTCTGAGGCACAATTTCCTAGAAAGCCTTGGAAAACCTGCAGTTGCTGTGGTTCTTCTGAGAGAGATGTCTTCAGAGGCAGGTTATTCTGTGCCAGGTTAGGTCTGGGCCTGTGTTCAGCACTGGAGAGGAAGTGTGCTTAAAAATAACAACTGATTTGCTTGGAAATGACAAAAGAAAAGGCAAAACTAAACCACAAAAGAGGAAGAGATATCAAGGTTGTAAATTCTAAATATAGATAGGAGAACTCAGTGGACTCTTGTTTAGATTCTTCTTGGTTGGTTTGTTTTGGTGTTGGGTGGAAAAATAACCAGGTGTTTTGTGCCAGTAACAGAAAATTCTTCCTGTCCTTTTTCTGTACAAAACCTTTCACCTCCTTAGCTTGGAGGAAATATTTGACTCTCTGGCTTTATTTTGCTGTCTTCAGTTATTTCTGTGTACCCTCTTGATTTTTCTGAGTGCTATGCTCCCTGTCACTAGCTGTCACAAGTGGTGTCTGATGTAGAATGCATTTTCTTTGTATTTCCCTTTTTCTCCCTTTTCTCTTGAAGGGTTTTATTTTCCAGCCTTTGCTGATTTCTTTCCTGCTCAGTTTTGCTCTTCCTTGCCTTCAGTGTGGCTTCAGGCAGAGCTGTGGGAGCAGCATCACCATCCCTGTGACCCTTTCATGCCCTTCCCTGTTGTCTGATACTGCTTTTTCTCTTAGTGCTGCTGTAAGAAACCACCAAATAGTTTTAGGGAATGTGACAAAACTTACTAATGACTTGTTGAGTGCTACCCTGGTGGATATCAAGGATTATTGTGATAGTACTAAGTTTGAAAGTTGAGTCACCGTCTGTCTGGCTGCTGGAGATGCTGATTTTAACTTGTCAGGCCACCGTACTTCATGTTCAAAACGTAATTGTGTGTTGGCAGTTGGCAGTCTAAAATGTGAAGATGCCCAGTAAGCTTTTCCCCTGCTTTTCCGTGTCTGTGATACAGCAGAGAAGCCAGTCCCCAGCCAGCTCGGGCCGTGCCCAGCAGCACAGCGTGGAGCAGCCTGTGCCATCAGCTGCTGCCCCCGCCCTGCAGGGCACTGGGCCTGGGGCGAGGCAGAGGCTCTGCCCAGAGAACTAGTAAAGCTCACTGAGAAAGCTACACTGTTTGTGTGTTACTGTTTCTCTGACTCATGTCAGACTAGGTGCTGATCCTTCTGTCATGGCTCTGAAATGGAGAGGAAGAAACGATAGTGCCTAATTAATTAAGTTGTAATTATGGCTCAGTCCGTTGAAGGGAGCCCATTTGTACCTGTCAGCTCTATTAGCAGGCATTTTAAAATGTGACAGAACAAATTAATGTAATTGGAATTAAAAGTGACTTTGGATGTAAATCTTAGCAACAAGATAAGCCAGACTTTTGTAGGGTAATGAGAGAAGATCTCTTAATTGTAGAGAGTATCTGAAATGCTTCATATTGATAGTTGTTGCCATCCTCCCAGCAGCCATGCTGTGCTGGTTGTGTGCCTGAAGTGACAGAGCCACTGATGAAATGCATCAAATGAATTCTAAAGACAGTCTAGCATCCTAAATAGGGGTATTTTGTGATGATGGTGATGTGGCACTCCAAGAGAGGAAGTCATCTGTTTCCCTTTAACACTTGGTTAAGTACATGGGAGCAAGGCTTCAAGAAATAGTCTGGCTAGATGAATATTCCTTCCAGTATGTTATTTTGGCCCAAGTTTTGGAAACCTACAAGTGTCATTAGATTGGCAATCGTGTCTGCAGATTCTGGTTTAAAGAGTGTTAGCAGTTGTATCTTTATTTTCAAAGTCTTGCCTGTGTTTCATGTGTCAGAGGAGCAACCAGAGAGCTGTTACCTTTGGTGGAAGCAGCCTGTTATTTCAGAGGCAGTGATGGAGCCCTGCTAGGACCCTGCCAGATTTCTTGTCTTTGAAAACATCAGACTCCCACAATCGAGACATTAGTCTTAATACTGTTTGTAGAGATGAATTATCAAAACAAGATGAGGGTACTCATTAAGCAAATATGTAACAGTTACAGAATTGTAAGTGCCAAAAGCTACAGTAAAATTTTCTATCCTAATTTGGTACATACCAAAGAAAATAATGACTTTGTTAAACTGAGTGATGCCAAATATTTGTGTCTAATATTGCAGTGCAGAGGTCAGCTAGCTTGGCTCTTTCTTCTGAAAGTCACTCATATTAGCCTAACAGATTTTTAAGTCAGTGCTGATGGATGCTGGCGTTCATTGTCATCTACAGCTGAGTGGTTTACTTGAGTGTTTTGAAGTCATTTAAATACCAACAAAGGCAGGACTCTTTCCTGGATATGTAAGTGTTTATGTATACAGCTATAGGTAAATATATTTGAATCTGCTTATCTGATTCCCAAACAGAACAATAAGTGATTAAACCGAGGGTGTTTTGGGGTAGGTAACAATGTACACAACCCACAATGTCTACTCCTTTGCTGTCCAAGTACTGTGTTACAGCATATTGCTATGAGATATTTAATATCATTAAAATCCATACAGAGATACTGGGCTTCCTCCTGTCTAGCAGTTAAATGTTATTCTTGGTGAGCTGAATTTCATGGCTTTTGTCTTTGTTCCGTGTCAGCTGAGCTGGAGGCAGCACTTGTTACACAGGTTGTGTTGGGTGAGAGGAGTGCTGGCTTGCACAGAACAAGGGTGATGGAGAAATGTCCACATTCTTAAGAGAAATGAAACTAGTACTAATTTTATGTATTATTACTTCCACTTGTTGCTGTTCCTAAACCCATCTTGGTTTTACTTTCAGCACCCATGAAAGTTTTATGCCCTGGCTTGTGTTACTGAGTTTGCTAAGTGCAGGCAGCACTCCTGGAGAGCTGAGCTGTGTCTGGGCTGAGCCTAGCCCTGGCAGGTGGGCAGGCAGAGCTGAGCAGAGCCATGCTGGCAGAGGAGTGAGTGTGCCAGGGAGAGGGGCAGAGCCCTGCTGGAGATAGCTGCAGTGACTAACCCTGCTGAGAAGAAGTGCAGCTGTGCTGCTTTACTATGCACTGCAGGAGGTTTCAGCAGCCTGATGATATATCATGCATTAATGTTGAAAAGATAAACACATTTGGAGAGCACAGGAAGGCCTTGTGTTTTTATGTTAGCAGAATGCTTCCTAATGAATAAGAACGTGCTGCTGGCTTCACGGAGCCATATGGCAGCTTGTCTAATTTTAGTGTGGAGCAGATGCATAATTCTCCCTTGTTTTACCTCCTAAAACCTTCCCGAGATGTTGTATAATTTTTCCTGTAAGACTTGGTATGTATTTTCTAGGGAGGGAAAAAAGTGCATTTGGGAGTCTGGACAGATGTAGGGTGAAAGGACAACCATCACCTCCCTCAAGCAGCAGCAAACTTTGTTCACAGGGATGGGATAAGCTGATCTTCAGATTGATTGCTGAAGAAGTTGCTGGTTCCTAGGCACCAGCCTTTTGAAAAATCGCCTAATTTGGGGGAGAAAAACCAGCCTGTGTGGAGGCAAGGTGAGCTGGGCAGGAAGCGTGCATTTTGCCTTGTCTTTTCTGTGTATTAACATAGAAAAGTAAATACAGTTTATGATGACTGAGAAAATGCTCAGTTGCAAATATTCATGTGTGCTTTAGTGTACGGCTGCCTATGCAGTTGTAAACATACCCAGAGTTTCAAAGTCTAGATTACACACATCACTGAAATGCTGCCTAATTGGGTGTATGCATTCTTTCGATTATCTCCCTAAGGAGCACTTCTCTTTTATTCCATTTTTTTTCCTCTCTCTTCAGGCTAAACTCTTAATTGAGTGGAGCTAATAATTATTTCATGTGCATGAAGTTTATCCCATTGCAATTTAGATAAAACATGCTTGATCCCTGGTAGCCATATCCATAGGGATTGGACTGGTTCCTAGGCTCCCTCTCCGGCGCAGGATCCCGTGTGGAGGTGAAGCCATGGGAAAGCCCTTTCCATCCTGCTTGCTTCCTCCTCCAGCACCAAGGCTGTGTTTCTCTTTCCATGCCTTAGCCTCTGTGCCCATGGGATGCCTGAAAATGCTTCCCCAGGGGGATACACCTGATCAGGGACACTGCTGCTGGGGAGGCAGCATGGCTGGAAGGAGCAGGATCAGGAGCTGGTTCCTGCTCTTCCTGGCAGTGGCCGCAGCGGAAGAGCAGAGAGGCTGTGGTTAGTCACAGCCTAATACCAGCAATTCCCAGGGGCTGAGACAAGGCTGCCGAGAGGCTCTGCAAGGCTGGGCCTCTGCAGCTATTTTCCTAACCCCTAACATTCAAAAATCATTAATCTACTGTAGAAATAATAAACTCTCTGTGCTTCTGATTTGATTGTAGGGCTCCCAGTGAACCTAAACTAGTAAAGCTCAACAAAGGGAAAGTAAACTTCACATTTTTGCACCACTGTTTAACGGCAGGAGCTGGGACTGCTGAGAAAAACAAAAAATAGTGACTAGTGATGAATGTGTGAGTGTTGTCAGCACTATAAATTCCTGTATCAGTTGCTGGTTTATTCCAGCCTTCCTGCAGCAGATCTGTTCTCAGTCAGCCCCACGTGCTGCGTCCCTGAAGAAGAGATTTGCTGTTTAAGTCCTGGCTGTCAAGAGGACACTCACTTCTCCTGGAGGTGCTGATCAGTCTTTGTAGTTCAGTCAAAAAGTGGATCATTTATTACCTAGTTGAACGTTATCAGTAGCTGCAGTTCCGAGCATCAGCCTAAGTCAGTGCAGGTGCTACTCAGAGGCTGGCTGAGACCATGGTCTCCTGTACAAGTGCCACTTAAACAAATACATAGGGACCTGTGGCCTGAATGTGTAGCTTCTTCTGAGCTCTCCAGCCACTGAACTTCTTGCACAGTGAAGTTACAGATCCAGTTATGAGGTCCATAGCTTTGGAGCATTTGTGACTTGTAAAGCTGTTCAGCATGCCTGACCATCTGTGCTCAGTGGTGCAGAGTGAGGTGTCACCGTCACCGGGAGAGGAGAGGCAGTGTTTGTGTGAGACAGCCTACGTATTTCCTTCACTGGAGACATTTTTCCTTGAGGAGGGAAAGTGTTTATTGATCCCACAAAGGTGCTGGGCCCACGTGGAAAAAGGTGTCTAAGGGAAGAGGCAATGGAGGGGTGGATGGTTGTGAGGGACAGCTGGTGATGGGTTGGGGAGGAGCAGAGAGTTGAAATGGGGAACCAGAGAGGAGAGCAGGGACTGGATGTTGGGCAGAGCTGGTATTGCAGCTTCTGTGTTGATTACCACTGCAGTCATTAAAAACTTGCTTTTCTTTTGTGAAACCTCCTCTGAGTGCAGTTGTTTTTATAGATATGTTGGTGGTGGTTTGTGTGAACTCCGTGGTTGTGAGAGTTCAGAAAATCTTCAGCAGATGTTTTGTATTATGTGAAAAATCATCAGTAAAAGTAGTCTTTGGGTGAAATGACAAACACTGGGTGCTGAGCATGGCTGTGCACCCTTCCTGGGCCAGGCTTGCAGGTCCTCTGCTTCCATCCCAGCTGCTCTAGTGCTTGGGATGGGGGTGGTGGCTGGAGCGGGGAGGTGGTATCCATATCCATATCCATAGTCATGCTCTGCAGTGTGAAAGCAGGGATCACTTTATGTTACCAGGAACAGATGGGAAACAAACAGCATCACCAACTTTATTAAAAGCTCAGTCCTATTTTTAGTCTTTTAGAGTTCTTTCACAATTTTTAGAACGTGTTTTCAGTGTTGTATCATCACATGGTGCCAGCTCTGCTGTATTGGAGTATGGGAGACATTGTTCAGTTCTTTTCCATTACACCTAATCTCTTTGCTTTTTGCCAAAAGAAGAAAGAAAACCCCAGTGCAATCCTCAGTCCAAACTAGAAATATTAGTTTTGTGTCCTGATGACGTTAAGTGGCAGAAAGTCATAGTTATTGGTAATTGTAGAGTTAATGGTTATTTCTAGTGTATTTACTTCTGTCAGGTTATGCTGCTCAAAGTGATTTAAAATCATTTCGCTAGTTGCAGCAGTCCATCTTCAGCACAGTTCTGTTCTGTCACTATTCACAGTGGTGTTACTCAGTAAGAACATGCCCTAAGATGACAGATAAGCTTTTGGAGACTCTCTTTTTGCTGAAAGCAAGAAGCCACAGCACTGAGGGCTGAACCTGAGCCACCAAAGCCTTCCTGCCAGCAGGAGAACACTCGGGGCTCCTGGAGCAGCTCCTGTACTGTGTGGCTGAGCAGCACACAACCACACTGACCTCTGCCAGGGAAGGAGTCCAGAGGAACTCTGGCTGCATTATTGCAGAGCTACAGGTAGTGGGAAGTACTGTACACTTAGATTCATTTCAGTGTGTCTGACTGATGCTTTAATTTTCACTTGCCCTCTGCTCCATCCACATGTGGTACTTTCAGCAATTCCTGCAGTCAATCTCCTGTTTTGCTGTTGTAGAAAGCATCAATTCTTGTCATTTCAGTGTGCTTTCATGTTTATTAAAATAACATATTGTATAACATTACAAATAACCCACTTTAATTATTTCCCCAGGCTGGATTCAATGTAGCTCTAGCTTGTACACAATGGCCTGAAAAATAATGTGAGAATGTTTTCAGTAGAACTAGCAACAAAACATCACTCCTTTCATTAACTTGCAATGTAGAGTATGTATTTTCTGTAGTAGTTTTATTACTTGTATTACTTCTCCCTTCAACACCAATCTCATTCCTGGAAGAGAAGAATTAATACAGCGCATTACTTGGCAGGAATTGGAAACCCTCTTGCTCTGAAAGTTCCAGCATGTCTGAGGATCCCTTCCCTTTGGAGCTGGCTGTGCTCTGTGTACGGAATACAACTGCTTTTGATGTGTGACATGATCCTCCAGAAACTTTAAATCCTTGTGTTCCTGCCTGTAATCCTCAAGCACAGCACTTGGAATTGTCTGTGGTTGTAGTAACATATTGGTACATATGGCAGCATGGAAATGATGTGACAGTGAAGCCCTGGGTGGAGGCATGGGAACAGAACTGAGACCACTGCTTCTCAACCCTGAAACAGCAGATTGAGCACTGAAGTTTTTCCTTCTAAATATAGCAGTCCTGGAAGCCTTGTGCAGCTGTGCGCTTCACATGCTCTCTTAGGTCAGGCTTTGCACTCACCTTGATCTTGGCTTTTGCTCATCACACCTTGGTGAGGAGAAGCCTTTGTCTCAGCTCAGTGTTGCATTGTGTAGTTAGCAAAATGTCTGGCAGAGGAACAGCAGAAATTGTTTTGTTTGTGTCATAAAGCTTCCAAAGTGAGGAGCTAATGCGGTAGTTATGCCCCTGCTGGATCATTAGGGGAGACTGTTTGATCTCATTTCCAGAACTGTTGCACTGTAACCATCTCACAGCTTGACACTCAGTGGGCTCTGCCTGCATCCCTGGGAGAGCTCTGCTCTGCCAGCTAACACACACTTCTCTTTATTGCAGAGAAAGCAGCAGCAGCTAATGAAGATGAAGTGCAAAAAGCAGATGTATCATCCACGGGTCAGAGTGTCATCGACAAGGACGCGCTTGGACCAATGATGCTTGAGGTGAAGAGCACAAAATCCCTTTCTTTAAGCCAATTCTGCTCCCCTGGAATGAAGAGCAGTGGGTAATGGAATGAAAAAGTGCAGTCAGAGGTCACTGTCAGAGAATGGCCAAGAGAGACAAGGCCTCCTGGCTGCTTGGGATCATGGCACGTAAGAGCAGGCTGTGGATTTCTGTTGGGGTGGAAGTCCCTTTAACTTGGGGTGGGGAGAGCAGGGAGAGATGCTTTTGCTGCTTTGTGACACAGACAGCCTGGGTGAGGGGCTTCAGGTGGTGGCAAGTCTTGGGTGTCTGCATGTGCATGTTTTCTTTCTCCTACACCAGGAGGGATTTAGAAGATGCTGACTTCATCCACAGGAGTGTGCTTGTGAATGATACTGCCTCTAAAGCTGCCTGTCACTGCTGAGCTGTTCTAATGGCTTACTTCAGCACTTCCAGCATGATCCTTCCCTCTGCAGTATGGAAGGGGTCTAGGAGAGCTTTTCAAGATGCGGGTTTCAGTTTGTTCAGTTCAGGTTTCTGATGGTGGCTGTTGCTGTGATGTCCCAAGAGGCTGCCAGGTTAAAGCCTAGCTCCTAAGCGTGTCAGTGTGATGCTGGGGAGGTTTGTTATCCAGGATCCTAAGGTCATCTGCTGCTGTCCTCTGGCACTGCTGCTTTATCTGCTAGAGCTCACTTTGCAAACTGTTCATTCTTGTTCTGAGTGTGGGCTTTATCTGTAAGGAAGAATAAATGTTACTTGAGATAAAACACAAACTCTGCATCAAGCTAAAGGAACCAGCTTTGGCAGAAGCATAATTGTTCTGTCATTTCTGACTATTGCAGGAACAAGGTGCATGCTGTAACAGTTTTGAGTATTTGCATTATTTTTCATGATTCGTTAGATGAAAACATAGTTTTCTGTGCTACATACCAAGCAAAGACTCCAAAATGATAGTGCTCAACAGAAGGAAGATTGACAGTTTGGAATGAAAACAGTCTTCTTTGAAAAGTGAGGGAAACAAATTAATTTATTTAATATTTATTATGTTGTTGGTTTTGCACTCATCTCTTACATTGCTATGTTAAAAATTATCTTTAATTTCCTTTAATTCAATTGTAAGGACCTGTTTTAATCACAGGGAAAATAAGGGAAATAGTAGGGGATGCTGGTAACTCTCAGCATCTCTTGGTTTCCATCTCTGCCTTGGGACTCTGATAAACATCTGCTATGGCTTTGGGTTTGCAGTCCCTGTGAGTGGAAGGGAGCAGGGAGCCCTGCCAGGCAGGATGGTTCCACCAAACCCACACTCTTCTGCCAGCTGAACACCCCGTGGTTTCATGGTGGGACAGCTCAGGGCACTGATGTGGCCAGTCTCTGTTCTTTCTTCTTGCTCCTCCTTGGGAGGCTCTTCTGCAGTCAGTTGAGGTTTTAATTAACCCATAATGCGTCATGACTTGCCTGGTTTTCTGCCTTGCTTCTGTCTCTGGAGATGCAATAACCAACAACTCTTCTAGTGATTTCCCACCAGTCCTTATAGAGGTAAATAAATCAGGCAAAGCTGCAGAAATCTCCATGGTTTAATTGTTAATTGAATGCCTGCACCAAAAGCTTTGGTGCTTTAAGTTGAGATGTGTCCCCTTTTATCTGCTGATTTGACGTGAAGTTAGAGGGATGTGTTCTGACCATCCACAGTCATACTTGCATCTTAAGGAGAAGAAAGTTTGCATGAGAAGTTCTTACTGATACTCAGATTCTGACTTTATCCCCGTGAGGGAGAAGTGGTGTGTGCCTGGCTCAGGCTCCAGATAGCATACAGCAGGTATCTCAGAAGGAATGCTGCAGCTAGCTTGACACAGTCACCAGAGATAAGGGGGGAACCAGTCAGCAGAAATTTTTGCATTAGACACTTCCTTGCAGAAACTTTAAGTCCTTTGGAATACCATGGCGCTGAATGGAAGAGATGGAAGTCTGGTTCCTGTGTGGCCTGAATCAAACTGGTGTCAAATCAGAAAATGAAAGTGGTGCTGGAGTAAGGACCAAGGCTGTCCTGTCCTTGCTGCCTGCTCCCAGCCCCTCTGCCCTCCTCTGCTTTTGATCCCTCCTGTTTCTAGCTGCATGGGGCCTCACTTCTGTGGAGAGGCACAGAGCCTCTGGCTTTCTTCCTGGCAGTGTTTTCCTTGCCTCATGCCAGCACATCTTGGGATGTTTTCCTGGGCTCAGTCTTGCTCTGCTCACAGACGGGTGGATAGGCTCTAGGTTTAGCAGAACCAGCTTCTGGTCCAGGTTTCTCCCCTTCTGAGCAGGCAGACAGGTCACAGCCTCTTCCATGGCATTCCTTTGTTTGTGGTGGGGAATTTGGTTTGTTTCCATGGGTAGGGTTCAGTATTTTGCAAGGTGTGCAGTTTTCTCTGCTTTTAGACTGGTTTGGTATAAGATCAGATGCTTGGTCTGAAATGTGTCCTTTTACAGACCGGAATGTAAGAACTGGGATGGATGCAGGAAGACTCAGCTGTGTCTTCTGAAGGGATGTTCATTGTCTGGCTATCTTGTTAATCTGATTGTTTGCTATTGTGTTTCTCTCTCTCTCTCTCTGCTTTTTTCCCCCCTTTAGGCCCTAGATGGGTTCTTCTTTGTAGTGAACCCAGAAGGTAATGTTGTGTTTGTTTCTGAGAATGTGACCCAATACCTAAGGTACAACCAAGAAGAGCTGATGAACACAAGCATATATAGCATTCTGCACGTAGGGGACCACAATGAATTTGTCAAAATCCTGCTGCCAAAATCTTTAGGTATGTATCTTTTCCTTATATCATGTTATTGCTTCTGTAACTTTGGTTTCAGGAGCTAGACATCCTTCCACTGCTTACAGTTTCATCACAGAAACCCTCTTTGTTTTTAATGTGTGTATAGGCTATATGAATGATTAATGTTATTCTCAAAAGCATCCTCTGCTCTTTTCAAATTCTTTTGTGTTAAAATGACTCTGAGTAGCTGATGCTAGCTGAAAGTTCTAATGGATCTCAGTGATTCATGAACAGGCAGCATTAGCTCTGTGAGCTCCCTCTTAGTTCTGCTCTAGGCTTGGGGAGTCTAGGAATGGCCTGAGAGAGTGGGAATAGAAGAGGAACACCCAGAAAACTTCATAGGCTAGAATTTTTATGTCAAATGTTTTTAGTCTCATCTCTCCAAACCTGTTTTTGTTAGTTGCATCCCTTTTGGATTGGTTTTAATGTCATTGACTTTTGAAGGAGATGAAAAGACACAGTCAGTGCTGGGCACCTCACTTACAGCAGTTTAAGAAGTATTGTGCAATTCACTTCAGCATTTTACTACTTTACTTACTAACCCCCGAAGAATCAAACACGTAAATGGCCAAACCCCATAAATGTTGCCCTTCTTGCAGTGTTTTATGACTGAAGAGGGCAAGTGAAGAGTATTTGAAATATGACCCTGCTGTTCCCTTCTGTGGTGTTGCATTCATTTACTCTGACTGATGTCAGTCTATCTTTGTGCATCTCAGGATTGTGTTTCCTTTTTCACTTGTCCTAAGCACTGTGTTAGGCTTTAGTTTTATCCATCCCTGCACCCAGGTCATTCCCAGCCCTTCAGCCTTCCCTGTTGTAGCTGAGACTTCTATTCCCAGTTGTATTGCTTCCAGGTTTTAGAAGTGCATATCAGTTTCTTTTCTTTCTCTTTCTAATCTAGACACAGATTTTTGTACAATGCTGCTATCTCTTTTGTGTTAATCACTTTTCAAGTCACTGGACAGAGCCTGCATACTGCCTTATGTCTTCCAGACACATAAATTACCTTGAACTACCCAGCAGGCTTTTCACTGTACTATTTAACTTTGCACGCACCAATATTTAAACTTTTATCGTGCTTTTCTACTGTATTCCTGTAATATAGTAATCTTCATGCTAACTGAGCAAATGAGCAGTGCTTCTCAAGCCTGAGAATTGTAGATTACCTTGTGAGGTGCTGGTTTAGGCTCTGATATTGAAAAGAGATGGATGTTCTTGTTCAATGAGCTTGTTTCCCAAGCAGTCTGCAAATCACCTTGATTAATTTGCTGTGGCTGAGCAGCAGAAATGAGTGTCAGCAGCTTGCTCTCACGCCTGCTCCTTGCCTTGCTCAGTGAACGGGGGATCCTGGTCTGGGGACGCTCCGAGGCGCAACAGCCATACCTTCAACTGCCGGATGCTGGTCAAGCCTCTGGCTGACTCTGAAGAAGGCCATGACAGCCAGGAGGCACACCAGAAATACGAAACTATGCAGTGCTTTGCCGTGTCTCAACCAAATTCCTTCAAGGAGGACGGGGAAGGTAATTGCTGCTTTCAGTCTGTCTGTATTCTCTCTCATGAGTCAGCAGTGTCATGCAGTTGATCAAGTGGCTTCTAAATCCTGAAAGGGGGAAAATGGTAAGGTGTTCTTCCTGTGTCACTTAACTATAAAAAGGTACTTTCCTCTTGGACTGGGAGTGTGTACACTTGCATGCACCACTTTGTTAAGCCAGTATAACTGAAATGGGGAGAAGCTCAGTTGCCCATAAAGAGACATCCTGGCTTTGCACCACTGAAGTTGTAGGAGGACTGTAGCTGAGTGGCAGGAAAGTCCCAATGGACAGTTTGTCGAGTTCTTAGGATTTGAAGCAATCACGATTCACCATTTCATCTGCTACTTCAGCAGGTAAATTCCCTCAGGTTTTACTTTACCTATTCAGATAAGTAAGTAAAATTGGCTCCTTCTCAGGGACAGTGTTTGGGGCATGGGTGAGAAATGTGCCTTAGGAGGTAGGGAATGGTGAGTGCTGAAGAAATGTGCTCTCTGTGCATGCAGTGTGTTCTTTTTGATCACTTATCTCCTCAGAGGTTAGAGCTCCTACAGGTATGTGCATAAACCCCTGCCTATAACTAAGGGCTGTGGTGGAATCCTTCACCATTTTGATCCTGAAACAGAAAACAAACCCACC
This sequence comes from Bucco capensis, assembly GCA_013396975.1. Taxonomy (NCBI): domain Eukaryota; kingdom Metazoa; phylum Chordata; class Aves; order Piciformes; family Bucconidae; genus Bucco; species Bucco capensis. The sequence continues at coordinate 1,227,722 of VWZO01013356.1, read as the reverse complement.
TCTCCTGTGTTGTTTAGTACTGTAGGAATAAGGAAGGTGTTCTGTCTGTCCTTTTACTGGTACAAAATCTTTTCTTCTGGTCCAAAAAGATTGAGAGAACTTTTAAAGAATATTTCTGATTCTTTGTGGAAACAAAACTTTTCCTCTTCTATAGAAATGACAGAAGTAACATTTTTCTTTAAGATTTGCAGTCTTGCTTGATCTGTGTTGCAAGAAGAGCTCCAATGAAGGAAAGACCACTTCTTCCTTCATCAGAGAGCTTCACTACTCGCCAGGACCTACAAGGTATTGTGAAATAGGAGGGGTTAGGTTCTTTATCTATACCCCCAGAAAGAGGGAATTGCTGTAGCAAATGTTTTATCCAATACCAGGCAAAATAACTTCACTGGACACCAGTACCATGCGAGCAGCTATGAAGCCTGGCTGGGAGGACTTGGTGAGAAGATGCATTCAGAGGTTCCACTCGCAGCACGAGGGAGAAATCTCTTTTGCCAAGAGGCATCACCAGGAAGGTTAGGTTTCCTATTTTTAGCACTTTCTATATTTAAACTGTTTGTCATCTGTATCTCTTGGTTGTGTTCTTTGTTATGTTTACATGGAACAGTCAAGGGCTGCTGCCAGTCCCCTTTTGGAGCTGATTGGCCTGACACAGGGATATGGGGGTTCTGTGGCTGTGACTGAGTGGGGATTCTTCTTCTCATTAACCCTTGGTGCTGCTAATTCTAGTAACACAGATGCAAATTCCTAAACAATAACCCTCTATGGTCCGTAGTAAAGTCCTTTCAGGACCAGTGTGGAATAACTGGAGCGTTTCCAGTGCAGAAGCAGTGGGGTTTGGGTTCATGTTGGTAGAACAGGGTTTACAGCTGGCTTGTAACAGATAGTGGCCACGATCATTAAACAGCTGGCATGCTGTCTTGGAAACTCCACTGGAACTGGAATCTCAAATTATTCCACCAAACAGACACATACAAAATAAAATCACATAAAAGCTTTAGTCATGCAGCATTAGGTAAATATTCTTTAATAACTTCTGCTTTCAGGAAATGTTCAGGTTTCATTTTGGGAGTGTGGGGGCACAAAAATACTGTGATAGTTTAGCTAGCAGCTCTTGGGGTGCAGATAGCAGGAGTGCTAGAAGTTCACAGCCTCATGCTGTGGTTTCAGAGCCAACTGAAGAAGGTGATAGGCAATTAAAGTTCCACAGGGGCTTAGAGAGCAGTTTCAGGTGAGGACCTGCCTGTGCCAGAGGGGATTGAGAGTTTCTGTTATGGCATCCAGCCACTTGTTACTTCAGTCCTCTTCAAACCATTCCTGACCAGATTAGCAGCTCCTGCGCCCAGTGCCAAGGTCTAGTGTGTCCTCTCTTAAGCTATCTGTGAAGTGATGAAAAAAGATGTGTTTTGGAGTTTACATTGTGTCATTTTGCAGGAGAAACTTAGGATATGGTGTAAACTGTAGCATTAGTCTAAATGAGGGGTCTCTTAGTTGTGGAAGTGAAGAGAGTGAGTGAGAAAAGGAGGAGGAGCAACCTCTGAAATTGCTTTGCTGCTAGCACTGGGAAGAAAAATGGCTGAAAAGTTTCCTTGCCCTGCAGCATGGAGAAGAAAAAGCAAGGCATGTCTTGGCCAGTAGCATCTTTGCACTTGACTGAGGAACTTGTTCAGTTGTTTAAGTCACCCTAGTTAGAGAATAGAAGCAAAGAAAGTAATAGTCTCCTGCATGTAATTTGGTGTGGAAAAAAGGTTCAGCATCAGCAAAAGCCACAAAGTTTGCAAATCAACTCTCAGTATAAAGTGCAGAATATATGGTGAGTTTTTATTGGCCATGGTCAGAAAAACAGCATTTCCTCCAGAGGAGCACGGAAACATTCTTGTTTGCTTAAAGAATTAGTTTGGAAAATGATTTAAGTCAAGATTTCACTTGTATCCTGTTGGCATTGAGCACTGGAATTTCCTGATGTGGTATATGCTGAAGTTAAGAGCTCTGGACCTTCTGGTGCCCAGAGGTTCAACTGAAACAATGACATACCTAACAGTGAAATTTTACTTGGTATTGTTTCACAGTTGTAGCTTTTTGTTTTTCTTTACATTTTTACTCTGAAAAAACTCTTCTGGTTGTTTAAATTGTGCTTCCTGTTTTCTCACTGCCTAAATAATACTTCCAACCCTTGCAGAACAATATATAGCAGTGGGGGAGAGGGAAGGAAAGGCAGGGTAAGGAGTGCTGCAAGGCTGGGCTCTGGTGGCTCTGCAGAGGAGATGACTGAGTGAAGCCACACTCAGAAAGCTCTGCCATTTCCTTACAGCAGAAATGTGGACAGGCAGGCAGTGGAGTGAGGATCAGATGCTACTATTAATTTAAACTAAAAAAAAAAAAAGAAAATCAAAACCACAGAAAATGTGTTTCTATGGGGGAAAAAAAAAAAGATGAAAACTATTTGTAGTGCTTGGTTTCTGTTTGTTCCCTAAACAATTACATGAAAATTGTGAAATTAAGTATTTCCTCCTACCATAGCTGCAATCCTGCTGGAATAGCTCTTGGAGTAGGAACTGAGGTGAGCAGACTTGTTTCATTGGTGGCAGAGACTGAGCAGTAGAACGAATGTTTGGAGATTTGCTCTTCCAGAACATGATTTTCATTTGTAATTAAAGAAATGAGAGAGAGATCTGTGGAAGTCAGAGAGATGAACTTGCTGAAGCTCAGGTTCACACTGAAGACTCCAGGGCTATGGAATATGTGCAGTGAAGTAAACCCCAACCTGAAATGCAGTCATGCCACCACTGGGGAGGAGAGCACAGCTCCAGTTCGGGTTTGGGTAGCTGTGTTGGTAATTCATTGAAGCTCTGTGGGTTTGTATTTATTCTTTAAAAAGTACTAATTCCTTGTTCCCATTCTTCTTATTTCTAATTGTTCCCATGTAAGATATTTATCTACTTCTTAAATTAAAGAAGTAGTGAGAGAGCTGTTACAAGATAATTTAAAGAGGCAATAAAGGAGGAAGAGATACAGGCTAATGGAAACATGATCTGGAAACCAAAGGCATTTGTATTAATCATTGTGGTGTAGATGATACCTCTGAAAAAATGTGTGAGGAACAAAAGGAGTTGGACGCATACAGGATGAAAAGTGAAATAGACATCAAGGACATCTTGGTCCACTCCTGAAATATTCATAGCATCTGTCCTGTTATTGCTGTCCCTGTGCAGGTTACTCTTTGGTCACCCCACAGGATGTGGGATCCTGTCTTTTTATATGCATCCATCCTATTTATTCTCAAAAGGTTTTTCCTGGTGTTTTTGTTGCCTTTTATATTTTATCTTTAAATTAACCTAGTGTCTGTGGTGTGCCTGCCTTGGGTTTGGAACACCAGCTGCTGAGCAGCTCTCTAGCTCTGTGCTGTGCTTGCTTGCAGTGCTGAGGCAGGGCCTGGCCTTCAGCCCAGTCTACCGCTTCTCCTTGTCCGATGGCACCATTGTTTCTGCCCAGACCAAGAGCAAGCTCATCCGCTCGCAGACCACCAGTGAACCTCAGCTTGTCATCTCCCTGCACATGCTCCACAGGTAATGCTGCCTGCCTTGTCACAGCCAGGCTCTGCAGAGAGGCAGGGGAAGTGCCACGTTGCACAGCACGTAGATGGTTTAAGGCTGGTAGGCATTCAGCTGACCTAGAACTGAGAGAAAGCAGGGGTTTGAAATCAGTTCTTGCAGAAGGAAGAGACTCAGATTGGGTCAGGACTCGCACGTGGCATGCTGGATTCTGACATCATGATCTTCCCTGAAACATACAAAATCTCCTTTAATCTTATATTCTTCATTTCAGCATCTTAATTTTCGATGATTTGCACAGTAGACACAGAAATCTTACAAATGTGATTGAATCTATTAAATTCCTGTAGGTCACAGTCAGTCATGTGTTGGGACTGAGTCTTCTTAAAGCATATGTTATGATTATTAGAACTGCATTTTAGACAAACTGTGATTTTAAGTGCTTGCCTCTCCTCATTTCTTTCTTTTCTGGTGCTTGGGCTAGTGGCTTTCCCATGTCCCAGGCACAGGCAGTAATGCACCAAGGATAAGCAATCATTGACCTCAGAACTTCAGTGTAAAAGTCATTGTTTGTGCTGGTATATATGTGTGTCAGGTTTTATTTCAGGTTTTATTTGCTGGCTTTCATTACAATTCTGTATTCCTATATCCACAGTATCACTTTTTTTTCTTGGGCAGTTTTTTAGCAGAACACTGGTTCTATTGTTATTTGTAATAAGGCTTTAAAAATCCACCTCTCTTTTCATGGTCATTGTTGTTCACCTCTCCTATTGTGCAGAAGGTAAGAGTCAGAAGCTCGTGCACTGTGTGCTTCAGCTCTTTCCTTCTGCTGCTGTAGCAAAATGGAAAGCTTTATCTGCACTTCTCCTGTGCAGGTAGGAATGGCTTTCATCAGAGAAGAAATACATATGAGGAATGTTCTACTAGTATTTGATTTTGGAAGTGCATAGCTGATGTCATTTCTCTCAGAACCTCTTTTTTTTTCCTTCCTAATCTACTTGACTCTGTCTCTTTTATAGCTTTTAGCATTTGGAAATATGTCTGATTTTCCTGATGTAAGTTTTAGCACAGAAATAAAAGTATATTGCATCCTCCCATAAACTGATTAAAATCTCCTGAGGGAAAGAGAAGTGACCCTCAGGTGCTCTCACAAGAGATTTTCCTCTGTGTCCGTCTTACAGCCTTCACCTCTCGGATCTGAGTTCCAGCTCCTCTCTGTGTGCTTCTTTCCCTTCTCCTCCTCTTTCCCTACAGCCTGGTGCAGGACTGGGTAGCTGACAGGCCCTTCCCATTCCCAGGCAGTATCCAGTAGTTCTCTTGGCTCACAGGCTGCTGTGGAGCAGTGCAGAAATGTGACTTTTTCAACTTTGCCTAGGATCTTGGTCGGCAAGGAGCCCACTCCAGCTGTGTGGCGGGGCTGGCTCGGGGAAGTGCGGAGCTCCAGCAAACAGCTGGCCACAGCTGGCCTGTAAAACAAGTATTTGTTTGGGTCAGAGGTGTCAGATGAAATCCCTGTCAGTTCTACAAGTTAGCTCTTCTGGAAGTGTAGGAAGAGGTGCACACTAAAAGGAGAGAGTCTAAAACTGTAACCTGTCTGCATTCCCAATGACTGTCATTTCAGCGAGGTGTAATCTTGTTTTTCCTCTCTTCCACTGATTTGTTAGTGAGCTACTGAAAACTAAGCTAACGTGCAGCCATGGTGAGGGTTGCCCTATCACACTTGTCAAATGTTAGTTTGTTTTTCATTGTAGGTTTGTTGTGTTATTTTAAAGCAGGGTTTGGGGGTTTTTTCTTCTTTTTTTGTAATGTAATTGCCAGCTGGCCACTGTCATTTTAGCTAATGGGTTGTTTTTCTTCCCCTTGCCACATAGAGAGCAGAATGTCTGTGGAATGAATCAGGATTTGACTGGACAAGGAATGGGGAAGATACTGAACCCAATTAGCTCCAGCAGCCCTGCCCATCAGGCCATGTGCAGTGGCAACCCAGGTCAGGATATGACCATCAGTAGCAATATCAATTTTGCCATAAATGGCCCAAAGGAACAAATGGGCATGCCGGCAGGCAGGTTTGGTGGGTCAGGGGGAATGAACCATGTGTCGAGCATGCAAGCATCCACTCCTCAGGGTAGTAACTATGCACTAAAAATGAACAGCCCCTCACAAAGCAGCCCCGGCATGAACCCAGGGCAGCCAAACTCCATGCTTTCCCCAAGGCACCGTGTGAGCCCTGGAGTGGCAGGAAGCCCCCGTGTCCCACCCAGCCAGTTCTCCCCCGCCGGCAGCCTGCACTCGCCCGTGGGAGTCTGCAGCAGCACAGGAAACAGCCATAACTACACCAACAGCTCCTTGAACGCGCTCCAGGCCCTCAGCGAGGGCCATGGTGTCCCTCTGGGGTCCTCGTTGGCTTCACCTGACCTAAAAATGGGAAACCTGCAAAATTCCCCTGTGAACATGAATCCTCCCCAGCTGAGCAAGATGGGAAGCCTGGACTCTAAGGACTGCTTTGGGCTCTATGGGGAGCAATCGGAAGGTACAACTGGGCAAGCAGAGGGCAGCTGCCATTCAGGAGAGCAGAAGGACAGTAGCGAGAGCAGCATGCCCCCGATTGTCAGTGGTGAGAGAGCTGATGGACAGAACAAACTGCACGATGGAAAAAGCCAGACAAAGCTCTTACAGTTGCTGACCACCAAATCCGATCAGATGGAGCCTTCCCCTCTGTCCAGCAGCATGGCAGATGTTGGCAAGGACTCCACGGGGGGGTTGCCTGGCTCTGGCTCAGCACATGGAACCTCGCTCAAGGAGAAGCATAAAATTTTGCACAGACTATTGCAGGACAGTAGCTCTCCTGTAGATTTGGCCAAGCTCACAGCAGAGGCCACAGGCAAAGAGCTGAACCAGGAGTCCACTAGCACAGCTCCAGGTTCAGAGGTGACTGTTAAACAGGAGCCAGCGAGTCCTAAGAAGAATAATAATGCACTACTTCGCTACTTGCTAGATAAAGATGATACTAAAGATCTTGGCTTACCAGACATGCCCCCAAAGCTGGAGCGGTTGGACAGTAAGACAGACTCTTCTGGGAGCACAAAGCTGATAGCTATGAGGACGGAGAAGGACGAGATAAGCTTTGAGCCTAACGAACAGGTAAGCCAAGCTTTGTGCTCTGTGTGAATGCTGTGTCCTAGGCCTGCACTCCTGCTGGCTGGCTTCCTCAGAGTGATGTCTGGACACTTCAGGAGGCTGCTACCTGTGTGTTGAAACCCAGCCTTGACTCAGCTTCCCCAGTGTGGTAGTAAGTAGTGGTTATCACTCTGTCTAGAAGAACAGGCTCTGTCTGGAGGAGATGGAGAACACGGGGACCGAGCACTGGGGAACCTTTCCCAGGTGCTGGTCAGATCCTACACATTGAGGACAATACTGGATTTGAGGCAGTCTTCAGTATTTGATGCTGGGCAAGAATAGAGAATTTGGTAGTCACCAAAAAAAAATAAGTCTAAGTAGATCAGAATCCAGATCTTCAGATGGTTTACTCTCCAACAGCTGAAGTTCTAAAAGAATTAAAGTTTCCTCTTAGTGATCTCTGTGTAGTAGACAAGAAATGGCTTAGCTTGTGAATGTCTCACCCTAAATACACACCTGTAACTTTACAGAGACTTCAATGGCTGCAAGCATTGTCAGCCTCAAGCATCTGAACATCAAGTCTCCAGTTTTATGAACTTTGTGAAGTGAATAGTCTGTTCCTTTTTTATTTGGGGGCTTCATGTTTCTGGGGCCAGGATGTGGGGGTTTGGAGTGTGGACTCTGGATGCATTGCCTCCTTTATATATAAAATGTGAAGACAGAGATTGCCTCCCAGGAGAGAGGGAACCGGAGGTCCAGGAGATGGCATGAAGCAGTGCAGGAGTCATGGTGGAGTGCAGGAGTTATGAGTCTCAAGCCCAAGGTGAGGAGAAGCCAGTCCTGCTACTGGATAATGACAGAGGAGCTTTTGTTGCTCCCCTTGGTTCTAAATAGAGTTTTAAAACCTGCTTAAAATGCAGTGAAACCCGGAGCTGGGTAAACAGAAGTCTGGTGTGGAGTAGCCAAGGAAATGGTGGGGAATATAAAATAATGTAAGCATTTATCTAGCTGAAGGCCAGGCCTTTAAACAAATAACCACTTTACCCCAATTATAAAATCACTGAAAATATTTAGCATCAAAACCTCTTCAGCTTTGGAGACAGTCTCCCACAGGAAGTGCTTGCTGCCTAAATTTAGATCAAAGCTGAAACTATTTAGTACAAGACTAGAACACAGATTCTTGTGCTAAATTCTTCCATCCTCCTGCGTCCTTCCCCCCCACCCCTTCTTCCTCCCCTAGGTAAAAATTAGACTGTGCTTGTGTTACCTATTTTGCAGGTTTATTTAAAACTTCTCCCCAAGGACTGTTGTGTTTTTAAGGAACTAGTCCCCATGTGCAGCTTCCCTGGAAGCTGGGGCAGAGCGGCAGAGGGATGGGTCTGCAATGGGGACTGGGCTGCTGGGAGCCACTGGAGCCATGACATTCTCTCTCCTTCTACTTTTGGTGTGACTTTCTGAGCAGGAAATGCTTTGAAGTGCACCAGTGTACTAAAAACAGCAGTCTGCTAGGTAGTGTGTTCAGATGAGCTCTTCTGCAGAGCACAGCAGCTGACAGGAAGCAGAGAGTATTTCCAGTGCCACCCTACCTTTTCCCTTCCTTGATGGGATGATGGCTGTTCCAGTTAAGCAGCTGCAGGGGAGAGAATGAGAGATGCCTGCTGGGGAGGCTCAGCAGAGCTTTTCCTGCAGCACTAGCAGCAGGAGGACTGCTGCCACCAAGCACCACGAGTGCTGCCATCATTCACCATTCAAAAGGGAAGACAGTGGGAACATGAGTCCTGATTTGCCATGGATCTGTTCTCTAGGACATCCCTCAGCAGTAAGCCTGTGTTGCCCTGCTGTCCCACCAGCTACTGGGGAGCTGCTGTGGTAGGACTTCATCCCTCACCCTCCTTCCCTTTGCCCCATGCCTCTCAGGAAGCTCCTCCTGCTTCTGGCTGCAGGCAGCATGTGCTACTGCTGGTTGGAGCAGCCTGAGCAGTGGCCAGAGATGGTCACACCTGGCAAGGACTGGCCAACAGCTGAGGGACAGGAGAGGGATAGGGTAGTTTACCTTTTATGGTCAGATGCTTTGCCCATGTTACAGTGATGAATAATGAGCTAACCTGGGGTTTGTTTCAAGTTGTGTCCCCACCAAATGATGTCCTGTTGGAAGGAAGAAGTCTGAGATGCTTCTGTGATACATGGTCCTAAAGGAAATGTGTGTGTGTGAAATAGATGGAGCTGCAGGGTCTCAGTGCAAGCCATGGGCATTGCCCATGGTGGAGAAGAGATCTTCAGAGAGTTCAGGAGCTTCTCCTAAACTCCATCCTAGTCTTCACAGTCTGTGGAAGCTAGACTTTGACATAGCAGTTTCTGTCAACCCAGTCTGTTGAGGTGGAGCTGCCTTTCAGGAGGAATGAAAAAAAAACCCTCTGTAAGCAATTAAGGCTTTAATCTGCCTTGCTCTGGGTGGCAGTGGTAAGTGCTTCCAAAGTAGGTGCTTTTCCAAATGCAGAAATATTCCCAAGCACGATTTGTCTCCTGTTTTCTGGCACTTAGTGTCCAATTTCTATGGAGATTGTTGTAATTGCATTGCTTGGAGATAGTGAAAGTATGTGCACAAGAGCTCTTGTGATGCTGAAGCACTTTATCAGGCTTCTCTTTTTTATATTGGTGACAAAGAATTGTTTTACAGGGAGGTTAGGGTGTGCCTTCTGTTTACATACAGTTCAATTTAGACCATTAACAAAACAAATAGAGAATATAAATAAAGGAAAAATCCCATGAAACTAACCGAGTAAATATTTTAATGCTGGTTTCTGCGCACTCGGTGCCGCTGAGGGTGGGTCTGGAGAGATAAGCAAGGGGCATGGTTCTGTGTTAGCTCTAGTTCTGTCTTGGAGCATGTGTAGCAGTGGAGAACCCTCATCTCATCAAAAAATAAAGATGAAATATTAAGTTAAGCAAAAAAAGGAAGGTTTTGCATGTGTATAATACATCTGTGATATTCAGCCTTTCTGTGCCACGTAAGAGATTCTTGGCGAGTGCAGTTTTCTGACACACTTGGATTGGTACATTTTTCTCTGTGTTTTGGGTTTCTTAGGGGTTTTTTACATCTGATTTTTAAACAGAGTTGCAGTAGCCAAAATGTTAAAAAAATACATAAAGGAAGAAAACAAGATGCAAAGTCCCACATAAAACCAAACAAAAACCCCCTGCAACATACAGAACTTCCCTTCACTGTTATCTGAGATACAGCCTTTGATAACCAGAGTTCTTAATTACCCCAGAAGCACTGAATCATCCTTCTGTAATCATCCTTCTGTACCCTACATCAGTCTCCTCTCCTGGCTCTTGAAGTCTTCTGGTGCCACATCTCCCAGTGCTCAGACTGCTGTGAGGAGGTCCAAGCTGCGTGGGAGTGCCAGCACACAGAGCTGTTGTGAAGGACTGGCTGCAGGAGCTCCTGCAGCATCCAGAGCTGCTCCATGCTTGAACAGAGCCTGTGTTTGGGGAAGCTGTGGGTGACACTTGGGTGTCTGCAGATGCACTGCAGGACAGCATTCAGATTCAGCTGCAAGCAGGAGATATGGAGGAAATATCTTAGAACATTGAGGATGAACAAATGTTATTGATTACAATTAGTGAAGAATAATGTCACAGATCCAAAACAAACAAGGAGAGGACAACTAGCTAGATAGGACTAATCCAGAGCTGTGTCTAGGGATCAGAGTGAGCACAAGGTGAGTGAGAGTAAGTAATGTCATGTAGTCAGGAACATCTCAGCCTTTCCTGGAATGCTATCAGTGTAGTATGTGTAGAGAGCAGATTTTCTGCCTTACTCAGCAGTTGTAAGGCTTCATCTTGAGTCCTGTTCTGACATGGCACTGCAGCAAAGAGCAGTCCACAGGAGCACCAAGAACAATCAGAGGTCTAGAAAACAGGTTGTGTGCTGGAGAAAATTCAGAAGTTGAGATTGCTCATTAGCTTCAGCTTCAAACCCAACAGGGCTCATGATTCTAAATGCAGAAAGGCTCTGAGGAAGAAAATTCCACTAGGGAGGATGGCAGAGTGCTGGAACCAATTCCCCAGGGAAGCTGTGGATTTGCTGTCACTGCTGTGCCAGCTTCTGCAGGGAATGGCAGATGCTGGTTTTGCCTGGAGGCTTTCAATTTCTTCCAGGTCTCTGATTCTGTGATTTCCTACCATTTTGCCAGTGACACCAGCCTGCCACGTGCTGCCCCTTGACAGAGTGAACTCCTTCCTCTTTTGCCCCATGGCTGTGTCTCAGTTGTGTGTTTGTGGTGTCATTTCTCACCTGAATTGAATATAACTAGATAGCTCTTTTATTTTTTATTTTTTTGCTTACTGTAGAGAAGTTATTTTCAATGATTTGGAAAGTTGTGAGCAAAATAAACTCCTAAAGCTAGTCACTAGTTGATGGGTTCAGCAGTTCATTGAAATGTCTGTTTCTTACCAGTTAGCTCATACAGTTACTCAGTGCAATGAAGAAAATGCATGTGGGGAATTGTTTTAGCCACAGCTTTTCCATCGTCTGCTTTTAATCAAGTTATAAAGGGACTAGAACCATGACTGTGCTGAGGGCAGTGTGGGTTATTTCTCCATCACTGTTGGAGCTGCTCCCTGCCTCCTGCTCTGGTCACAGAGCACACAGGGGAAGCTCCTCTCTTCCCAAGGTATTCCAGATTGTGTGGGTCCATACATCGTGATGCCTGGGTCTGAAGGGGTGCCAGGGAAGTGCAGGGCTCCCCAAATGCAAGGCAGCTGAGCCCTGGGGAGGCTTCCTCCACATCAGGCTTTTGCAGGAAGCATCTGAAGCTGCCGTGAGCGTGTGCAGGATGCCAGTAGCAGGTGAGCAGTACTATGGGTCCGTGTTCTTGTCTTGCAGCCAGGCAGTGAACTGGATAACCTGGAGGAGATCCTGGATGACCTGCAGAACAGCCAGTTACCCCAGCTGTTCCCAGAGAGCCGCCCAGGCGTGCCGGCAGGCTCAGTTGACAAGCAAGCCATCATCAATGACCTCATGCAGCTGACCAGTGACAGCAGCCCTGGCACGGCGGTGGCCTCGCAGAAACCAGCAATGAGGATTTCACAGAGCAGTGAGTCCACCTTCTGCATGTGTGTAGGCCAAGCTACAGAACCTCCTAGTGGCAGGCCAGGGACCTCCTCGTCCTAGTCTGGTCTTGCATGAAGACATAGCTGCGGAGCTTCTCATCCCAATCTTGCTTGTTGTGATGACATAGCCAGGGAGCTCCTCATCCTGCTCTGGTCCCGGGTGGTGCCAGAGCGCCATCTGCGGTCATCCCATTTGGAAGCAGGTGTGGAGGTGATGTCCCCTGCACACAGCACCCTGGAAGTGGTGCTCTCTGAGGAGCTTTAAGTGTTCCCCTCAAAGTAGGTAGGAGATCCCTGGCAGTGATGAGAGGTGCTGCTGCTGTAGTGAGGGCCTTGGCACGGAGAGCATGTGTGTTTGTGGCTATGTGAATTGCTCATTCAGTAACCAGGATGAGAGAGGCTTTCCTAAGGGCCAAGGAGAGTCTTCTTCTCAATCCCCAGGATTAACAGAAAGATGTATGATTAAGAGGAGTGCCCAAGTTTAATCTGAAACTGTGGCTTTTAATTGAGTTCCTTCCAGCTGACAGCATGCCTTAACTTTATTAACACAAACCAGCACTGGAGTGTTGGTGTTCCAACAGAGAGGAACAGAGAGCAAGCAGGACAGGAGTCTTAGCAGCTATGAATGTTCAAGAAAATAGCATAAAAAGCCACTGCTTCATTTTTCTTCTCCTCTTGACTAGGGTGGCAGCATCTCTTTACCACTGAAGTGTACACTGGTAGGGTTTTATAAAACATGGGCCTCAGGCAATATTCTGATGATGCTAAATAACACCAGGCCACTTCCAAATGAGCTCAAAGCATTACTTAAAAATGTTTAAATAAATATAAATATTGTTAATAATAACAATAAATATTAGTGTTTCATTTCCTATTAAAACATCTACTTAAACTACCATTCGTGGTCAGTGTTGCTCAGAGAAGGATGCTTGGATTTGTCAGTGTGGGACACGAACAGCAGCACATAAGGCAGAAGAAAGTCTCTCTCTAGCATGTTCTGTCTGAAGCAGAGGTTGCTTCAGAGATGCTGTGATATCAGGGACTCCCCTCAGGGAAACCTGCATGTAGAATTGCAAATAATAACTTGACCCAAATGGTGGATTTATTAGTACGTACGGGGTTGGTATGGCTGGAGATGGAATCCCAGGCACAAGGTCAGTGTTTAATAACTGCTGGAGGACTCTCTGTACACAGGCGAAGCCTTCATGTGCTGGAAGGCTGCCCAGAGCCAGCTGAGCCAAGGGCTGGCCAGGCCTCCTCTGAAGCTCCCTTTTCTGGGGCAGTTTGCTGCAGTTTGCTCTGCAGAGGCTCCTTTGAAGAGGACAAAATGTGTCAACAGAAGGAAATAATTACATAAAGGTGACAGTAATCATCAGGCAGAACATTCTGGTGGCACAGCTCTAATTCTGGACCACCTGCTTGTGGTTGCTGAATCATGGAAGTGTTTCTTTTTTATTAATGACAAAATACAGGATAAGAAAATTCAGAGGGAGATGCTGACATGGGGCTGCAGGCTGTGAGGCAGACTCACTCTATCCTTGATTTTCCTAACTTCTTCAGAGGTAAAGCTTGTGCTGGGAGGTTTTTCAAAGCTGAGATGATTCCTTTCTGCCCCAGGATGACACCTGCATGCACTGACAGCCCTCCTAGGTGTAAGATTAATTGGCAGTAAAGTGCACATCCTTAGTGGTTTCCTTCGCCAGGGTGGCTCTTCTGTCACTCAAATGGCATCATTAAAGTTTTGAAAACACACATCATACCTGCTGTGATGTCAGAATGTTCCATGTTAAATCTGTGTTGAAATGTCAAGAAGGGATGTTCCTCAGACAGATGTGGGGTGGGAAGTGATGCAGCAGTAAACAGCTCAGCCCAAGAGCTTCACATGTATTTATGTTGTTTTGGGTTTTTTTAACAAGTGAAGTTTCCATTCTTGTAACATTGCTTTTTTCTTTGCTCCTCCTGTCTAGCTTTTAATAACCCACGAGCAGGGCAGCTGGGCAGGTTGTTACCAAACCAGAACCTACCACTTGACATCACCCTGCAGAACCCAGCAGCAGGTGCAGGAGCCTTCCCCCCCATACGAGCAGGCAGCCCCTACTCAGTGGTGCCTCAGCCAGGCCTGATGGGCAGGAGTGAGGGGATGATAGCAAGTCAAGGAGCTTTAGGCAACAGCAGCACAGGTAAGAGGACTTCCCATGGCTTTGAATGCACTTTGAACTTCTCTTGCTGCTCTTTATGCACTGCTTTTCACCTGCCTGAAAACTTCTAGATGAATTAGTCTGTTCACATCAGTGTTCAGTATTCAGCTGAGGCTGATGGATAAAAACCCAATCTTTCTGTCTCAAAAAAACAAAGCAGTGAACCACTTCTCTATAGAGATGCTTCTTCCAAAATAAAATGGTGGGCAGTACTGCTGCCCTGTGATTTGTTTCTCTGCAGACCTCAATCTTTTATTGTTGTTTGTTATCCTTAGTTCTCATTTTAAATTAAAGAAATACTGCTAATGTTTTCATCATTTTCTGAAACACAAATTTTCTGGGTCCTCTCAGATGTTGAGGTGATGTTAGCTCTTGTCATGGATAATGCCTGGGCTGTGGTGCATGGATTTCTTCCTGCTGCCCTGCCGTTGTACAGAGATCCCACGGGGGTTTCACAAGAAAAGCCTGACTGATGGGCTTGTTTCCACCAGTGCATGCTTTGAGGCTGTTCAAGTGTGCAACAGCCACCAGAACTTGAGTAGATAAATGGGTATTGGGAGTCCTTTCAGCTGGCTCTATGCCCTGTCAACATTTTATGTTTAGTTTGCATCAGTATTACAGAAGACACACTGCCAGACACTGTTGAAGCAGTTTATAGGTCAACACACAGTCTTTCAAGCGTCCTGTTACTTTCATGTTGTGTATACATGTTAGAGGATGTTATTCATCTTATATATACGAGTCAGAGAGCATTATCTCTCTTCTCAAGTTTGCTCTAGCAAGCCACATGTCTCAGCTGACAGAGTATGTACACAGAGAGAACAAACCTGGGGATGCCACACTGGAGCAGTTCTGTACAGCAGCTGAAACAAGGACCCTCTTCAGGGGCGTTTCTCCTGGGTTGTGTATCACCAGACAGTTGAACTGACAAGTAATCATTAGTTGTGTGGCTTTTAGTAGTCATTTAAGGGTGTTGCAGAATACAGCTGGAGAGACCAGCAGTCCAGTCTGGAATCAGTGTCTTGTCTGCTCTGTTGGCTGTGTAAAATAGAGATGTACAAATACTGTGAGTGCATCTCTTGGAGTTTGGGGGTTTTTGTGTTGGGGGTTTGGTTGGGTTTTTTTGGCTCTGTCAGAGTGTAAGACTCTCTCTATTCCAAGTGTAAATAAAGTGTATCAGCTGTTTACAGTAGATGTGGGAGGACTTCCCCTCAGATAACGGTAATGAACTTCAGCAGCTATCGGAAAGTTCCTGTCAGGAATTTCCCTGCCCTGCTGTTGGTTTGAGATTGCCTGGGTGAGCCTTGGAGCTAAGAAGGCACTCAGTTCCCAAGGAAAGGACTTGCCAAAAGGTGTCTGCAGGACACGAGTTTCATTAAATTCAGTCCAGTTTGTGAGTGTGTCCAGCAATTGCAGGTTGCTGCTCAGGTCTCCATTCTCCCTTGGTGCTTGGAAAGTAAAGCCCTGACACAGACAGCAGCAAACATGATGCATTTCCTGAGGAAGGAAGTCAGGGCTATCCACACACCCTCAGCACCTGCTGCAGGCTGCACATGGGAACAGTGACTCTGAGCAGCATTTTGGAAATGATAAAAGGATCTTCCTCGTGTAAAATGTGTGCTGGTGCCCAGTCCCTGGGTGAGCAGCACGAGGCATGCTCCTGGAGCCTGTCCATCACTGAACACGCATCTCCTCGGGCAGGCGTGATGCTCAAGCTGTTGTGAATCCTGTGCCAGTGCCTGAGTCTGTTTGGCTTTTTGCAGGGATGCTGGGAGGCAGTGCCCCTCGGGCTGCCATGAGCTCTGGCGAGTGGGGAAGCCCAGGTGCCGCCGCGAGGGTGACGTGCGCGCCCGGCGCCAGTGCCATCGGCCGGCCCGTGCAGGCAGGCCTGCTCCGCAGCCCCGGCGCCAGCATCCCCCTGAGAGCCAGCGGCCAGCCCGCGCCCAGGCAGATGCTGCCAGCCCAGGTCATGAACATGGGTGAGTCAGGACACGGCTGCACTTGTGCCCTTTGCCACAGCCTGCGTTGGCAAAGGCCAAGCAGAAACCAAACCAGAACAAAACCAACCAAACCAAAACAGAAGAAGCCAACCCTCACTTCAACTACAGGTTTAATGAGACCTGTATTCCACACTCTTAAGTTTCCTGTGGAAGTGGGAAGGCAGGTGTGTAAAAACCTGACTTCTAATTCATGGGTTGGTATTAATAGTTCCTGCTGCACTGTAGCTCCACAGTGCTGTGGCCAAAGGAGGAGGATATGGAGTTGCTCTTGCTCACTGCAGACGGGGGTTCTCAAAGAGGAGACCCTGGGAACTCTCTCATTGCTCCTGGTCACTTTTAAAGCAAGAACATTATGATACTGACTTTGTGTTGTCCCTTTCTTACACTTATCTCACTAAGTTCTGCATCTTTGATGTCCTTTCTGCTGTTCTGTGGTTTTGATCACTTTCAGAGTTCTCACATTGTTTTCTCAAATTTTAAGAGCAATTTTTAACAACAACAACAACAACAACAAAGATGCTTTTAAGTGTAATGTTCCTGTAGTCTCACTGGTTTCCTTTGCTTTTACTGTTATATAGCTATCTCAGTGGAAAGAATTAACATGAAAGCAGATTCTTTTCACAGAAGTGATGTGGTTATTTTCCCTTGGTCAGGGCCATCTGAGCTGGAGATGAACATAGGAGGACCTCAGTACAGCCAGCAGCAGGCACCTCCCAACCAGACTGCACCATGGCCAGACAGCATCCTGCCTATAGATCAGGCAACATTTGGTAACCAGAACAGGTAAGTCTCAATGTCACATCCACACACAGAGATTTTACAGACCTGTGTTTTATACTCCTCATGGAGACAAAGTTCTGCATGAAATATTCCCAGAATGTACATCAGTTCACTGCATGTAGTATTTTGTGCTCAAGAAGTGCATACATGGCCTGGTAATACTTTAACAACTCTTGAATGTGCTGGAAGAGTTGAGAGTGCTGATTTATAATTCCATCTGTTCTAGAAACTTCTATGTATGTGATACTGATTAATACACTGATGGTTTGAAGTTACATGGTTAGTTTTCCTGCCTGTCCTCCTCTGGGTTTGAGGTGTAGAGCCTGGCAGTGCAGCTCTTTCCTTGTGCTTAGCTCTGACGCAGAGATCAGACTTCCATGGCAACCATATATCTCATTATGGAAGCTAAACACACAGGATGTTTCTTTGTTTTTGCAGACAGACATGTAAGAAGCTTCACATATAGTGCTGTTTCCTCCCTCCATGTGTGACAGCTTTTGTTGTCTCTCAGTGTTTCTCTGGGATGAGTTTCTGCCATGATGTGCATATCCTAGCTGCCCTTGCTTGCAGAACACTCTGCTTTCTGTTTTCAGTTGTAGTGTTGTGCATGAAGTGAGGTGTGTGTGACCTGTAAGCCACAGCCATGTCACTTGACTGCAGAGAAGGTGTTATTTCAGATAGAGATTGTTCCTCAGTAAGTTTTGTCATTTGGGTTTGGAGTAAACCTTTATTCTGCTTTGTAACAGTGGCTGTGCTTTGCATGCAGCTGAGAGTGAGGTGAGCAGCACCTGCAGAGCCAGCACACTCAGCCTGGCAGTGTCCAGAGTCTTCCTGACACCCTTCTGAGGCACATACCCAAGGGCATGACCTGGTACCCAGGTGTGCAGTTCCACCAGATGGGCTGAGCTGATGCAGTGTGTTGCTGCAAAGCAAGGACTGTCCTTTTCTCCCTGCTCCCTCATGTTTGTAGCCAGCTCTTCAGATGCTGGGTTTGTGTGAGCTCAGGCAGCCCTCAGACCCGTCTGTCACCGCTCTGGCTTCCTTAGTCTTACGGAAAACCAGTTAAGAAGAGTGTCTGTGGAAATCACTTCTTTTTCTACTTGTGATACCATGCTTAATCTGTCATCTAACATCCAGATTTACGGTTAGTTTAGTCCTCTGTGGCCCATGGCTGTGTTCTGAGCTGAGCTCTGTGCTCCTCTGCTGTCCCTGGGACACAGAAGCAGCACTGGGACATCCTTTGGTGTGCTGCTCACTGCTGGGGTGCACTGTCCCTGCAGGGGCTTGACAGCCGTTAATCACACTCTTCAGTCATTGCTTTGTGTAGCCTAACTTCCATCCAGAATGTTTCCTAAATAGAACTGGCAGTGATTAAGATAATTTGTGTCTCCACTTGTTAGTTCAGTTTGAGTACCAACCCTCTGATGTGATTCCATGTTTCGCAGCAGCTGTTTACCAATTCTCTGCTCTTGTTTTCACAGACAACCCTTTGGCAGCTCCCCAGATGATCTCTTGTGTAATCATCCTTCATCAGAGTCACCCAGTGATGAGGGTGCTCTCCTGGATCAGCTCTACATGGCACTGAGGAATTTTGATGGTTTGGAAGAGATCGACAGGGCTCTGGGAATACCAGAGCTGGTTAGCCAGGTACATTGGACCTGCTGCCAAGCTTCCATCTGGTTCTTGTCCGTTCCAGTCTAATACGGTGCAAAAAAGAGTGCTAAAAACAGTTGGAGAGGAAAGCTTGTGCTTGATATTTCTGGCATCAGAACTGACTTTTCAAAACCAGGTGTAGGTGTTTCTAGAATGATCTAATGTTGGCAGACAAGCCCAGAATACCTGTTTAATTTCCCAGCACTCATCAGTATCCTGAGCATAGCTTCTGAACTAGCTCTGCATTTTAGGTATTAAATGGACCAATGAAATCCTGCTTTAGGCATGAGAGAACTCATCTCCAAGCCTGTTTAGTACCAGACAGAAGTCACTGAGGCGTTAAGCTGGAGATGCAGTTTGTTGGTGAACTTCAGTTTGTTGGTGAACTTCAGTTTTGCAGTGTGATGCTTTCATGCAGTGTGACATAGCTTTAGGTGTACCACCAGCAAATCCAACTAAGTGGTGAATGTATTTCTATTTAATGAATATCTCAGTGGAAAAATTGAAAGAATTTCACAGATAAGAGAACTGCTGCATTTTAGAACATGTTTTTAAAATATCCATGAAACATTTTATAGGAGCTTAAAGTCTTTCATGAGAGCACTGAAATTTCTATTAACTTGATTTCCAAGATCAGTGTGGAATAAGCTATAAAATTATTCTGGCTAGAGCAGGCATTAGAGGAGTATCTAGAATGGAGTTAGAATTGTGTTAGCTTTTCTATGTTGATGAATAATCAGTTTGTGTGGAAGTGCCCTGAGAGTATCAGGCACACTGTTCACATGAGCTTTTGTAAGAGTTTCAGGCATCTTTATTGGAAGTTATTTAGTTTAGAGATACTGATCAAAATCTACTTTGATTTGTACCATCTTTGGATTTATCTCAGATTCGATGGCAGAAGGAGGCTGGAGTCAGTTCACTTGCAGATGTTCATACAACATTTGTCATTTTGGGGTTTATTCACTAGCAGATGCAGTGGCTGTGTTAAGAACATGGCAAGGATTACGTGCCTTTGTTTGAAACAGAAAGAAGAGGAGGAGTTTGTCTCCATGACTACCTTTTGACTCTCGAAAAACACAGCTCTGTGTATTTTTAAGTGTTATCCTTAGGTGAAGAAGCTTTATGTCATGGATGTGATTTTCTGTTTGAAAGCATGCCCACGCCAGAAGGCTGAGTTGGAGGGTGGCTGTGCTATCAGGTGCCAGCCCATGAGTCCCACCAACGCTGCCTGTCTCCGCCGTCTCTCTGCAGAGCCAGGCTGTGGATGCGGAGAGCTTCCCCGCGCAGGACTCCAGCCTGCTGATGGAGCAGAAGGCGCCGGTGTTCTCGCAGCAGTACGCGGCACAGGCTCCGCTGGCGCAGGGCAGCTACACAGCCCTGCCCGAGCCCAGCTTCCACCCGATGGGGCAGCGGCCAGGCTACGCCGCAGCGCTGCGCATGCCGCCCCGCGCCGGCCTGCGCCCCGCCGGCCTGGTCCAGAGCCAGCCCAACCAGCTGCGCCTGCAGCTGCAGCATCGCCTCCAGGCGCAGCAGGTACCGCGCAGCCTCTCCGGGGCACCTGTGCAACCACGGGCTGCGGCAGGTGGGAAGGGAGCAGGCTCACCCACGATCACCTCCAGGGGCCTTTGGAGTCTCTCCACAGCCTCTCTGGGCAGCCAGGGCTCACCCTCAGACGGTGACAGCTCTTGAGTGTGTTCCTTGTTTGAGTACAAGCTAGTTCCACTGTTAAGCTAAAGACACTAGCTATCATGAGTTTTGCTGAGAGAGTACCTTGCACATTCCTTATGCTATTATTCTATTTTTACATATTCCTGTTGTTCTTTCTAAAACGATCCAAGGTCTGGAGCACCACTGCTGTGTGAGGACAGGCTGAGAAAGCTGGGGTTGTTCAGCCTGGAAAAGGGAAGGGAGACCTTATTGCAGCCTTTCAATAACTAAAAGCCCTATAAGAAAGTTGAGGACAGACTTTTTACCAGAGCCTGTTGTGACAGGACAAAGGAAAATGGTTTTAAACTGAAAAAGGGAGATTTAGACTAGACATAAGGAAGAAATCTTTTAATGGGAATGATATAATAGGACTTCAGCAGGAACACTAGTCTCTGCTTGAATGTGTAGAACCAGCTCTTCAAACCAGCAGATGGGGAAGTAGATGTACATATCTCTGTCTATAAAATTTCCCTTTTCTTCTTTTCCTTCTAAAAACTTTTGGGATTTGGTGTTGGTTTGTTTTTTTCTGTAGAATCGGCAGCCACTGATGAATCAGATCAGCAGTGTCTCCAACATGAATCTGTCTCTGAGGCCTGGAGTGCCAACACAGGTGAGAGAAATAGTATTTGGAAAACAAAAACCGCTCTTCCTTCTTTCTTCCCCCAGCTCAATGCAGTAATAGTTCTCTGGGGTAAACACATACAACAAATTCTAAAGCTGAATACAAATACTGTGTTCTGTATGATTCTTACTGTCAGCATCTTGCTGTTGTATTTCTGAGAGTCTTTCCCATGTTTACATGGGGCTGATGGTTGTTTACTAGAGAGATGATGAAACTGCATTTTTAACCAAGCTTCTCATTTCCTAAAGATGCATTTCTGTAATGCGCTGCTCTGCAACATTCAGCACTGATACTATTTCAGCTTCTGACTCTTGTGCTGTTGGAAACCTCTCCGAGCAGAAGCATTAATAGGATTCTTTTCTCCTGTTTACTATTATTTTGAGTTGGTGTGAGGAAGATGGGAGGGAAGAGCAAGATCCAGCTGGCTTGAGTGGAGCCGCCGGGGTTGCCGTGGGAGGAAGAGGCTGTTGATGGTGGTGCTGCTTGTCCCCGCAGGGCCCCATCAATGCGCAGATGCTGGCGCAGCGGCAGCGGGAGATCCTGAGCCAGCACCTGCGGCAGCGGCAGATGCAGCAGCAGCAGCAGCAGCAGGTCCAGCAGCGGACGCTGATGATGCGCGGGCAGGGCCTCAGCATGACCCCCAGCATGGTGGCGGCCGGGGGCATCCCTGCGACCATCAGCAACCCGCGCATCCCGCAGGCCAACGCCCAGCAGTTCCCCTTTCCTCCCAGCTACGGTACTGCGCCCGCCCCGCAGCGCCTTGCGGCAGCCCTGACCCCCGCGTGTCCCCCGGGGCTGGGGCTGAGCCCCCTCCCATAGTCCTGTGCCTGGCTCCTCAACACAGGAGCCTGGCAGTCCCTCAAGAGCTTTCCTAGCTCTGGTACCACATCTTCTGCAAGCACTGCTTTTGTTTTGAGCAGTTTGGTCATAACCTTCACCAAGAGGGTTGTGTAGACAGAACCAATATGTTCTGTTTGTTGTTCTGAATGCAGTTTCTGGGGAAAACCCAAGTCCCTTACCAGTGCTTTTTATTTGGTCTGTAGAGGGGTGAGACCACTTGTGTGGTTAGGACACACAGGGAACCAGCACATTAATGCAGAGTTATTTTGTTAAGGTCACACTTACACTATTAGTTGTCTTGCTTTTAGTCTAGATCCCACATTAAGACAAAAAGTTGTAGGTTCCAGATGACATAGTAAAGACATGCCTGCAGGTGTGAGCTCTTGGCTTGCTCTGACTTTCAGGGCACAGTGGCTAAACTTCTCGTTTTCTTCTTCAGGTATTAGTCAACAGCCTGATCAAGGCTTCACAGGGGCCACGACTCCTCAGAGTCCACTGATGTCCCCAAGACTGGCTCACACTCAAAGCCCCATGATTCAGCAGTCTCAGGCTAATCCCGCCTATCAGTCCTCCACGGAGATGAATGGGTGGGCACAAGGGAATATGGGTGGAAACAGGTAAATCCAGAACCAAACCAAACACCTAGAGTAATGGGCTCGTCTGTGGTTAGTGCCTATTTGTGGGGTGGTTTTGTGTCATTGTTTGTTTGTTGTTAACTATCCTAAAAAAGGTTTCTTTTCAATTTGGCTTGACGAGTACTGGTTTAAATTCTGTCTCCATACAAGGCCAAGTGAGTGCCTAGCTACAAGACCTGCATCCACACAAGCATGGCTTTGTCTGCTGACACTCTGTGTCCCTGAGAAGCACCTCTGCTGCACGGGGGGCTCCAGCACCTGCCCTTTGTGTGGATGCATTTCTTCTGCACACCATTTCCATGTTGTGCTCTCTCCCTGCTTTCCACACAGCTGGGTCAGCTGGGCTGGAGCCTCTGTGTTCCCTGCTGCTCTGGGCACTGGGTGTCATCTCCCACTCCAAAGGCTGGAGTGCAGCCAGGTCCAGTCCATCAGTGCTTGCACATCCTGGGGGTCAGCACAGAGCTGCCATTCTCCAAGACCATTGTAGCATGCCCCATGCATGCAGTCACCTGTCCAGCTGAGGCCCATGTCCCAGTCAGCAGAGCTTAGTAATCCATCTGTCCCCATGGAGTGGGTTGGGTGTTGCAGGCTCTCAGTAGGCAGAAGCAATCTTCAGTGATGAAGCTGATCCAAGCAAAGTTCCCCATAAAGCAACTGATGTGTGTCTTACCCTCAGCCTTGCCTGTGTCTTCACGTGGAGCATCTGCAGGAGGCATAGCTACCAATGCCATGGCTTCTGCTGAAAGGGCAGCAAGGGCAGCTTGATCAGCCCCATGGTTGGCTTGCTGAAGTGCAGCTCTACAGCAGAGACATGTCAAAGGCACTTACACAAGCCACTGAGTATTCACAATGATCTGTAGTGTGCTGCTGCAGCCATCCAGATAACAACCTAAAAAGGGGGTTAGGTGGCCTGAAAAGCCAGGGAATTGGAAGGAAGAGAATGGTGGGATTTTCTGAGCTTGGTCCTGTGCCCAGGATGCCGTTGTGCTCCACCAGGTCTCACAGGACACAGCAATAGACTCATGGAGTACCCAAGTGCAAGGCTGAGCATTAACCCTGAGAGATTCCCTCAGCCTCAGTGCTTCCCAGGGAAGAAGTCAGCCATGGGGAGGGAGGTGGTTGCTGTGTGCTGACTGACACACAGCAGCCCTACCAGAGCAATTCAGTCTGATGCAGAGCCTCCAAACACACACTGTCAGTAATCAGTCCTAAATTGGCTGATGGATTGCACTCAAAGAGGAGAAAAGACTGATGTGTAAACAGTGAAGTGCACTTAGGAAAGGTAGAAATGTCTCTCATGTGACTTCTGACATAATGAGAAGGAAGATACTGTCCAGAAAGTACTTGACTTTGAATAAGATCTGAGATGACATCTCCCACAGTTACTCCTCCCTAAGTTGTTCTCAGATGGCCTCAAAAAACCATGGAAGGTCATTGTTGAGACTTTATGTTGTGCCACATTTTCAAAAGCTGATGCTAAGATTTAGTTGAACAGTTTCTGCACAGTTGCATGTGTGTCCTTGTGAGCCCACTTGCCATGGTTGTGTGTGCAGAGCTGGTATTCAGAGGTGCAAAGAGCTGCTTCTGCAAAAAAAAGCTTAGCAGACCAGATCCAGTTCCAGCTCAGCACTCCTATGCTGTGCCAACACAGGAGGGAGACAAAAATGTTTTCCTTCCCCTCCAGACATATTTCAGTGCACCCCAAGGCCATGGACAGCTGTTGGCTGTCACTGCACACACATAGCAGATTTGTGCTCTGCCATAGCTCCACACACCAGGCATGCAGTTTGGTGCACAGACATGGGACCTGACACTTGGAACATCTCTTCCTTAGACATGAACGTAGCTGAACACTAGTTCTCCCTTTAATGTTGGAATAAATGGCAGTATATACAAATTCTAGCTTAAGCTATGTTAAAAAGAGACTAGTTTCTTAGTGGCTTCAGCATTCTAAGTCTGACACATTGCTTTTTCCATTCCTTGCTGTAGCATGTTTTCACAGCAGTCCCCACCACATTTTGGGCAGCAAGCAAGCACCAGCATGTACAATAATAACATGAACATCAGTGTGTCCATGGCAGCCAACACCAGTGGCATGAACAACATCAACCAGATGACAGGGCAGATCAGCATGACCTCAGCGACCTCTGTGCCTACATCAGGGTTGTCCTCCATGGGTCCTGAGCAGGTGAGAATTGAAGGATGTGAGATGACAGCTAGAGGATTTGCTTTGACTCTCAGTAGTTTTCCAGGTCCACTGCCTTGGGCTGTAACTGCTGTAAGCCATGACCTTTCTTTGACTAGTTCTCTTGAGAAGTGATGTTATAAAGGCCCCTTCACAAGGTATTTTTAATTCATTCTCCTGAACATCTTGTTACCAACAGGTTAATGATCCTGCTATGAGGGGAGGCAATCTGTTTCCAAACCAGCTGCCTGGGATGGAGATGATCAAGCAGGATGGAGATGCAGCACGGGTAGGAATGGGCACGGCATGGGGCACATGCAGGGGGGGCTGGGATGGGTATCCTACAAAGGTAAATGTACTCAGGGTGATAGCAAGTAAGATTTTTTCCAATTCATTTGTTTAATTCCACCTTTGGTGACTTGTGTTGAGTTGGGTTCCTTCCAACCTGGCCATTCTATGATTCTGTGATTCTTTGTTCAGACCCCATATGCATTACTGAAGTGAGTGATGATACCAGATGCCTTTCCATTACCAGACACAGCACAGCAGTGATATTCAGCAGAGTCAGGGGTAGCTGTATCTGCTTTGCACAGAGCAGTTACACCATGACCTGCTGATGATGTCAGAGGCTGACTGCTGATTCCTGGTGGCTGTGCTGTGTCTCACCCTGTCCCAGGGACTCCCACCTCTCCTGGTGGTGTACTCAGGGCATTATTGGATGTATGATGTTCTGTACTGAGCAGCAGGACAGAGCTTATTCTACCCCAGTTCCTGCTGACAGCATCATCACTGCTCCCAGCCCTCCGAGGGTGATGCAGCAGTAACACAGATCTCTTAAACCTTATTGCTGTGTCTTCAGTGGAGTCTGCAGGAGGTGGATGGTCCTGAGTTGTTACAGTGTCCATGATAGTTGGAATGAGTTAAGGTTCTAAGAAGGCAGTGAAATTAATCCTCCACTACTATCACTGGCATTATATCACAAAGTGCACACAAAGAGAAGTCCAGCTTCATACATTCACATGAAATCTCAGGTTTACAGTAATAACCAGCATGGGTTGATGGTGGATGCTGCAGTCCTGCATCCAGCTCCCATCCACCTCTCCCCCTTCTCTATCCCAGAAGGAAGAACTCAATCTGTTTCTCTTTTTTTGTAGAAATACTGCTGACCTGAGGGTGCTTTGGTTGCTCCTTTCTTGAGCTGACTGGGCTGCTGGCCCCAGATCCTCACCAGTTTGAAGAGCTGCGCCTGCCTGCCGTGAGCCATCCGAGCTGCGGGCAGGGCTCGTCCATGCCCCCCGAGGGGAGCCCGAGGGCAGCCCTGGCCCAGGAGCAGCCTCTCCTTGGACAGTCTGGAGCTGGCACACAGACAGTGGCTCAGTCTGTTCACTGCATTCACCTTAGTGCAACTTAGATCTCTCCTGCGAAGTAAATGTTGACAGGCAGTTGTCCTAAACCATGTCAGATTGAATGTATTTAAATGTATGTATTTAAGGAAAAACAACCATGCTCTTGTTCTCTTTCTCTTTAGTTCTAGACCTTGGGGGTTTTTTTGCTTTCTTTTCCCTGGCTTTACTCAGTCTGGTGCACAGGATTCCATTCCAGCTGAACACTGGTGGTGTAGTCTAAGGCCTGAGTTTGGGACAAGAGGAGTCCTGGAGGAGGTGTGAAGGGACACACAGAGACCTCCAGCCACTGACAGCAAGTCAGAGAAGATGAACTGCTGCAGACAGCTCTACAGACCAGCTTGGAGTGGGGCTGAGGCTGTGAAGCGGATGGAAGTTCCCCTGCAAAAGAGCTGCTCAGGAGGGGATTCGGTTGGGTTCTGTGGTAACGTTTGGAATGCAGGTCACAAACCCAAACATACTAGTTAAATTCTCATTTAATTAAATCCTTAACAATCAGCAAATCCTGATTTGATTTTATTTTTTTACCTAGCTCTCCTGACCTCTGACATCTTCCTCTTCTTTCTACTAAACTAAAAAACAGGTGACCCCCTTGTTCCCCCTCTGTGTTTCCAGCAGTCCAACAGGAGTTCTAGGTGCTGAATGGCAAAGGTTGATGGTAATTAGTGCATGTACTGATTACAGTAGTGGCAGAATTGGTGCATAATTCCCAAGAGCTCAAGATACCTGCTTTAAAGCATGATCATTTCTGGCTCCATCCCCTTAGCTGGGAAAACAACAGTTCCTGTAATGCCCATAGCAGATATCGCTACAGACTTCAGCACTCTCGTGTGTTTCTGATTCTTTTAAAGCAGTGTGGACTACGAGGACATTTTGTAAGGTACCTAAAATCCAGTTTATATGTAAACAAGCAATAATTTAAGTTGAAAACTTACTTAAGTGTTTTACTTGTATAATTTTTGTGAGATATCCATGTTGTGAAGTTGATTCCAAATGAGGTACTTCAGTATTAAATTAGATATCTTCTTAGCCGTGTGTGTCTCCTGGAAAAGTGTTTCGTAAAGGATCACAATGCCTTGATTAGACCTAATTTGTAGGCTTGAGACTTCTCATTTTCTAAACCTTGTGATTCTGCTCATAATGTCATTTAACTAACCTATATTATATGCAGCCACTGTAGGAACCAACTCTTGATTTTTGTGTTTCTATCCTTTCCTAACCAACCTTAGCAGAACTCAACTGTTACCAAGCAGGCCACTGCTGGGCCTGGGCTTGGCTTTCTCCTTGCCCACTGTGGTCAGAATAACCTTTTACTAAGCCAACATCGGTTTCTGAGGACTTGAAATACTAAGAAATTGATGGGTTTGACCTCTCTTTTATTTCTGCTGACCCCCAGTCCACGAACTTTCTAACCTGAGTGCAGGTTCTTGGATGTCCAGTGAAATGGGATGCATTTGCTAACGTCTCATCAGCCATGCCTTTGGGGAGCAGAAGGTTCCTTCTGCTGCCAGCTCATCTGGTTTGGGTTTCAGGTGGGAGATCTCAAACAGCAGCTCCTCTTTGTCGAGGCTGTGGAAAAGGTGGTTGGAACAGGCTCTTTCTGCAGAAGGCTTTTGCTGAAAGCCCAGGACATGGACAGTTGTGTGTATGCCACCACTCTGGAGAAGCAGCATTTCTCAGCTGTCATCAACAGATCACTCAGTCAGCTGAGCCATCCTCCTCCCCACCAGTGGGAAACCAAACTGACTGTCAGCCCTGAGCCCCACGGCCTCATTACCACAGTGGCATCTCTGTTGAACTTGCATTATATATCTGACAAAAAATTATTTATATAAGAAATGTGTAAATTTGAAGGAATTAACTTCATGCAAAGTGTAAATGAGTTCTCAAGTCATTTTGTGTCTGTTCCATTCTCTCTATGTCCTTAACTGTAGCCTCTGCAGGTAGATGATTCTTTTTCACAGTGGACAAAACAGTTTAAACTTGTCCCATTTCACCCCAGACCTGCAAACTCTTCCCATCTGTAGTGGTTGTGATATTTCTTCATCCATTGCCATCCTGAGAGAGAGGAGATTGTCCCTATCCCTTGGGCTCCGTTTGGGTTCATTGTGACTTCAGTTGTTGTCTAACTAACGAAAGAGAAAAAGTGAGTGAAGGAATCTTCTGATCATATTGATCACAAAAAAGCCAAATTGATTCCTTTCATTGTCAGTATTTTTCATCCTGTATACAGTAAACTTGTTGGAGAAAGTGCTTGGATTTTGTTTATCAGAGCAGTGAATCAGTGTTCTCCTTACATTGCTAAATGTGAAAGACATAATAATGTGAAGCATAAACATCCCCCGGGGTCACAGGGCCTGGGGAAGTGTCCTTGTGGTGAGTTGAACAAGTGAAGTGAGCTGGTTTGCTGCCATCAGTTGGTTTGTACTCAGCCCTCAAGCCCTGCCCCACACTGGTGTCCCTCTGGGCCTCTTAGTTACAAGCAATGTTTTTTGCAGTTTCTACAATGTCTATTTTTGAACCTTTCTTTCCAAGGGGAATTGGTCTGGGCTTAGCAGATGACCTGGGTGGCACAGCTCCACTTGCAGAACCCAAAGATACACAATCAGTTTTGAAATGCAACTGAAGCCATTAATTGTTGGTGTGACTTTAAGAGTTTTCTAGTCTTTGTATGGTAGTCTTGCTGCCCAAGAGCAAAAGCATCCTCTGCACAAAAGGAAATTGACTCTAGTGGCTTTGATTTTGATTAGAACTTTTCTCCCTGGTGTTTCTTTGTAGACTAAAACAAAACCTTTTCAGTTTCTTACTACAGGTAAAAGCTATGTGCAAGAACCTCAAAATGCTAAAATCTAGCATAATGCCTTAGATCTGTTTTTAAGTCTTGTATATTCCTACCTAGCTGTCGGGTGTATTATATTTGTATAGTGACTTGTGTACAATTTTGGAACAAGTGCATCATCACTTCATGTTGTTGGATGGAGATGATGGGCATCTTTCCTCAAACACTTACTGTCATTGAGGGTTTTTTTTCCCTTTATGTCATTTGTGGGTTTTATTTGTACAGTTCATCTTGAAGTTGCATCTGAGATGTGTGTATATGAAAAGATTATACAAGGGTAAAATTAAGCAATATATAAACTATGGTTCTTCAGGAGAAAGCTTACAGTGTTTCAGGTTGTGATTTATTTTCCCAACGGAGTTGACTCTGAACATCACTTTGTTCACCTGCATTGATGTTTGTATTTCTAGTGTGAGCAGTTTATGCAAAGGTAGATATATTCAGAGAAATTTTAAAGACATTTATGCAAGTTAATATTGCTTTGCTGATGCTATTTGCTTATTTGATGTTAAATAATGCTATTGTAAATAAAGAATTCTGTTGTTATTGCATCATTTAATAAATTTTAATGCCTTCGGGTTTTACATGGCTTTAGAGATTTCAAGGTGCTTCTGTTGTGTCTTCTGTTACTGACAGAAGGGTAAGAGGTGAGTCTGGGGCACCAGAGGGTGGGTGGCTTTTAAAGACAGCAGGATGCCTCTGCTGAAGGCTTCATACATTCCAACTGGTCATTACTCTCAAATCCTTTTATCTTTATAGTGATTTATTAATTGCAAATGATTATCACAGCCTGATGTGAAGAGAGTTCATTGTGAGCAATTTCTGTATCAGTCAGGACAAAATGGGCATCTCATGAGGGCTTCAGCAGAGGCAGACCTGGACTGGTGAGAGGTGGGATGGGGCAGAGCCCAGGGCTGGTCCGCCTTGCTCTGCCAAACACTTCACTGAAATGTTTGGCTGGTCAAGTTAAAACACAAACCAAAAGCAGCTGCAAGAATGCTTATTTATCAGAATGCTCTACTGCTCTCTCTGGGAAATGGGTGAGGGAGAAAAGTTAGTTATATTAACAAACCTGCAGTAGGTGCTTAGCCGTGGGGCGCATCCCCACCTCCGGCCTGGGCCTGGGCGAGGCGGAGGCAGAGCCAGCGGCAGGGCAGGTGGGTCCGGGGGAGGCTCTAGGGACGTCCCTCCACCGACCCCCTCCCACACCCTCACCCCAAGGGTCTGCGGCTTTGCTGCGCAGAGCAGCTTCAGGGCAGGTAAGGCTGCACTGGGAAAGGGATCTGAAGCCAAGAGGGCTGACGAAAGGCTCTTCTGGGGGCTTTTTTTGAATCCGGGAAAAGCGGTTTGCCTGTACCGGGGCTGGCAGGCTGTGAGCTAGCCTGGGTGGAGCCAGCAGCCGCCGGGAAAATCGAACAGAGGCATTAACGTGCGGAGCGCAGCGTGGATGGGCTAGGAGCAACCTGGTCTGGTGGGAGGTGTCCCTACCCATGGCAGGGGCTTGNCCCACCCCTGCCCCCCTTTACCTGCAGCAGTCTCTTCCCCGCTTTCCTGAGCCCGCCGCCGCCCCCCGCGCAGCCCTTCCCCGGCCTCCCCCTGCCCATCTACGCCAAGCCGCCGGTCCCCGGCGCCCCCCGGGAGGGCTCAGCCCCACCGCCTTGCCCCAGCCCCCCACGCAGGGCTGCCAGCGGCTACCGCTTCACCCAGGAGATACTCGACGCTGTACTCTACGGGACGCTCCGCAGCAGCCAGTCGACAGGCAGCCTCCACGCCATCTCGGGGCTCCGGGTGTCCCCCGACAGCCCAAGTAAGGGGATGGTCTGTGGGGATGGTCTCCAGAGGAGGGGTGGATGCAGGCGATCCGGGCTTCTCTTGTCCGTGATTTTCCGGCGTTACGAGCCCACCCAGGGGAAGAGCCGTGGAACGACTGGGGTAGGGGGCGGCAGAACCCGTTCCCCTTGCCCTGATGTCGCTGAGGCAGGGATCAGGCTAAGGCAGGGTTCTCTCCCCGTAGGTGCTGCGGACTCCTCCTGCCCACGGCTCGACTGGGACTCGCTGCAGCTGCCCGAAGGTAGGCACCCAGCTCTGGCTGCTTCCCCTGGCCCCGGCCCCGCAGCGCTCAGCCCCTGTCCTGTCCCAGCAGGGCTCTCGGTGCTGCGGGTGACCTACGGGGACGTGACTCATCTCGGAGTCTTCTGCTCGGAGCCTATCCCCAAAGGAGTTCGCTTCGGTCCCTTCGAGGGCAGAGTGGTCAACACCAGCGAGATCAAGACCTACGACGACAACTCGCTGATGTGGGAGGTAGCGGAGCCTCTGCCGGGTGGGCCCAAGGCGAGTGAGGGGCTCCGGGCGGGTGAGAAGGGTCGCTCGGGCCTGAGCACCTCCTCTCTGCTCCCAGATCTTCGAATGCGGGCGCCTGAGCCACTTCATCGACGGGAAGGGCACTGCCGGCAACTGGATGTCTCTGGTAAACTGCGCCCGGTTCCCGCAGGAGCAGAATCTGACAGCCCTCCAGTGCCAGGGGCAGATCTTCTATGAGAGCTGCAAGGAGATCCTGCCGAAGCAGGAGCTGCTGGTGTGGTACGGCGACTGCTACGTGCAGTTCCTGGGCATCCCCATCAGCCTGAAGGGCCTGCCGGAGGGGAAGAGACCCCCGCAGCAGCCCGAAGGTGAGCCTGCCCTGGGGAGCACTGCTCCCTGCTCCCGTGGCCAGGACTAGATTGGCACGAGGGGAGGTAAAGGACCTCGGGTACCATTTTTTTCGCTTCGAACCCTTCCCGGCCCCGACACGGGGATGCTCTGCGCTGGCAGTGGTCCTGCTGCCTCCAGCATGCCAAGGGGAGCATCTTCCCCTCGGCACCGGGGGTTGTATCTAGCTCGGGACGAGAGGCACTCGAACCCCCCTGTCGCCTTTCCTGGGGAGTCCAAAGTGCTCATCTGGCGGAGCTGGGCTGAGCCTGCTCCGACCCCGCAGCAGGGAGGGAGAGAGAGGCTTTGGGAGCATTGCTGTTCCGGTCCCGTTTTGTCCCGGGATGGAGTTCGTGGCGTTTTTCGTGCCATTAATGCTCTCGGTGGATGGGGCAGGCTGGAGTCGTTCCCATCCCGGGATACTGATACTGCTTGCAGAAGAAATGCCCAAAGCACTCCTCACTCTGGGAGAAATTGTGCGTATAAGCTGCAGAAAGTGTAGCGTTCCGATTGGCAAAACCTGTGTGCGGAGGGAAGAGCTTTGTGGAGATCCGGGACGGCTGAGGGACAGGTCTGCTGGGTGCCGAGAAAGGGAGGGCAGCAACCTGCTGTGGAAACTCGGCACTGAAATCTTTCTAAGTGTTGTCTCTGAAGGTGACTGGTTCAGACAGCCGGTAAATTGTTCATTTCCTTTTAAGGCTTAAGCCAAATTTACTTTTATTAAAAGCAGAAAAGGATGTGCGAACGTTTGGAAAAATTCCTTTGATTTTTCCTAAATCCAGCGGGTAGGAAGAGTTTGAAATACGAAAGGAAACGAAATAAAGGAGGATTTGTTCGCTAGCGCTTTGAAAACGGCAGCAAAGATGTGCACAATTGTTTTTCTTCTGGAGGTGGGAGGTAGAATTAACGGCCAGTATTGATAAGAGATATATCTGCTGATGTTTCAGTGGACACACATGTGGGGGTCTGGTATGTTTTCTTGTGTATTTACTCGCTGTTTATTGGGACACAAGGATGAACTCGTGTCTTTGGTGAAGCCAGTGGCTAAAAGCAATGATTTTTATCAGGCTGTGGGCTCCAGCTGGTTCCCCTCCGTTAGAAAGGCAAGTGGAGAGGTGCAGGTGCTGGAGAGCTCTGACCTGCGTTCTGATAACGCCAGAATCCATTTACCACTATCACCCTCTCGGGTACCAGCTCTGACAGCAAGCAGGTCGAACGTGAGCCCCCGATGCTGTGCTGTGACAGGAAGGTGGCATTTGCCCCTGTACCCGATGCTGTGGTGTGATGGGGAGGTGGCACTTTTCCTTCTGCTCCTCAGAAGCTGGGGAGAGCTTCAAGTGCGAGCGCTGCGGGAAGGTCTTTGCCTACAAGTACTACCGGGACAAGCACCTCAAGTACACTCGCTGTGTGGACCAGGGGGACCGCAAGTTCCCTTGCCACCTCTGCAATCGATCCTTCGAGAAGAGGGACAGGCTGAGGATCCATGTTCTCCACGTTCACGAGAAGCACAGACCTCACAAGGTGAGCCTGCTCCCGGCTCGCTCCGCTGGCTCTTCGCGGGGTGTGTGNAGCGGTGGGAAAGGGGGGGGATAGCGGGGGGATAGCGGGGGGGAAGGGGGGGGGTGGGGGGGGGGGGGGGGGGGGTCGGATGTGGGTGTGTGTGTGTGTGTGTGTGTGTGTTGGCTAATTAAGGAGGTTCCTCTGGCCGAGGTAAGATGATGATGATGCTTCCCCTCCTCCAGCTCCCTGGTGGGACCACGCTGCCTGTGTGGGAAGAGTTTGTCTTGTGCAGCAGAGCTTAGCAGAAGACACTTACTGAATTAATATTGGGATATTAAACCAAACAATTTCAGTGAGAGTTTGAAAAGAGCATTTCTCCTGGGCTTGTTGGATGTTTGTATGTGGGCTTTGCTACTTTTCTCACTCAATGGGAGCTAAAGTGGGTCTGAAGGTGCTCCACTTGCCCAGAGTCAGGAGAGATGATGTCTTGCATCCCTTACTCCCTCCTTTCAGCCAGAGAACTGTGTCCATGGGACACTTTTCTATTAAATATGAGGTATTAAATACTGTATAATTTTTCCCCTTGCCTCCTTTTTTCTTCCTTTTCCCTTCTCCTCCTCCTTTTTTTCTTTTTCCCTTCCCCTTTTTTCTTTTCTCTTTTCCTCCTTTTTTATTTCCCCCCCTTTTCTTCCTTTCCCCTCCCCCCCCATTTTCTTGGAATGCATAGTAAAGATACTTTAGAACAGCAGAAGATAAACTTGTACTGAATGTATTACATTTATATGAGAACAGTCCACTCAAAAAGCAAAGACTGAAACATTATTATTATTTGAAGAGGTTTCCTGAGGATATGGGTTTTTTAGGAAGTCTATTTTTTAACCAACATTAAAAATAACTGCTGAGGGTTGATTTACATTTTGCAGAGAAGTGTTAATTTTATACAGATTTTTATTACTGAAAGTTACTATTGGCTGTTCTGTTCTGAAGAAGGACCATTTTTAATGAAACAATTTTAACTACATGCACATAAAAGCTGACATTTGGATGTTTTTCTCTTTAAATCTCTTAAAGCCAGATTAAACCTCTGACTGTATTGTTACTGCTGAAATGACTGTTGTGCTTGTGTCTGCAGAAGCACAGGGGTGTGTGTACATGAATCCATGTAGGAAATACCTGCAGGCATCATCCACATACCTATTTTTTTCTTATCTCTGCTGTCGTGTGATTCCTTTTAACTCAAATCCATATTTGTTTTCCCCCAGTGCTCAGTGTGTGGGAAGAGCTTCTCCCAGTCCTCCAGCCTGAACAAACACATGCGAGTTCACTCTGGCGAGCGTCCCTACAAATGTGTCTACTGCAACAAGGTACAGCAAAGCCACAGGTGACCTGCTGCTTTCAGTCTTCCAGCTGATCTCCAGATGAGTTTCCTGGGTGCAGCTGAAGTGTCAGGGCAGACAGGGTCTGGTCTCTGTGCTCCATCTGATGTGGAATTGGTGTTTGATCCCAGCTCGGAGGGCTGCTGTGGGGTAAGGTCTAGGAAAGCTTGAGAGCATTTTAGTACAGGCTGGAATGTCTGACTGAAGAAGAGCAGAGTATGATGGGGACAAGGAATGAAATCCAAAAGGAAGGGTACTGGACTGCCTGCATGGATGAGTTCAGGCAGCTGAACTACAGCCAGTGTACGGCAGCATGAGAGGTTTAACTCTGAAAATGAACCTGTGCTACGTCTCCCAAACACACAGAAAAGAAAGGAACTGCAAACTAATCAGGACAATACTGACTTCTTGGACAGTGTAGAAGATATATACTGGTGTCTCTGGGCAGAAATATTTCTCTGAGCCTCATCTAACTCCATGGCTTCAGCTGGGAGGGGTTTTTTCTCCATTTATCAGGATATAAGAGGACTTCTATTCTGGGTACAGTGCTTCTGGCAGGGTCTGGGCTTAGCTGCAGCTGGAGACTATAGGTGTGAAACCAGAGCACTTTCCATGTCCTCCTCTTCCCCCCTGCAGGCGTTCACAGCCTCCAGCATCCTGCGCACACACATCCGCCAGCACTCTGGGGAGAAGCCCTTCAAGTGCAAGCACTGCGGCAAGGCCTTCGCCTCGCACGCGGCCCACGACAGCCACGTCCGCCGCACCCACAGCAAGGACAAGAGCTGCCCCTGCCCCGTCTGTGGCCAGCTCTTCCCCCAGCAGGAGGACTGCCACTTCCACATGAAGGTCCATGCAGCTCAGTAGCCAAGAGCCCCGTGGGCAGGTCCTGGAGCAGCTCGCGTGTGTGCACCGCGGGAGGGATGCTTGCCCTCACAGCCCCTCTTGGGCTCTGGAGGGCAGGGGCAGGAGTGATCTCACCCAGGTACCCTGATGCCACGCTGGGGTGAAGTTCTGCAGGCACTAACTACCTCACCTTTCCCTCCCTCTCCCCCCATTCCCTAATTTTTCCACCGAAGGGAAACACAGGCAGGAGGGAATTACACCTCTCATGAGCCTGGCGTGTACAAATATCCCTGAGGAGTGTTTCTGTGTCTCTGGGTTGGTGTCTGTGTCTGTCCCTGGGTTGGTGTGCTGCATCCAGGAGGGATGGTGGAAGCCCTTGCTGGAGCTGCTTGAGTAACACAGACAATTAGTTGTTACTGGGGTGGTGAGGTTCTCTTGGTCTCCTAGATCAGCTTTGCACGTGAGTATCAGAGCTATAAGTATTTTGTGCCAACCTTAACAATCTCTTTAAATATAGAGTAGAACCAGAAAAAATGTTACCTACACGTTACTCTATAAATGACTATTGATTTGCACTAATTTTATATGGTTTATTGTACCTTAGATTGCTCTGTCCTCGTTGTTTTCATAGTAAAAGTATATTTTTAAATATTTATAGAACCACTTGTGAGTGAAGTATTAAGGCTCAGCACTAAGCAGTGTCTGAAGTAAGCCATCAGTTTCTACATGTATGTTCTGGGGTATTGTCCCCAGACACAGAGAGCTGTGGCCAAAAGAAATGTGAAGCTGTGTGTGAATGCTTTGCTGTGGTTTGATCCCATAAATAGCTCAGCATTTGGTGCAATCACCAAGTAACTGGTAAGGAAAGACATATTATTCTGGCTAGAAATGGCTCTGAAGTGCTATGAGCTGCCTGGTTAGCTTCCCATGCAGGTGATCTCCCTGCCCCTTGGGAATGAGAGTTATTTATTTCAGTGGTGCATCCTCTGTAGTGATTTTAGCTGTGTGCATTTTCTGCTATTGAAGAAACCCCAAGTATCTTGTCCTAAAATACAGCACTCTTCTGCAGTGTTGTGTGCTGGGCTGTCTGTAAAGGAGTAGGGGAAGGGTTTTGCTTGTCCTTGTGACTGAAGGTGCTGGTTGTCTTGCACATTAAAGCTCTGTATGTAAATTTTGATGCTAATTGTTGACTATTGCAATGAGATTCACAGAAAGGATGACAATAAATTATTGGAGGCTGGGGCATACCCTGTTGGGCTGTAGGTTGTTTCTGGCTGCTACACTGGAGCTGTGTATTTGAGACACCAGCAAATGGGGGAAGGGTGTTCTCTGTGTCATTTGTGAGTCATTCTGTCCCTTACTGGGAACTGTGGTCCTTGTCCTGCTGGGTAGCAGCTGAAGCATGAGGAGTCAAAGGCACCCAGTGTCCCAATTGCTGAGCCCATTCAGCTCTGGCCTGAGTTCACTCCACTGGCAAGGGAGATGATGTATTCAGATTAGGCACTAAAAAGGCATTTAACTACCCTATAGGCTGCTGCTCTCCCTTCCAGGTAGGGAATCCCAGCTGGGACAATGGGGTGGCACTTGGCCAGCAGCACACTGTAGAGTGTGGAGTAGGAGGGGGCAGAGGCTGAGCCCTGCCAGCCAGAGGCAGATTTCCTTCTGCCAGCTGCTGGGTCCCTCCTGAGCATCCACCACACTACCAGGTTCTCCTGCTGGCCATTCATTTCCCAGCTGAGGCTGCAGAAGGCAGGACATCCCTGCAGCTCCTGCGTGCCATGTCAGTCAGTGGGAGAGGTGGATCTAACATCACCAAACATGAGGCACAAGTGCCATTTTCCATTGCAGTGACTACAGTCATGCACTGTGCAATAGGTACCTGTGATTCTCAGCCAGTTTGAGTTAAACTGGCTGCAGCATGGCCTTGCTGGCTGGGGACTCATCCTAACTGCATTCCCTAAGGCAAAGGATTAGAGAAACTCCTAACCAGGATTAAAAATGGTCCTGCCAAGAGGAGCAGCAATGCAAGAGCTTGGGAGGAATCAGCCTGGTAAGACACTAGCTGGTTTTAATTACTTTGCATTAACTGTGCCAGGGTTTTTTAGATGTTAAATGGAAAGTGATCTAAATAGAAACCAGAGGGTGGGGCTGAGGGCAATCTGTTGGGTTGGGGCTGTAGGGAGAGAGAGAGGAGCCTGTGTGAGGCTAACTCCTGAAAAGCCCCTGGATAGTGAATGACAATAGTGAGACAAAAACAAAGAGATGGTCCCAGAGTGAGAGGGAACAAAAGCCTTGGACACTGACATCTGCTGCCTCCAGCATCTCCCCACTTCACAGCCTGCTCCCCATCCCCCTGGCCCCTGTCCTGCTGCACTCCCCTGGGCACCTTGGGGAGAAGGGAGGTGCTGAACCACCAAGGGAAGGCAAAAAGCAGCAAGGAGCTTAGTGAATTGAAGATGATGCCACAAACAACTATTGATTAGTGCCAAGCTGTCCATTAAACAAGAGTGTTCACCAGGGGAGCCCTGGCTGCCTGTCCCCTCCTTCAGAAAGCCATTTCTCAGGGTCTCCAGGGTGGAGACCACTGCTGCAAGCCTCAGTGTGTGAATGCCACAAGCTCCTGCACACTGTACTGGGTGAGTCAGGGGAGCTGTGAGAGAAGGTCATTTCTCCCCTTTGACTGCAAGGGCTTGAGCAGAGCCATCAGGACACACCTTTGTCACTAACAGGAATGCAGTGACAGAGAAAACATTTGCTGCCTATCAGCAAAGGGAAAAGGGATGAATTCTTGGGTTCACTGGCCAAAGAATTCAATTGGCAGTGAAAGGAAGCTGTGGAGCTCCTCTTCTCTAGGGAGAAAGGGCTGAGTTGGTCCCTTGGCTCAGTCCAGCACAGTCAGTGGCATTCCCTCTGCATGGTTTGGAGGATGCTGGCCCAGTGTGGTGGCTGTGGGTGGGAAGGTGGTGGCCAGCTTGTCTCTGGAGAAGTCTCACTTTCCCACAAGTGACCCCCAGCCAAGGGATTACCTGCATTGATCCTCTAATAGCTGCCAGGGTTGGGGGAGGACTGCTCTGCCACCGTGGACATCCCATTAAAGGTTCCACTCAATAGCAATCTTTACTAAAGTAAATGGACAGCAGCATCTCCCCCCTCTCCCTCCCCAGTCCCTAATGCAAGAGCCATTATGGAGCAGGAAGGCAGCACACACACAGGAAGGTGTATTTCTGCAGTATCAGTTTCACCAACAGACTCAAATAACTCTTTTAATGAAAAGTGGACAGTTTTCTTTCCTCCAGGGATGTGAAACCTTGAGTTAACAACCCAAGAGGAATCTGTTCCCTGCTTTGACCCTCCTCCTGCAGCCTGGTGTGTGGCAGTCTCCCCCCAAGGTGCCCACCAGGGAGCAGGAGCAGAGGCTGCCAGCATCCTGCTCTTGGTTTTGGTTGGAGTAGCTGCCTGGATCTCTGCAGATGATCTGTCTAACCCTTCTAGCTGCTGTGGGTGTTGTAGCTGTAGGACATGAGCAGTAGGTCCTGCCATGACAAAACCACTCTTCTTTTGTGCCTTTGATTGGCTTTGCCTCGTGGGAGCTGTTTTGTCTGGGATGTGGCTGTGACAGAAAGGTTCTGTGGGAGGGCTAAGGGAGCAGTTGTTCTTCTGAATAAGAAAACAGCTTCATTTCAGGGAAATTCAGAAAAGAAGGAAAACTGAAGTGTCTGGTAACATTTAAAACCTCCTCCTGAATCCATGGAACTCCTTGGTTTGGGACACTTCAATCACATCCATCTGGTAGATGGATTACTTCTTTCTCTAGCAGCAATTAGGAAATCAAAGCTATTAAAAGCTATTTTAAATCTTAGCTTTGCTTTCTCTTCAGTCTCTTTGTGACTCACCCTCCAGGCTGCAGAATTTCATTGGGCTAGAACAAGTGGCAGCTCTGTCTGAACAGAGGAAGAGGAGAAGAGATCAGCCATGGCAGATGGCAGCCACTCCTCTTGTCCTACTGCTGCTGACAGCCATGGCTCCCTTGGGCCCAGGGGCAGAGTGGTTCCTACTCTTCCCACTCCTCATACTGGGAGTTGGCATCCCTTGCTGTTCTTTTCTACATCCCCATGACCCTTCTGCAATGTGCCAGGGCTGCTGGTGCCCAGCTGGAGGGGTAAGTCCTTTGAAGCAGCTTTGCTGCCAATACCTTTGAAGGTCTGTGTTTGTGGAAGCTGCTCAGCTTGGTAGTGTTACTGTAGTGGCATTGATCTGTGCTGTGTGGGTCCGTGTTTGTCAAGCTTTCAGAGACATCTTATCAAAGATTTCTACATGAGAGTAATTAAAGGGCAACCTCATAAATAGTTACAATGCCCAAGGCCAAACAGGAGTGTTTACAGTCATTAGAACCTCATCAGGAGTTTAATCAGAGGTGCTTCAGCTGCAGCATGGTTGAGTCCCACCATGGCACCCAGAGGCCCCACAGGCACTGTGCTGGGGTCAGCATGGCCCAGGCCAGTGGCTCTGCCCACCCTCAGCCCTGCTGCACCCACAGCCCAGCAGCTGCCCCCTCCCCTCTGGGGCAGCTCCCTTGCTCGGCAGTGCTTCAGCAGGCTCCAGGGCATTGTCCATGGCTGCCTACCTACCACAGATACCAGGGGCTGGAGGGAAGAGCTTTGGCCACCTGCTGTCACTGTTCTGGTGCCAGGGGACAGGGTCACAGCTCACCTCTGCGTGCCAGTCTCCTCACTGCTGCCTCTGCTCATCCCCTGCGGGTATGGAACCAAAGAGAAGGAAGGACTCACATGGTTTAGCAGATTACTGTGTGGCTGGAGAGCTTGGGGAAAGGTTTTACGAATTCAGTCCCCCTTCCCCTTGCTAAATGTGACATTGAAAGGTGTCAAAGCCTGGGGCAGTCAGCAAGTTAACTACCTCCAGAGGGGTAAAGAGGTCTTCTGGTGCTATTCATCACCTTAAAGACTGAACTCTTCACACTCAATTCCATGTGCTTGGATGATTTTACTTAAACCTGCTAGAGATCCTTTTGTTTGTTTGTTTTAAACCAGCTATAGAACTGTTGCAGCTTCCACCCATTTCCACTCACCTGGACAGCAATACACCAAGAAATTAACTGGTTTTTATGCCCAGATCTTTAAAGATTCCATCACATAGACTCACTTAGGGTGGCAAAGACCTCTAAGATCATCCATCAAATATTTCCTTTCCTAAAAAGAAGAGCTGAGGCGGGGGGGGGAAGTCTATTTAATGTTTCTTCTTGTACTTTATGCAGTTGCTGGTGAAATACTGCTTTTGTGACTGGCCAGTGAGAGCAGGGGAAACCTTTCTGAATCAGCTCAAGGAATGTGATTCCCAGCAGGACTTGACTTGCTGAGGTGAGGGCTGGAGATTCATGGCTTCTCTAACACATTTCCTATGTCAGTAAAATAACAGCTTTTTCTGATCACTCGTTTCCACTCTCTAAAGTGCATTTGACAGGGAAGCTTCTCCTCCAGGGAAAGGGGTTTTGTGGTTTTTAGGCATCCTGTTCTTTGGAAGTATCCTATGGGGAGGGAGAGGCATTGTTCAGCAGATGATGAGCATGTTTGATAGGGAAATGCTGAGCTGCAGTTGAGGGGAAGGAGGCAGATAGCTGCAGGCACCCCAGCCCTGGCCAGGGCCTGTGGGCAGTGGGGCCTTTGGGGCAATGCTCTCCATGCAGGAGCAGAGGCTTGATGCTCAGGCAGATCCCAGGAGCTTGTGCCCAGCAAACCAGTGTGTGGGGCAATATAAACCAAACCAACCAAAGAAGGAGAAAGCCCCAAACCCCACCTCTGGTAGGAGGCTTGTCCAGCTGATTGATGGGAAAGGGTGGTGAAATCTGATTTACCAATAAATGCCACTTCAGAATGAACAAAGCTGATGTGAATGTAGGCAGCAGGAGTGTTCATTTACCTCTGGAGAGTTTCCTCCCCCCCTCCTGGGGCTCATTGCCTGCACTAATGGGGTCCTGGGTCTCCTCCTGATAGAAGCCTGAATGCTAGGCAGCAGATCTCAAGATAACCATGACAATGACTCTGATAATGGTCTGCTCTGTAGCCTAAAGCTGATGATGGAGGGGGGAGCTGCTTGGCCCAGGCAGGCACAGCACTTTCCTCCCTTCCTGCTGGGGGATTATCTCCACCCCTCAGGAGTTTAACCTGCTCTGAGGGTCAGTCCTCCCTGACCTGCTCTGTTCTGACACTGGGATTGACATGTAAAGTCTTTCCAAACCTCCCTATTGACTTCACCACAATGGCTCCTTTGCAGCACAATGGCCCCAATCCTGAAGCTTCTGGCTGGGCTTGGCAGCACCTCTGGCTCCCAGCTGGGTAGGGCAGGTTGGGCTCTCCAAGTGTCTTTCTTGTTGACTTCTGACTGCCACCTTCTCCAAGGCTCTCTTGCAGCAGCCAGGATGAGGTGGCAGAGGTGCTGGAGCTATTTTGTTGGCCTTCTGTCACTCTCTGGTTTCTCTACTCAAGGCAATGAAAGGGGAAGGCAGGGCTGATGGATGCTGCCAGACACTTGGGAGAGCTGGAATAGGTGTATTTTAGTGTTCCAGTGTGATATCATTTCACACTTTTTGTCCTTAGATCTTTAGAGGCTTCTGTAAAGACAGACAAGGATAGCAATTCCTATTTTTCCAAATGCAAAAGAAGCGAGATGATCTAAATTATTTCCCTTGGATTGCAGAAGTAGAGCCCAAATCCATGCCAATCCAAGGGAAGGAGCCTGGGAGGGACCTGCAGCACATGGCAGCTCTGTAGGCTGTGTGGGACCTGCCTTTGCCCTCTGTGCTCTACAAGACATAGCTTCTCCCAGGGCAGGGTGCTGCCCTTTGCTGGATCACTGTGTGTGTGCCTCTGTAGCCATGCTCAGGAGCTCATCAGATAACCTCCTGGGCTCAGAAGTCTCCCTGCTGGAGCAGCTCAGTGCAGGCATCTATCCCTCCTGCAGCTGGGGCTCTAGTAGCTGCTCAGAAATCCCTGGCAGCTTCCCTTCAGCTGCATTCCTCCCCCTCCTTAATGAAGTGATTTGTTATAGGCTTTTAGATATACTTGGAATTTCCTTCTCCTGCCTAGCTGGATTTCCTTTTGTCCAGACTTTCTCCTTGCAGATGAAGCCCTTTTGTCATTTTAAATAGTGAACAAATTGACACAACTTTGTACCTACTTAAACTCTCAAGATTATAATTAGCACATATATGGGGAAAGATCTGAGCCACACATGCTCTTTGGAGGGAGGACAGATGTCTGGATTTTATGTTACTGGATTTAAAACCCTAAACTTGCAATAACTGAATAACAAGTCACCTGCCTGAAGCCTGAAGTGAAGTGGGCATCATGCTTTCCTTTCTATTTTGTAGTGCACAGGATTTACTTTGTTAAACAGGAAAACTGATAGCTGTTAATATATATTTTTATATATGTCAATTAATCTCTGTATCTGAATAATTTTACTCTTCTTATGAAAAGGTGTCCTGCTCCAGGCAGCTTTTGTCCTTCCTCCAGCCATGGCATCACTGAGTTAAGGGAGAGGCTGGATGCTGGGCATCAGCTGCCTTCTGACTGCTGGAGGAAATCCCAACAGGAGAACAACAACAACAAAAGGCAAGTTTCCAAAGCATTCCCATGGGAGATCCCAGAAGGAGCTTTTTGTGGTCTTTCAAAGATGCACTCCATGGTTTTGAGGTTGGGTTTTGTCACCTTGGTGGTAGGTTTTCAAGACCACAGATGCTCTTGGCTACTCCTGGGCTGTTCAGAGCCCCTGCTGCACTT
Source organism: Bucco capensis (assembly GCA_013396975.1). Classification (NCBI taxonomy): domain Eukaryota; kingdom Metazoa; phylum Chordata; class Aves; order Piciformes; family Bucconidae; genus Bucco; species Bucco capensis. Next base: position 1,184,874 of record VWZO01013356.1, on the reverse strand, counting down.
CACCACAGTGTCTGCCAGCAAAAAAAAAGGGCTCAAGGAGCTGGAAAGAACATTTGCTCTTCCTCATGTGAAGACTTCTTACCAGAAATTGATTTCTTGATCTTTTAAATGCCTTTTAACATGAATATATCCCCATTACACTGCAGGTTTCAAAAAGTAAGAACATGTGTGATTGACATCTGTAAGTCCATCTGCACAGAACACATGTGCCCCTCAGTGATTCTATTGAACATCTCTAAGAGGTGTGACCTTGAGTTGTTTTTGTTTTAGTAAAGGCAGCCTGGTTAGGAATCTTCCATTAATGTCCTAGGAAGAAAGCTATAGCCCAGGCCCCTGGAGTGGTGGGAGCAGGGGAATCCCACTCCTGCAATCCCTTTGTTGAGATATCTGCTGAGTGAGATGGGTCCTAACCTCAAGTAGTGCCTTTGATTTTAGGCTATACTATGCTCACCAGATCTTGCCTTCTTATGATATATTTTTTATATGACAGAATCTCATCCGTCATAAGTATTTTAAAATAACATTTGGACATGCTGGAAGGAAAGAATCTAGAGAAAATAAGGAAAGACCTCTTTCCCCCCCCCTAGATTTCCCCTCTCCTTTTTATATACAACCACCTGCTTTCCTGCTTGTCTGGATTTTGTTGTGTTGTTCTTTTTCTGCCCCTTAGGCACACCTGAAGAATGGAAAACGTTTAAAGAGCTGATGGAGCTCCCACACTCGATAAGCAGGTTCACCCTGTTCAGGCTATGGATGCTTTGTCAGGGATCTGCCTGCTGGGAGCATGTATAATTCCAGGAGAAGCTGTGGTATGAGAGGTGCAGGCAGGCTTTACCTAGCCTGTGGCTGCAGGCCTAAGGAGTATGAGGAAGGAATTCCAGCAGCTACTGTTGGAACAGGATGACCTGGATTGGAATGGGGTGTATATGGTTTGTGATAAGATACATGTAATATAGTAATATCACATTTTACTGAGTAACTACTAAGTAGTTGCTGTTGGTAATTTAAGTTGTTGCACAGCCCAGGGGTGCCCAGGGGAAGGTCTGGGCTGGCAGGGTCAGCCTCATGTGGTGGTTCCTGGCTCCTCTGACCTGGGAAGCAATGTCCTGTCCTGTCCTTGAAGCCTTCTCCTGAGCTGTTCCTTCCCCTGCCACACTGGATTAGGTAGGAATCTTCCAGATGACCCAACTGAAGGACTTTCCTGTGCTCACTTGGAGCTGGCAGGTCAGGTTGCATTGCAGGCAGATGCACAGCAGATCAGATAAAGTCATTCCTGGTGTCGGGAGCACTTGCCCAGACAGTGATTAGGAAGAGCCTCACCCTGTAGTCCTGGAGGGCATGGCTCCAGTGAGAAGTCCTGTGGCCAGGAGTGGTGGCACTGCATCCCTGGACAAAGATTCCTGCTGGGCAGCTTCAGTTCTGCAACTCTAGGTGGAAGAACAAATGGTGTGTGGCTCTGTGTCTGCAGAGACAATTGCTACCCTTAGTTTGCCCTTGCACAGTTCAGCACCAGTGCATTATTGATTGGAATTGGGAAGTTAATAAGGTTTGGGCTAATTAATCAGATGGGTAGGGACTGGAACTGCACTGCAAGGCTTAATCAAGTCATCAAAGCTCTCAGGGCGTGAAGAAGGTAATTAAAGGAGAAGGATGCCTGCTACACAGTAAGAGGAAACCAGGAGAGGACAGGGGCAAGATAGAGAAGCTCCATTTTCTTTTGTGGACTTTTTGATATAAATCAGGCCAAAGGAGCCAGGTGTAGTAGAGCTCAGCTTCCTATCAGCAGATTGAGTTGGATGAATTTATAAATGATGTCAGAGGCATTTCCTGCAGCTGATCCTGCTGCCCAGACTCCTGTCTGCTGCTGCAGGTTGGGCTGTTCCTGCAGCTCAGCCCCTTGCTGCCTGGGACTGCCTCAGGGATGCTGGCTATGGATGAAGCACCATGGCTTACAAACCTCATGCTGAAATAAAACCTGTGTTTAAGGCAAAACTGATGAAAAGCAAAGCATCATTTTGTGGCCTATTGAGTGCTTACCTTAGAAGGTTGAACCTCAGACTTTCTTTACTCAATTGCTTTGCTGAAACCAATCCAAGTGCCACCAAACCCCCTCTGTGGGTTCATGAGGAAGCAGGTTTCTATTCCCTTTCCACTTGCACTGTGTAACTCACTGCTGTCAGACTAACAACAATGCAGGGGAGGTTTCTTAGCAGAGAGCACACAAGAAATAACCACTAATGGCCTAAAAATAGAACTAAATATGTCTTCCATGTTTGTGGTCACTGATGGATCTAGTGTTTGATGGCAGCTAGCCACAGCGAGCTGAGGAAGCAGCTTGCTGACATCCAGTGCCAATCCAGGGGCTATTTTACTGCAAATTTCAGGGAAAAATATTCTTTCAGTAAATTGTCTAGTTTCACTATGTTTTCAAAACTAAAATCCTTGCATTTGAATCTTTTTATTAGAAAAAGAAATCAATCAATCTTTTGGAGGACAATTCAGGTAAGTATCTGAAGGAACTGGCAGTGAAGAGGTGAGTGGACTAAAGGAGTAAGTGAATCATGAGCTGGCATCCTCAGCTGTGTCCTTACCTGAGGGCGTTTTCATTTTACAAGTGTCTAGCAAAACAAACCCCAAACATTGTGATAGAAGAGCACAAAGAAAGTGTAGATTGTGTGCTTCAATAATGTAGTAATGATCTTTAAATATGTAACTGGGAATAGTAGAGTTTGAGCAATTAAGTTCTGTTCCTGTACAGAAATCATAGCTGTACCTAGGGCCTGACTCAGGGATTGGGATGTGGATATTTCTGTCTGCCTTTCCCAGCTTTGGAGAGAGACAGAATCAGACTGTACCTAGTTGTGTAGCAGGGGATGAAATCCATATGTTTGAAAGATCCTGATTGATGAGGCCACAATCCATTTAACCACTCAGCTGAGACACCTTGGTTCCCTGAGCTGATGGCAGCTGGCATGGCTCCAGAGGTGCCAGCAGTGCAAGAGCCTTGTGCCAGGTGCTTCACAAGACAGTTTGCACCCTAGGAGGTGGATTAGCTCTTCCACTATCTCTCGCCTTGCTTCAGCAAGAGATTCATTATCCTGTATTCAAGTTCTGGTTCTCACCAGTCGCTGCTCTATACTGACCTCATGCAGTAAATCTGAACACTGCCATTCTCTTGTCTCCAGGTCTTGTGTCCTTTAGCCAAAGCAGAGCAACAGTAGTTGTTCTGAGCTGAGGAACTTAAACCCCTGTGAGATGCTGTCATTTGTCACAGCATTGGATTTTGTAGGAGATGGGATTAAGAGACAGATAAGCTAATATGCTCAGCAGGAGCCAGACCCATCAGAGGGATGTTTTGTACAGTTTGATCAAATAAACAGTAAGAATAGAGAGGGAGGGAAACAAACAAACAGAAAAAAGTCTCATTTAACTCACCACTTGATGTAAGGATGTATTTTTCCCCTTGTACATTTCACTGCTTGTTTTCTTTGGTGTACTTTGAAACTGAGCATTTCAGTTCTTCATGCTTCTCAGATCCACCATGAAGAGGCAACCTAGGGAGCAGAAATGAATTCTTCCTCTGTTTTGTAGATTTAGTGTTCTGCCTCTCAGCCATGGCCGTGGAGCCAGCAAATGTCACTGATGGTGCAGGCAGGAGGCAGTGTGTGGAGAAGTCTGCCCAGGAGCTATAGGAATACCCACCAGGTACCTGACAAATGTATTGTCTTACACAGGTTTGGTGACCAGCAAGCAATGGTTTGTTTATCCAAAGTGGAAAGCCCTTGGAGGAGATTGAGGAGAATCTTCTTCCTCCTGCAGTAGCCCCAGGCTAGTGCAAAGCAAGAACAGGTCTGCACCATCCCATCCAAGTGTCCCAGTCACTGATCTATTCCTCAGTCTGGGCTGGAGATGTCTCTCTAAATTCCTGTTGTTTCCTACAGGCAGACACATTCTCAGCTAATGTCTCCAGCTCCAGAATTTAGCATGAGGCTCAGAAAAACCAAAATGAAGTAAAAAATACAAAACCTCTAGAAACTTCTTCCATAGTTCCCACTTGAGGTCAGTTCTTTTCAGTAACAAGGATCTGGCAGCTGCTGGGAGGCTGCAGGAATCTCACTGAGCATGGGGCAGGGGCAGGAGATGCCGTGCAGGAATAACTGCCCTCAGAACACCTCAGCTCTCACAGCTGCCAAAGCAGGACTGGAAGGAAGAACCTTGCTCTGATCAATGAATCCCTGAACCCTTTGCTCATCTAGGTGGTTCTTTGGGGACTGACAAATCATGGATCCAGTGTTTGGATGCAGCCAACACTGACATGATGGGAGCTAATCAAGCTCATTATCCTCTGGCTGTGATCTCCCTGCTGCAAGGGAAAGGATGTTAATTTAATGTTTTTGTAAGTAACTAACATTCCAAGCAGCCAGAAGCCTCTGCCTCCAGTTTGGGTTTAAAAATGAAAGCAAACCTTAGAGTGAAGTTGCTCATGTAGCAAAAAGCCTCAAAACTTCTCCTCCTAGCCAAGCAACCCAAATGATGCTGGCTCCTCATTGCTGAGAGCTTGCCTTTGGCAGAACATTTTATTGTCACTTTATTCTGGTCTCTGATGCAGTAAAATAAGGAAAAATCATTTGTCATAACACAGAAACCATATAAAATGTCATTTAGCTGTTCTGTTGGTGATGGAATGTGTGCCTACCTCCTAGGGACTTTGCTGCCAGCGTCCAAGCTTGCTAGGCCCTGACAGATGAACCTTAGGATTAAAGGGTGGGTCCAGCTCTGTGCATGCTGTGTCTCACCTAAAAAATCCACTGTGCAGGCTCGAGGGTGCTATCCACTTTGTAAAGGCCTGTGGGGCCGGGCGAGGGTTGCAAGAGCAGGAGGTGAGATGCACCGGTAGCTGCAGACCCAAGCCCACATACAGGCAGTTCAGGGATGTGTGCATGAGCAGGGATTTGAGAGCTCTGGCTTATGACTTGTAAAGGAGAAAAGCAGAAGAGGCAAATAGCTCTAGAGTTACCTACATGTGCAGGGAGGCTTGTGCACAACTGCAGAAGAGAACTCCTGTCCTGATGGAGCTGAAAGCAGAGGAAAGACTTCTCAGCATCTGTAGCTGAAGGATCTGCATGGGTGAGATGTTCACTAGCCCACTGAGGGTGAATAAAATTCTGTGCAAACATTCACTGAGAGCTAAGTGCCTGGGATGAGTTATTCCCAGGCTGGGGATTGGAAGGGACCTCAGAAATCATCTAGTTCCAAGCACCTGCCACGGGCAGGGATGCCAGAGCTGTGTATGTCCTTCTCGTAGCTAGTCACAGCAGACATCCTCTTGTCCCACCTGGGTGACACAGCTTCTTGAGCAGGAGGAAGGTCTCTCTGAAGGTGCCTATGAGGTGTCCCCTGGCTGTGGAGGGAGCTCAGAGTTGGTCACACCAGCAGCTTATCTGTTGGGTGGCTGAGCTGAGGCAATTGCCTCCCTTGTGCAGATGGGATTATTATGGCTGCAGAGAAAACCTCAGGCTCTGATGAAGAAAGCTAAAGCAGCAGCTTGGCTTTGCAGTCTTTCTAGTAGTATCAGAGATTCCAAAGTGACCAGGACAGCATGGCTTAAGAAGTTTCTGCCTCCTAAATGAAACTTTTAAGCCACCAAAGTCCTGCACTGCAACAACTTAGGAGCACACAACTGCTCTAAAGTATAGCAGTTTGGACCTGGACCACCACAATTTAAGCTGTTCCAGGTAGATGCTTTGTCTTTCTGGCCATACCCTGCCTCTACCTGGACAAGCATGATTGTAATCTCTTCTCCCCAGCACAGATTTATTTAGCAGCTGGTGATTGCAGTGGGTGTCCAGATTTGGGACCAAATTCACTGTCACAGAGATCTATAGGGTTCCTAAGGGTCTGTGTAATAGGTCATTACATTAGCTAGTTCCACTGTGAGCTAAACCCTTGTGAGATTGCAAACCAGCCTCCCCTCAGTGCCTGCAGGATGTCTGCACAGCTTCAGATCAGAGCATTGCATCCACTCTGCTTTCACTAGCTCTGTCTGTTATTTATGGGCACAAACCCAAGCCATGTGGCAATGAGCCTTGGCTGTGCACCAGGACCACACTTCCAGTCCATTCTGGGATGGGATCACGGTGTCCCTGCCTTCCCCGCGGCATTCCTGATCTGTTCATTGATAAACACCTCCTGAACACCAGGGAAGAGGTTTATCTCTTTATTTACACTGCCTACCCATCACCCTTGGGCATTGCCATGGCAGAGCAAGTCCCAGGAACAACCCACAGGACCAGCCAAAGGATGCTCCCCTCCTAGCTGCCCCGAACCAGCTGAGGTACAGCCTGAGACTGGCCAGGAAGCCGAAATCCAACCCAGGGGCTTCTTTTTAGGTGTTGTTTCTCTTTAAGGGCTTTAAGACACTGCCAATCACCTCTAATTGCTCCAAACAGTCTGCAAGGAGCGTGATTACCCTGCTGAATTCACTGCTGTCAGGGTCTTTATGTTAGCAGAAAAGTCTAAGCACTTATCAGATCTTCCTAACAAAACACTTGAGCTGCAGCCCAATACCTTAACCCTGCTGGGCTATTGTCTGGCTCCAGCTACATCCTGCCTCTAACTATTGCCATCTCTGATGGATCTATGTAAATATGGACTGAAAAGGCCCAGAGCAACCTTTTGTTAGGGAAATATGGAAATTCACACGAGGACCCGGCAGGAATTCTTTCACCTGGAAGCGGGTGCAGGGTTCAGCTTCACACAATGTTCTTGCCTTAAACAAATCCTCCCTTGCAAAGCTAAATATCAGCCAGGCAGAATCTTGGTCCCACAGGCTGCTGTCGGTCTAGCTTCTAGGAGGTAGAAGCTACAGTCGAACAGAAATAGGGAAATACAATTATAAAGAGCAAGAACGTAGTTTAAAATACACAAGTGTGTATTTAAGTGTGTATTTTGAGTGTGTGCAGAGATCTTCATTTAGCATTTCTGTGATGAAACTAAAGATCCTATGCCACGATTTTGCACCTGCACTGGCCAAGGACTTCATTGGTTTCTCCTGAGGCACTGACCTCTGGGAATTGCTTGTGCTCTCATTCACAGGCTGGGGAGCATAAAGCCAGGCAAGGCTGAGCTTGGGTATGACAAGACCAGAGAGGCTAAGTTCATCTGCAGCTGTGGTCAACTCTGGGCACTCAAGGCTTCCTACCCTGGCTCACACAGCAGCAGAGAAGCTGATCTGTTTGTCTCATTCACACAAACACAACAGCTCTGCTCGGAGCAAGCAGATGCCAGGTACAGACACTGTGCTCTCTCTGCCGGCAAAACCTCTTTGGGTGGTTTTGGGATGCCTGCTCAGGCTGGTTCTGTGGGCAGTGCTGCCCCACAGAGCTGCATAAGCACAGCCTGCAGCGTGGGAAGGCAAGAGGGGAGAGAAAATGAGACCTTTTTGAGAGGATGGCAATAAAACTGCCTTCAGTGCTTCATATAACCTGGAAAACTGCTCTCCCTGTCTATTTCCTTCTCTGCTATCATCTGCTACCTTCAAGGGCAGAGGTTCTTCAGAACCTGAAGAGTCTCTAGGATGTCAGCATGGTTTGTCCAGTCTCCTAGCTGTAGATAACTGTGTTAGCTTAGACCACTGGAGAAGCCAATGGTGTGTTAGCTTAGGCTGCTGGTGTCATAGACAAGTACAGACCTCAGTGTTGTGTTGGCTTGGACAATGGGTGAGATGAATGCAAAAGTCAGTGGTGTCCTGGGTGTGTAGTGGCTCCTGCTGGACTCCATGGATATCAACATCTGCACTGGCTGGTTCAAAGCTAAAGCTGTATGTGAGCTGCAGCCATAATTCTGACTTTTCCTGAGCAAGGAAGGTGTATTTGAGCCCATATTTTCTGATTTCACGTTCTTAATGCGATGGGTTTGCTGCTTTAAACAAGATTGTGTCTCTCATCTATTTTATCTGCTACTCATCTCTAATTTAATTCTTCCTACCTCCAGCAGGGTCTTGGTGCCTCCACACGCAGCAGGAACTCACCATGTGTTCACTGAAAGGCCACGAGCTCCCTCCAGGTCCTCAGTGGATTAATTCTGCCTTGTCTCACAGTTTTTCTCCTAGCAAACCCTTTCATGTTCAGCCGCAAGCCTTTCCCCATCACCTCTCTATTTCTATTCCTGACAAGGTGCACATGGACACATCACCAAGGTGCCTGATGGAAACCAGAGAGGGCTTCCATTTGACAGCAGAAATACTATTTCCCTGCAAAGGCTTCACTCCTCTGTGCCCACTGGAAAAGAAAATGGCATTCCATTGGGATATGCACGTAAGAAATGATGAAAAAAACTGCTTTCTTTTGGCATTTAAAGGCACACTGTGAGCATTCCCGTGACAAATGTTGTTGTTTGGGTCTCCAACCCAGCAGTGAGTGGCTATAATCTATTTTAAAAGTGCTCCTGGTTAAGATACTCTCTGACCTCTTCTAGTGAGTAGATTAGCACCTTATAAATCAATTCAGGAACCAGAACTGGCCTAGAGGTGCTGGGAAAACACTGCTGAGTGTCCCTTGTCCCAGAGACCTTTCAATGCAAATGGGTGAGATAAGTGCAGGAGGAGGAAAAGGAAACCAGGAGACAGAGTGAGCTGCAAACATTGTTAGCCACAGAGGCTGCAAAGCAGAGGGAAAGGGAATGAGAGAGGATTAGACTCAAAAGCCAAGGAGCAGGAAGAGGTGAGAATACACAGACAGCTGTGGAGGTGTCTGGAGATGTTCAGTGACTCCTGCTTTGGCTGCTTTTGTGATTCCTGTGCATTATAACTACCTAATTCCTTGGGTATTGTGACAGTTTCTCTTTGAGAGCACGTCTGTCACTGCTCAGCAGGTGAAAACTTCCTCTGAGTTTCATGGGAGCTAGTGGCCAGGACTCTGGGGGATTTTATTCTGATTGAAAGCAGTAGTTCCTGCCTCCCTTGCCCTTTCAGGATAGTCAACCATGGCATTAGAGGCCATGCTATTTGAACTAAAACCCCATTTATTTTGCTTACATTTCAGCAGAAATATGTACATTTCTCAAGAGCAGTGGATAAAAAAGGCTGTTAAAAAAAACAACAACCAGTCCTCTTTCTGGCTGAAAATAGCCTGTGTTCATGTTGTGGTCATGCTGAAAATGCTAAACGACCCTTCAGACTTTGCTGAGAAACATTATCTACCCAATTAATGGGCCATAAAATGATTTAGATAAAATGCAAGCCTGGGATGTCTCTAGAAATCCAGGAGAGGAAAGCTAATACTTATCTCATTCCTCAAACTTCAAGGATGTAAAAGGTTCAGGAAATGCAAAGCATCCCTGCCAGAGGATTCTGCACAACACTTTAGGAAACCAGAAACTGCAGAGTGAGGGGAAGGAGAAGTGCAATATCCTAGAGGTGGTAAAGCACACCATAATGCATGCTCAGGCACTGTCCTCTTGCAGGGACACTTGACACACTTCCCAACCAGGATGCCTGAGGAAGGAGAAGGTCAAGCATCTGACTGCAGACCTTGGTCCATGGCTCTGGGCCACTGCTGAGCTCTTGCCTGGCTCCCACCCACCACCACCCCAGGACTTTTCATCAGTGTCTTGTGTTCAACCTGTGAAATGGTTCCTTGGCTGTCATGGCTGCTATGCCATGAAAACCAGCAGGTTTACATCTCTTTGGTACTTAGTGCTAGGGCTTTGAGGGATTTTGTTCTGCTCTTATGCTAGGGTAAGATGTTACTCGCAGCCTCCTGCAGCTCTGCTCTGACCAGAGTGAAGTGGTTAAGCAGCTAAGGGTTGTCAATTCTTGGCCCAGGCTGCCCAGGGAGGTGGTGGAGTCACCATCCCTGGACGTAAGGAACATCTGGATGCCCTGCTTAGGGACACGGTTTGGTGGCCCGGGGATGACAGGCAGCTGGCTGGACTGGATCAGCTTAAGGAGTTAAGGTGACATAATGCTTCCCTCTGCTGGCCGCATCCGGACATGGCTCTGTCTGCAGGAAGGCACCAAGCTCTGCTGCCTCCTGAGCCCAGGCGATGACTCTCTCCAGCCTCAGGAGTCCAGGACTCAGATGACTATGGACTGTGCAATGCTTCTCCTATCTGTAAATGCAGGTTGCAGATAACCATAAATCACAGCTGCTAGACCTCGGTGCTGGGAAGCCTAAGTTAAGCTCCACAAAGCCAGGAGAGTGCCAGTGGCAAACCCTGGGGTTGTTCTTTCCTCTGCCTTCTGCTTTTTAGGTGAATTTAAGTCCAAGGCTCTCCCCACCCAGCCCAGGTGAACTGAATGGCTTCCACTGAGCTGTCACAGCCCTCAGGCTTTGTCCAGTCTGATCAGCTCCTGTGCCAGGAGAAGTGGGTCCCTGGTCACAGTCCAGCAGACAGCTGACTGCACTTTCAGTTCCTTCCTCATCAATATTTCCAGCAGCAGGGAGTGTTGCCATAATGCTGTTTTTTAATGCTGATTTAAATGATTCACAGCATTTACCAAGACTCTGTTCTGTCATTGCAGTTATTGACCAGTTCTGGCTACCACTCTGCCACTGCCCTTCAGAAGACCAAACCTGCAGTCCAGCAGAGATGAAGCACACAAAGCCCAGGGAGTCCCAGGTATCACTACAACCACAGGACAGGACCATGCAGGTGCCCTGAGTCTGTGTAACTCCAGCAGTTGTGCTAGAGGTTTAGGAGCAGGTCTGTGGTGTCCTTGCAGGGATTACAGAGGGATTTTCTTTCCCTGTGTGGGTTCTTCCCATCCTAGCTTGTGCAGGGTCTCTCCAGCCCTGGCTAGCATGACTCAGGACTCTGGTGAGGCAGATGGTGTCCAGATGGATGAGCTGTCTGCCTCCTCCCAGCCAGCCAGAGCAGCCTGGGAAGCAGTGTGAGGGCCAGCCCCTGCTGCCCAGGGAGGTCATTAAGGGATTGCTTTTGAGAGGATGAGCTTTGACATCCAGGACTTGCACATGGGAACTGCAGTGTCTGGCCTGTACAGAGCAGTTGAATGGGGATGGACATCTACATGTGAAACCTTCCATTGTCTCACACAACATTGATGTAAGAGCTACAAAGACCTCAGCAGGAAAAATTCACCAGTTGTTTTAATGAAAGGCTGTTGAAGTTCTTTTCTTTTTGTAAACCCAGACTTCAGATCCCAGATCTTTGCTACTCATCCTGGATCAGCTAGGTTGGGACCAGAGCTAATCACACAGGCACTGCTGTTCTCATCACGAGCCTGAGGAGCAGTGAGCTGATTGGCATTGCAGAGCACAGCAGGCTTTGACAATCATTAAATAATAATGAGCAGTGTTTGGGCTTGTTTGCCTATTGTTTTGGAGAAATGTTATGGAACTGTGCTGGTGTTGATGCTAATTGTAAAGCAGATGGTTAGCTAGCTGCTCTCTGATGGCAACACCTCCATTCTGTCTTTGGGACAGCTTGATGCTCTTTGGATGAGCTGAGGGCTGGAAGCAGAGCTGCACCCTGAGCTGCCTGCTCCAACCTGCCCTGCCTCTGCCCAGCTCCCTTCAGCCAGGCTCTTTCCAGAAGCTTTTTCCTTCTGCTTTGCACCCAGATGACCCCAACCCCATGTGAGTATGAGCCTGGGAGGACGTGGTTGTCCTCAGGTGTCTGCCCTGTCCCCAGGAGGTCAGGGACATCCCCGGGGCTGCTCACCCTTGTTGTGGCTCTTGCCTGCAGCCCCAGCTGAGGGACAGCAGGGAGAGCTTCCAGCCAGTCCCTCCCTGCTCTGTTGGAGGTAGGCTCCTGCAGTCCCTCTGTTGTTGTCCCTCATGTCCCCAGGAGCAGCCAAGGGTGATGGATCCCACCCTGAGAGGTGGCTGATACTGATGGTGTTTAATAACTGGATCATGAAATATTCAGTGAGCTCCAGGACTGCAGCTCCTGGTCTCTAGCCATGAGCTAGCATATTCTCTGAGCAGCTGCCTCGCAGGGCCTGAGGCTTCCTTTAGAGTCCACTGAGGTAAGCAGGAGCTTGCTGTTGGAGCTGGCCCAAGGGCCCAGAGCCTTTATCATCGTTTTCCTACAGGTGATCCTTAAGGAGTCTGTGTGGGGACCATTAACTGTGTCACTGCTGTGCCACGCTGGCCTCTCCAAACCTCCTGAATCTCTTTCCTCCTCATATGTTACTTGGCAGGCAATTTGGGTGTCTTTCTTCTTCTGAGAATGAGAGTAAACCCTGGGAGTAGCTCTGCTTAGAGCTCTGGGAAGGACTTCCTCTGCTGTAAAGGTGGTAGGTTCCTACCCTGGCAATGAACAGCTGCTTTCTGATAGAGAAGGCTTCTATTATCCAACCACAGAGGGAAAACAACAGACAGAAGAGAGGGCACAGGAAAGTAATCCAACTTGATCTGGCAGAGCTGTCTCAGAGCTGCAGGAGGTTCAGCTCTACCTGCAGGGCTTCTGCTTTCTGGACTTTGGATCTACCATCAGGACACAGAGTTACAGAGAAAGTCCCAGCTTTGAAGCTGGCCAGTTGTACCTGTTTGTCTTATTTTCAGCTGTGAATTCTTTTCTGCTTGGTTGCTCTGTGCCTTTAGAGCAGGGTCAGGGTAATGTAGTCACTGGCTTACTCATGTCCTCCTTTATTATAGCAGCTCAAGCAAACATCTTCTGGAAGGCATCATCCCTGAGGCTACCATGTGCTGGATCAGCCTTGTGAGCTCTCCTAACACACCTGCAGCTAGGCACAAAGAGGATTCACAGCTACTAAGCATTTTCTGGCCACTGGAGAAGCAGCTTATCTCACATGCTGTTCTTGGAAACGAGAGCAGCTTAGAGCATCATCCTGGCTGCTGCTCCTCTCTGCCCATGGAGCAGGGCTTGACTGGCACCCTCCATGGCTGACTTACAGGGGGATCTTTTTAGCTGTTTTCCCTTTGGTTTTTGGGGTGGGATTAAACAGTGCAGCCAGACCCAAGGGCATGGGGTCAGCTTCCAAGATGGTGTGTGGCAGAACTGCAAAGCAGAGCTGGTGAGGGAGGAGAAGCCTGGCTGCAGCTGGGCTGCCCCAGGTCCTGCTCTGCATTGCTGAATGCTCTTGCTGGCTGTTCACTGAGTTTCCCTGTTTGCTCACTATTCCAGCTACTGATAGATGAACAGCCAGATTTACAGCTTCATTAGCTAAGAAGGCAAAGCATTAACAAGAAGGGCAAACAGATATTTCCCTTAAACACCCCATCCCTTTTGCTACTCTCCTTGACAGCAAGCTGCTGAAGAGTCCTGGCATGGGGTCAGGGGGTAGCTGTGAGCCAGGCAGGACTCCTGTGATCCCTTCAGCCTGATTCCCATGACTTTACACAGAGATCAGTTGCTTTTGGCTGTTTCCAAACCCACAATCCACCCTGTCCTGGGCTGTGTGAGGGAGGGAGGCACAGCTGGCAGGGGCCAGGAGTTCTCTTTCTGTTGCATCTTTCTTGCTCCAGCTCACTGCAGGATGTTGTTGGTGTTTGAGGGTTTGGGACATAACCTTATTTGTGTTCTGTTGGTCACTGAGCTGCTCTTCTGGCTGGGAGGATTGCCCCTTAGTAGAGAGGCATCAGGGTGAGCAAACAGCATTTAAACACAGATTTATTTTACATTTAGGGTTATTTCCCATTTAAAAGAAGCCAGATCCATGTAGCCAGAGCAGGCACAGCAGAGGCAGGCAGCCAGCCTCAGCTCTGGGCAGTAACCACCCAAGCCCAGTGTCTGCAGGCTGGGTATTTTACAGTCTGTCCCTGGATTCTCACTTTCCCGGTTTATGCTGCCTGAGCTTTGGATAATTACATCAGTCTCTTAATGTATTTTACCCTTGAATTATTGACAAGTGCCTTCGGCCTTAAATCCACTTCAATGCAGAATAGATCTCTGAGGTGATCATGGTGCTGTCTTGTCTCTGCTCTGTTGCCCTCCAGAGACTGCAAATATTGCTGTGTTTGCACTCACACATGAAGTGTCTGAAATCCTCCCTGCTGTGGACACAGGGCAATGTACCTGAATGGCTTTTGTGTCACCCACTCTCCTCCTTTGTAACTTCTTATTGCTTATTCATCATATCACATCTAAACTCATCTTGCTTTCTTCTTCCTTTTTTGATGGAAGTTTCCCTTCAGAAGGAATTGTGCACATATCTGGCATGACACACCAGACATGCAATAGTAGCAGGTACAGAACAAGCTTGACGCGTTGTATTTAGAGAGAGATTTGATAGCATCTCCATCACCACATTCTTCTGGCTGGAAAGGGCAGGAGGGTTCCTCCCACAGTCTCTGCCTGGAGGATTTGGTTGATTTGGTAAGTGTTGTGGTCACATTCAGCTTTTCCTAACTCCTCTGTATTAATTTTAAGATTGGTTTGATCTGCTGTAGAGGAACTGGGATTTATTCTAAGTGTCTATGTGAGGGATGTATCCCAGTCATCTCTTGGAGAAGCCATTCTCCTGCTCTGGACTACTGTCATGTTTATGCTCCTCCATAACTTGCTTTCCTCACTGTGAATGTGACATTGCATAAACCTCTGCCACTGGTGACTGATTGCACCTACCCAGGGAATGCTTTCAAGGGTGCCTCAGGCTTTCCAGAGTTACCTAGAGTGAGTGATACTTGGAAAGGAAAAGAATATTTTCTTATACAAACTGCTGCACGTGATTGCTCTGAGATGTCACCTCCTCACTCATTCTCCCCCCTCCCAGAAGACCTCCAGATCATTTGAAATGCCCTGCTGGAGACTGATCCATTTGGATTCGTCTGCTGCTTGCCTCTCCCTCCCCAGGCAGTGTTAGTGTCTGGATTTAGGCCTGTGCTCCTTAAATGGATGGAACTCTGCACATTCAGCTTCAGGAAAAGTGCACGTGTAAATGGCTAAACCTCTTTGCCAGCTGAGTTTATTCTCAGGGAATCTCAGCCCTTTCCCTTCTCCTGGATTTCAGTACACAGAGCCCATGTAGAGCCAGGGATGTAAATCGGGTCAGGGATGAGATTAGAAGTGTGGGAGTGAAGCAGAGAGGAGATGATGAGTGCCTGCCTGCTGCCACCATGCCAATGGCACAGCCTCAAGGAGCAACTCTGACCCCAAATGTCCTGTGTGTTGTGCAGAAGGTGTCAAGGAAACCTGCCAGGCTTTGAGACTAACCCTCAGGAGTGAAGGAAGGGAAGTGAGGGGTGGCCTTTGCCTTTGCTTTTTTCTAAGTGGCAGATGTGAGTTTAACAACCAAAACCAAATCCTCATTAAAAAAGCAGAGTAAAAATAGAAGCTAAACCAGTTTCAGCTGTCTGGCTAGATGCAGATTGTCTGGTTATAAAAAACCAAGAAGACAAATGCCATAGCCAGAAGATATTTCGGCAAAGAGAAGAGGTTTCATTCTCACAGTGAAGAGTGAAAGCTGGAGGAAACCCCAAATACTTCTGTAGTATGATGAGCATCACAGGTCCTGACCTTCACTGCCTGCAACAGCTGCAATTCAGCCTGTGCATAAGGGAGAGATGCCTATTGGTGTGGTTCCATGCTGTAATCATTGCACACATCAATAATTAAGATCTGGGGAGAGTACTCTTGCTAAAAAGGTCTTTTTTGTTGTTATTTCTTCCCTAAGGTGCTTTGTTACGTAAGTGCATGAATCCCATCTTGGTGTTTCTAATTGAATCAGAGGTGAGCACCTTAGGTAACAGGAACAGAAAGCACAGAGGCCAAGCACACAAAGCTTTGAACTTCCTTTCAGCCTCCTGGTCCATCTTTCCCTGAACAGATCAGCTACTAATAGTAACAGCTCCTCCCCCATGTCTGGGGCTGCTTCATGGCTCTGTGGGGTCAGCTTGGCTCAGGCTCTCAGCCTGTCTACATGGGAGCCCAAATCTTGAACTCTGGTGGAGGATTTGGCTAGAAGATGCCAGAGCCACAGCTACAGGACTTAGAGGATTTTAGCAGCACAGCACAAGGAACATCCTCCCATTAGCTGTTTGAAGCTTCTGGGGCATCACCACCATCTGGGGCCTGCCAGCTCCTTTCACCAGGAGCTTTTGTACTTTTGCACTGATATTGATAGTGCTTTTCTGCTGTTTATGTACTCAACAGAGCTTCAGCTGAGGGCAGCCTCCTGATAGACATGTTTTAGAAGGAAGGAAGGAGGAATGACCAATGCTCATAATGACCTGGGTCAACACTTGATTAAATTCTACGTTCTGCCTAAAAATGGGCAGTAAAGGTGTCCACTGAGTGAGACAACAGACCTCCTTGCCATGCAGTGTCTGCTCCCATCTTATCTAAATCAGTGGAGCTGCATCTCTGCAACTCCTTTTGGTGACAGACCCCAGTGCTTATGGCAGTGATGTTGGAAAGCTGAGTACAGTGGAACTGGCAACTCCACAGGAGCAGTGCTGAAGGCCTTAATATGGAAATCTTCTGCAGGGTCCACAGATTTCGTGTTGCATTTTGAGGTTTTGAAATGCATTAAACTATTCCTTCTTCATCTGAGTCATTGCTCAGTCTCCTTCCAGCATTCTGCTCCTGATTAACAGTTAAGAGAATGGGAGAAACACTGGAAAATCCAGCAGTTCAGATAACTGAGTGCTTCCAGAGCTGAGTGTGAGCAGACAGAAGGCAAGCTGAAGCAATGCTAACCTTGTAAGATCTCTCTCCCCAGAATATTGTGTTTCTTCTGCTTTTTCACCAGGACTGCCAGCTACAATGTTTTCCCAATAGTTAATTCCAATAAAGCTGATATTTCCTTCTGTGCAGGATACAAGAAAGCTGAGCTTTCATGCTGTAGAAATAATTAAAGCTGTTATTGTGCAATATGCCAAAAAGAAGGGTAAGTTGGATAATCCAAACATCTGTTTTTGCTCACCACCATAAACCCATCCAGGGTGTGTACAGGCTGCTTTGTATTTACATTCAAATTCAGTGCTTTGCTGTTAGAATGGTTGGGTTTCAAGGTTCCTAACAATGAGGCTCAGCACATATTTCAGGTGAAACCATGGAAACAGCAGGAGCCATTTGACTCAAAATAGAAATACCACAAATGACCTTGACATTTGAAAGCTGATGCTGCACATTGTCATTTCAATGGTGAGGGATGGCTGGATTATCCTGTCCTCTGCTCCAAAACTCTTCTTGGTCTGCCAGGATCAAGTGTTTGGAAGCTGGGGACTTCTCTCATCCTCCCTTTTTAGGGGTGCAAGGTAGGAAACACTCAGGAAGAGGTGATGAGTGGTAAGTGATGGCAGTGCCATGGTTGGGAGAGCAGCACTTAGTGGGATCCATTTGCTCCTGGAGACTGTAGTTTGAATTCTGCCTGAAGATCCAACATGCAAACCTTCTCCCCTCAGGTAGCTGAGAGTGAATGGCTTTTTGCTCTCTACTAATTGATGGAAAACAAAGCACACACATGTCAATGGGAATCTGCTTAAAGGATGAGCAGCAAGAGAGCAAGTGCTGGGCACCATATAAGGAGAGAGCTGCAATGCCTGCTGCAGCTTGGCCTGCCTTCTCCAGGGGTTTCACACAGCTCCAGTGAACTCAGCCTTCCTTTCAGCCCTCAGCTCAACTCCTCTTCACTCTCCACTGGTGTGACCTGTCTGTGTGTGCACCTAAGCAAGAACAGTTCTTGGTTTCCTCCTTCACTTTCTTGAGTAATAGTTGCACCTCTAAATAAGGTTTTTAACACTCAGAGGAGCCTGCAAACTCTGTCTTTGAAGCTTTACTTGCTTTGTCTTGTCCTCACACTGGAGGCACCTCTTCCTTTAGCTGATGGCTAGGCAGCCCATGTTCTGACACTGCAGATCCAGCAATGTAATGGGATGAAAGGCAAAATAACAGCTGCAGGGGCAACAGTGACAGACTGCAAACATCTGAGTGAAAACCTGCCTTATGAGCACCATTCTGGGCAGGATCTCATTTTATAACTATTTAGGATTAATTTTACTTAGCCATTTTATATGTAAAATCATTTAATTTCATTCACCACAGGTCAGGCTGCACGTTGACAAGGAATGGCCTGCAGCATCTCAAGCTCTGTCCCTGGGGACCAGAAGGGTTTCTGAGGAGTAGTAAAGACAAGAAGAAACTCAGTGTCTGCTCCTGCTGACAATGGGAGCAGCAGTCACAGAGATGCCCTAGATAACTTCAAGCCTTCCATCAGATCCTTGGGATCACACTCAGGCTGGATGGTTGATCTCACAAACCCGAGGGCATTTTCCTGAACCCAGAGGAATTGCTTTGTGCCAGAACTCAGGTGAGAACTTGGGCCACCAGTGGGGTGGTCTTGAAGAGGGAATGGGAAGCTGCAGTGGTTTGACCCCTGGATTTCATGGCTGAGGCTCTGTGCCTGCCCTGCCTGAGAGCTTGCTTGGGTCAGCAGCTTGCTGAAAGAAGCCTCCCGAGTGCCCACATGAAAAACATGTTCTCAAGGATAAAAGGTGAATAATGGTTCAGCATATGGTTCTTCTTAGAGCATTTCCTTGGCTTCTTTTTTCAGCCTTATAATAATAAATACATAACTCCAGGGTAATTTTGCATGCATTCCTCTGAGAGATCTGCAAGTCTTATTTGTACAGAGACCCTAAGGCTGTGCAATGTGCCTTGCCTGGGCAAAATGTTCTTCCTAAAACCCAGCAAAACCCTGCTGTCATATCTGGCCTAAATCTGTTTTGAACATTGGTGCATCTTTAGCAGCTGCTTTCCTTGCTCCTCACTTGTGTCTCTGCTCTGCACTGAATCTCAGAGCAGCTACCTCCAGATCACTCTCCACATTCCTGCCAGGCACAGAACTTGCCTGAAGTGCTGGAGATGTGCAGTAGCCCCAGGGCTTTGAAATGGCTTTATCACCCCAGAGGAAGGGAGTAAAAGCCTTATGGACTTTCTCAGGTGTAATTATCCTCATCTGGGGAGTTTTCTTCCTTTTCAGGTAGTTAGTTTCTCTGCTGGCAATTGAACATGTGTAATATTCTCAGGTTTCCTGAACTGGTTCTATTAAATCACATTCAGGTGTCAGTGTGTTTCAGGAGAGCCTGTTCCCATCACTCCTCCGTGTGTTCCTCTTACTTTGTGCTGCCTTTCTCTGCACTCATCAGTGTTCCATTACTTTATTGCCACTCACTAATTGAGCTTCCTCCTGATGCTATTTAAGGTGTTGCTTCTGAAGGACACACGCTTGCCCTGGACAAAGGGTGAAGGCACCACTGCTGATGCCATGTGGCACACTGCTGGCTCCTATCTGAGGTAACACCTCGTAGCACCAGTGTGCAATGGTGGCACTTCTCTGTCCCTGCACACTAACTGTCTTCCAGAGAGGGTATTTTTATTCAGTGGCATCCTTCCATGTTTCTTCTGCTGTGGCACTAATATTCTGTGGGTTTGCCAGTGCATTTCCCCTGAGAGAAACTAATGATCAGGTGGGGGGAAAAACAATGAGCAAATGTTCTATTTTAATGTGGAATTTTGAGTTTGGATCTGGGTGAAGAATTCAAACAGATTCAGACTGTTACTTCAAAGCATTTTGCCTTTGTCACTCAGCATTACGAACCAGCACACTTAGAGGCATGCAAGTATGGAGAAGAATGTTTGAGGGTGGTTGAGGTCACCATGCATGTATTAACCAAGCAGAAATGCATTAACTTCTACAGGAATACAGAGCACCATTTTAAAAGCAGGATCTAGTAGAGTTGATCTGAACAGTATCTGAGTGTGGTTAAGCTCATCTCTTGCACTAAACGAGCTCTTCAGTTTAGCATCTGCTGTTCCAAGTGCTCTCTCTGACATCCCAAATAAAAATAATGAGCTGCTCTCTTCCAGCAGTGGAAGAGCTGCCCTGGGGAGTTCATTAGGACACTAGCCTGGTGAGGGTCCCTCAGGAGTGACATTACTTGTCCTTTGGCTTCATGCTTCCCAGTGCTTGTGCTCC
Organism: Bucco capensis; assembly: GCA_013396975.1. Taxonomy (NCBI): domain Eukaryota; kingdom Metazoa; phylum Chordata; class Aves; order Piciformes; family Bucconidae; genus Bucco; species Bucco capensis. The sequence goes on along the minus strand of VWZO01013356.1, from coordinate 1,164,971 downwards.
AGGAGGACCTAAAGCCCATTAGCCTCCTAATGCACATCCTGTTTTGCTTATTATTAACACTGGGCTGGGAATGAAGAGCAGATGCTGCCCAAAAATGGCAGGAGTGTTAGTGAAAAGGGGAAGGGAGACAAGTGTGTTGATTTATTGTGTTACTGGCACAGCACCAAGTGAAAAACCTGGCTTGAAATGTGAAATACTGAAGGAAAAGCAGAGCCATCAGCTGGGCACTGCCACCCTGCAGCTGAGCTCTTTCCTCTCTTTGTGGCTTGGAATAGACCAGGCTGAGGCACCTCGTTGGGCATCAGCAGCTCCTTGGACTAGCAAGTACAAGTAAAGCCCCAAATACACCACCACTAAAGCATGACCTTAAAAGGATGGCATGTTTGTAGCTCTCTCACCTTCTGTTTTGAAAGTGACAGAGCTCAAGAGGCTGAGAACTATGCTCTTTGGCCATCAGCAGAGCAATTGATTGCTTGAGGGACACTGTGTCTTAAATTCACTGTGGTGAAACTCTAAAAGCAGAGAGTTTGCATCATAAGTCTTATACATTTATATTTCATTGTGAGCTTGGGCACCATCACTGTACCTTCTGTAATCAACCTGTCAAGTGAGGAGAGCAGCATTGATTTCCCATTCATCACTGAGCACTGGCTACTCAGACACACTGCAGAACACAGATCCTCTCTCTGCTCACCAACCTGTTATTCAAGTATTCTGAGACAAAAGGGAGCAGAGGAGTCAGGCATTTGGCAGCTGGAGTCACCTCCTGAAGCAAACACCTTCCCCTAGTCCTCGGGACAATCTCCTCTCAGTTTGCTCTGCAGAAGGAATTGAAGCTGTGCCTGTTTGTGGCTGTGCCGTCTGCAGCTGCTAGGAAAGCTGTGAGGGAAAGCCTGGGAGGGGGAGGAAGCATTGTTTTGGCTGTGTTTGAGCTGTTTGAGTGCTAAGCAAGCACAAACTTGATAACAACTGAAAATGGTGTCCTATGAAACTGTCTTATTGATCAGGATTATAAATAAGTAAATAAACGTGGTGAGTCAGTCATAAACATGTTTTTACATGTTTTTTTAAAGGAGGGGAAATGAATCAAAGGTAAATCCTCTATCCTGCCAGAAAAGCACAAGCTCTTTAGAAATAGGCAGAATGTTCTACTTCTCTGCTGTGTTCCTCAGTATTATTCTATGGTAAAAATTAAGGCAAAAAGAGGAATATCTTACCAGTTCACCCTCTATCAAACCACACAAGTGGAAGAAATTGCAGGACTATCTAGTTTTTTCTTAGCACTAAGGCTTGAAAAACAGACAAGATGAAAACAAACCAGTGTGATTAAAGATGCTACAGAAAGTGAGCCTTTCTCTGGACACACTCCAGCACCTTAGTGTCCTTCTTGGAGTGAGGAACCCAAAACAGACCCCAGGATTGAAGCTGTGGCCTCCCCAGTGCCCAGTCCAGGACAATCCCTGCCCTTGTCCTGCTGGTCACACCAGTGCTGATCCAGGCCAGGATGCTGTTGGCCTTCTTGGCCACCTGGGCACTCTGCTGGCTCAGCTTCAGCTGCGTGTGGACCAGCACCCAGCTTTGTGCATGTTTCCCACTTTAAGAGATGATTTGCACTGGAGACAAGATCCTCGACACAGAGCAGATCATCAGGTGGCCTGGATAAAGGTACTTAAAAAAGAAGGTCTCTTTGTTCTTTCTTCTCGCTTTATGCCTTCTGAACCCTGCATCCCCTCCGCCCCATGCCATGCAGCACCACGGAGCATCCCGAGTGCTGCTCGGGGCTGTCGGTTTCCCGCTGTCCGTTCCATCCCCGGGAGCGAAGCCGCAGCACCGGCAGCTCCCAGGGGAGCGCGAGGGCACCGGTCAGCCCCCCACGGCCTCCCCTCCGCCGGGCTCACCTCCCGGGGGGGCTCCAGAGGGTCTCTCCGGGATTTGTCACCGGGTTTAGGGCTGTCGGTGCAGGCGGCGGGGCCGCTGCCGGTGGCTCCGCCCGGAGAGGGAGGGAGGGAAGGAGGGAGGCGGTGGCAGCTGCCGGGGGTGACCCGGGGAGGGTTCAGGGCCCGGCTGGCTCCCCGGCTTACCCTCTGGCACGGTGAGTAGACACTTCTGACCTTCCCCTGCCCGGTGCCCACCCCCGCGGGTGCGGGAGATGCGCCACTGCCGCCCGGCCCGCCCCTCCGCACCCGGCAGCGCGGGGACAAAGGCGACAAAAGGCGTGTTGGGCTGCCGCGGAGAGAGCAGAGCAGACGGGAGGGGAACAGGGCATCCACCGGCGGTCCCGGGGGCATCCGGCAGAGCTGGGGCTGACCCCCGGGCACCGGCTTTGTCCCGCTCTCCTCCGCCCGCCGCCGCCCCCCGAGCCACAGAGTGTTTATTTCAGCACGTTTATTTTTAGGCTGGAAAATAAAAAGCTTGGCTGGGCGACCTTCGACTGCCGCATCCGGCTCCGAGCCCAGGGGGTCGCTCCCAGGGCCCGTGCCTGCTCTCTGTCCCCAGGTCTCGCTGCCGCAGCTCCGCGGGGCCGGGAGGGGAGGGACGGGAGTAGGGTGCCGGCGCCGCTGACCTCTCTCTCTCCCTCTTTCCCTCCCTCTCTCCCGTTCTTGCTCTGCAGACCGGCTGCACCCTCCCGGAGCTCCGTCACCGGCGCGGCGAGAGGAGGATGCGGGCGGAGGGGCCCCGGCGGGCGGCTGCGGAGCGCGGCGCCGCGGGCATGCGGCAGCGAGGAGCCCGAGCGACCCCTTCGGAGCGAGGCTGAGNGGGCGGGCCGGGGGCTGTCCCCGGTGCCGCCACTGCTGCTGGCGGGTGCCCCAGGCGGTGCGTGCCTGCGGGCAGTGCTGGCCGACTCCCGGTTCTTCTTGGTGTGCATGTGCTTCCTGACCTTCATACAGTCCCTGATGGTCTCCGGCTACCTGAGCAGCGTCATCACCACCATCGAGCGGAGGTACAGCCTCAAGAGCTCGGAGTCGGGGCTGCTGGTCAGCTGCTTCGACATCGGCAGCCTGGTGGTGGTCGTCTTCATCAGCTACTTCGGCGGGCGCGGGCACAGGCCGCTCTGGCTGGCAGTCGGGGGCTTCTTCATCGCCCTGGGCGCCGCGCTCTTCGCCTTACCTCACTTCATCTCCCCGCCGTACCAGGTGCAGGAGATGAACTCCTCCGTCAGCAACGAGGGCTTGTGTGTGACGGGCAACGGCACTGCCAAGGAGCAGTGGGACTCACCGGCCTGCCTCATGGACTCCAGTGGCAACGACCACTCTCTCTATGTAGCTTTGTTCATCTGTGCCCAGATCCTCATCGGCATGGGCTCGACACCCATCTATACCTTGGGACCAACCTACCTAGATGACAACGTCAAGAAAGAGAACGCCTCGCTGTACCTAGGTAAGGTGTGCCAGGGCGTGAGGGACATGTTGCAGGAACTTCTGCCCTGGTCCCTCTGTGCTAAGCTTTCCTTCCAAAGTCAACTGTGGACGTGAAGTTGCCACACTCTCCTGTGGTAAAGTGTTCTGTGGGGTGGTGAGCAGCAGCAGTGGGTGACACTGAGGTGCTGTGTGTAAACTGGCTGTCCTCACACCCTCCAGCAGGACAATGCTCCTCTGTTGCTTCTCCTCAGCCAGTGACTTTTCCAGGCAGTGATGTTAAAAGCTTGCTGAGCCCCTTCAAATTTCTTTTTGGCCATACAGAAGCTCTAAATCTCTTAAGTTTTGGTCAGCATGCCTTTATGCTCGAGTCTCTGTAATGTTAGTGTTAGGGGCAAGCTATGCCAGTGATGTGAAAGTGTCAGATGTATATGTGCATGGAGGCATGAGCGAAGAGGAAGTCTTGGAGTGAGCCGTGGGAGCTGATGGAGTTTTGGAAAGAGAAGAAAGCCTGGTGAGAGAGATCCCAGTCACACAGATTAGGTGTGTCTGAATGAGGACACTTCATGTGAAAACAGAAGAGCATCCTCTAAGGCAGAGGGGAAGGTCACTGATGTGTGTTTGTGGCCATGCTGCTATTGCATTCTGTGGGGTGGGTTTATTTTCCAAGTAACCTAAGATGTCTTCAGAGGAGAAACCTTCCTACACGTGATAGGAGTTTCACTGAGCTGCAGAGCTCCTCACCCCCGTGAGTGTGCCCACAATATAGGTCAGTGAAGCCCCTCCTGAGTGTCACTAATCCTGATTCTGCAAAACTCACTTTATGTGGCTGTGGGAGCTATTTTATTTCTTCTCTGAGTTAATCCAGCTCAGGACTGGAGTGGCGATAGCATATCCTCTTAAGTGTAGGCATGCAAGCTCAGCCTGGACAGCTGTTTGAACATTCCTGGCTGGAGGTCCTGCTCTCAAAAAACATATTTGATGCTTATACGTAGTCTCTTGGCTGCCTACACTGAAGTCCATCTGTCGGGGTGGCTGGCTGCCAGTTTACAAGGTGGTTTGTCTGTGGTTTGTGGTGGCAGGGGTGTGTGTGTGAGCTTGCTCTGCTGCAGGATGGATCTTCTTTGGGAAGGCAAAGCCACCTCAGTGTCCTCCTGCCCTGTGAACCCAGTGGTACTTTGATGCCCTGATGCTAACTTTGAGAGACTGCATGACATCAGGCTTGGAAACGAGTCCTGGTTGGAACAGGTGCCTGGGAAATAGAAGATCCAGCTCTGTGATGACAGATAATCCAAACTGGAAGTTACACACTCTGTAAAAGCTGAGCAATCTCTGAGTTGTCTTTGTCCTCTTCTGAAGTCTCTCCCTTCAGTGCTCAGCTGTGCTGCAATGTGTCTGTTCTCAGCTGTCTGATGTGTGCAGGTTCTCATTTTAATGAATGAAATTAATTGCAGTTTAATTTGGAGCTGAATTGTTTCTCACCAGTCTTGTTCTGCTCCCTCGATGGTGTCTTTGGACTCTCAATGGTGTTTCTGCTCCTTGGCAACTTCCAGCACTTGAAACACTCTGTGTTTTCTCTAAACACTGTGAGTTTTTTTGTAGGATCCAATAGTTCATCTCAGTTCTGAGTTTCATGATTGAATCCTGAAATCAGCTGTGCCACTTGGAAAGGGAAGGTTTGCTAGTGGCATTACAGTGCCTGAATAACTTCAGATATTTGGCTTCTTTTGCAGGTGGGTGTTGTAATAAAAGAGGAATTTACTTTGACATTTCATGCCTTGAAAGGCAATATTAGGTTTTACAGAAATAGGACATTAATGACAATGTTTTATCACTGAGGAATGGCTCTCACCAGTACCCCTGAGCAGGGGGTGAAGGAGTCACTGTGCTGAGGGTGTTTGATGTTGGTTTCCAGGATGCTATCTTCTGGCTGGGTTATGGTGTGAGAAAAGAGTCTAAGTCAGTTTAATTTCATGCAGACTTTCCATAGTTTTGGGAAGAAACTGTAATTACAAACTGCAAAGATAAAGAGCTGAGAAGTTGGCTAAAGCTGTGTCAGAAGGGTTGCTGCAGATAATGGGTGAGAGCCAGGGCAGGAAAACCCCTAACCTGGGAGAAAGAATAAATATTTTGACTAGTTTCAAAAATATTTTGGACTCTGGCTTTGTCTTCAGGAGGATCATTTTGGGGTTGCTTTTTCTGGCATTAGTTAAACCATTTCACTGCAACTGTGTTTTGGTTGGAAATCACCTTCTCAGCAGGGTTAGGCGAGCTGGGTGCTCTGTGTGCCCCTCATGCCTCTCACAGACTTCCCCCAAAGCCTGTGTGTGTGTGTATATATATATATATATATGTCAGTTGTATTTACTGTATTCCTAGTTAAATCTACCCCTGTACCCATGTCCCACCTGGAAGGAGGGAGCAGGAGGAGCAGCTTCCCCTGCTCCTTCAGAGACCCATCACCTCTGCCATTGCCTGGGTGTAGGCATGGGGTGCCCTGGATTTTTGTGCCTCTTGGATTGATGTGTTTTGGTCTGGCATCTTCTGGGGTTACAGATGCCACTGGAGGACAGGAGCCAGAGCCTGATGAGGGCATCAGGTCGTCTGTATGGATGCTGTGAGATCACTGAGGTTTCCCAAGGCAGGATCAGCTTCCTGGCTGAACAGCAGGGACTGTCTGGAAGCAGTGAAGAGGCTGACCAGAATTTCATGTTATTGTTGTCATTCAGCTTGTGGTTGACATTGAATATGCTTCCTGCTACCCAATACCCAAAAAGGCTTGTTTCCTACAGGGTTTTCTCAGCCTTGATCCCTCTAGTTGGTGAACCCTACAGACACAGTACAGTTATTTTTACAACATGCCCGTGAGGAGGCAGGATTCCATGAATCAAGAACTGAAGGGAAAGGGCACTGAAGCTGAAATCAGCAGAAATGTTCACCAGCCTTTTTCATCCCTTGTCAAAGGGCAGCATGCTGAGCTTCTTCCTCAAAGAGAGGATGTTAGTGTAGCTGAGTGAGAGCCACATCGTGGTGTATCCATAGGCTGACTCCAAGGCTTGGCCCACGGGACTCTTTTGTCCCAGCCTGTGCTGGTTTGGTGTGCAGGCTCAGCTGGGCAGAGGAGCATCCCAGGATGCAGGTGAAGTGGCTGCTGCTCTGCTGGCATGGATGGTTTAGTGCTCAGAGGGTTCAGTGTTGTGCTTCTCTGGCATCTTTGGTGTGAAAATGCTGATCAGGCAGTGGGCATGGCTCCTAATAATTACCTAAAGTAGCATGAGGCAGTTTTATTGCCTGTCCTGTCCTAGTGCTGAGGAAACAGAAAGATAAAATTTACTGTTCTCCCCTCGAGTCTCCTGCTCATAGGCAGGCTGATCTGTTTTTCCCCTAGTGTAATGCCAGCTGTCATTTGCTTGGGCTCTGTGCCTGTGTGTGCCAGCAGTGGGGAGTGCAGCCTGTCCTCAGAGGTGTCCTTCCTGCAGGTTTGCATGTCCTGAGTGGTAACACCTTCACTTGCCCCGCCAGCATCCTGTCCCTCAGGGATGCTTTCTGCATCTCTCCTGCTATGTCATGTCCTTGCCATGAGCTGTGTCATGGTTCACAAGCAGCTGTACTGAACTAAAGGGCAAAATGTGCTTTTCCCTTCTTAGGAGCAAGAAGAGACTTATGCACCTGCTTCGCTTTTATATTAAAGGAGAAAAACCGGGTTGGATCCAGGGGTCTGAAACACACTGAAGTCCCAGGCCTGTTTTTCTTCCCTTGCTGAGCATTTGTCAAAGTGCCTGGCATTTTGTTTCTGAGGCTGACAGTGCCCTTTTCACCTGCTGGAGCTTGGGAGTGGTGTTTTCTTGGAGAGCAGCTCCTTTCTTCTCCAGCAAACTCTGAACCTGCCCTGGTCCCTGGAGAACCTTGGAAACTTAGCTGTGAAAGTGGCCTTTAAATAACAGCTTGTTTGTACCTTCTCCCAGGCACTGAAGGCTTGGGCTGTAGTGTCTGATTGCCCCCGGGGCTGGAAACTCTGGCTGTCTGCTGGCTGCCCTGGCTGTTTGCTAAGGGGTCACAGACACTACTCCTCTTGCAGGGGGATTAGAGATGCTTTGTGTTCCCTGCCTGTGCCCTAAACCTGCGTTCAGTGGCTGCCTCACCAGGGAGGACTGAACTGCTGTGCAAGTGCTTCTGCAGTCAGAAGAGCAGAGCCTGGATTTCTCTCACCATCATGCAAAGACACGTAAGGTTTCTGTCTCGGCTGTGCATGGAACAGGCAGTGAGAGGAAGGAGGCTTGACCTGCTGCTTCATCCTGCAGGCCAGCACCTGAAATGGTGATTTTTAAAGGACGTAATTGCATTTCAGCCATAGATCTTAAAAGGGAAGAAAAGTAATTGAACCATATTAGACTCTTCAGTCTCATGCTCTCTTTTTAATCCTATTTTAAGACTTTTTCTCCCTGCTAGCACTTTAAAAACCCTTGTTATTTGGAAAGCATGATGATGGTGTTGCTAGGGAGAGACTCCTGGGCCATGTGTCAGCAGTTTGGAATCAGACAGGGCAGCTGCTCTGAGTTGATTCCAGGTGAATCCCATGAACATCACCCTCAGGATAAAGGGGGAAGCTCGAGGCCAGGCTCTTCTTTGGTTAGACTTGTGCTTCTGTTTGGACTCCTGACTCTGTTCCTCCTCCTTCTGCTGAGGCTGTTTTACTGTGACTACTGAACCTTCACTGGGCTGAGTATAACTTTATATATTTTGTATTGATATCAGCTTGGCTGTTTCATTTCCATTCCAACCTGTGGGTCTCCTCTCCTTTTCCTGATCCTCTTCTTTGCTGAGCAGTTGGGAGTTTGGGCATAAGTTGTGCTGTCAGAAGGCCAGAAAGGAGACCTGTTGCATGGTGCTAATGGCAGAGCTAAGGAGCCTAAGCCTTTCCTCTTCCCTTCTCTTGTGCCACAGGGAATTTGTGCTCACCCCAGAAATGGGGAAGTGTGAACACAGAAACTCAAGTGCTGTTTTCTGCTGCCAGCAGACCTGATAGTCTAATCTCAAAGCACTAACTCTCATGGAGGTAAACAGCGTTTTTGGCAGCAAAGGTAAATTACAGCAGTGTAAAACATCATACTCTGGTAGGAATTACATTTTATCTTGAGTTTGGAGATACTGCTGGAAAGAAGGATGGATGTTTGTACTTGTGATTTAAAGAAGCAGACAGAAAAACTGTCCAAAGGAAGTAAGCATGGACTGTGCCAGGTGGAGTACTGGCAGAGCAGTGCTGCATGTCCACTCCCTGCATGTTCCTCTGATGTTTCTCTTGCATTCTGTTCTCCATTTTCAATAGGTCTCTTTGCAGCAGCTTGCTCACTTTTTTTTCCTTAGCTTGCCAGGCTGGCTTTTGGGTGCTCCTGTGTTTTTCCTGGCATGTATGGATCCCTTTGCATGGCACCATGCACAGCAGGACCCCAGTCTGGAGGTACCCTCTGTGTCTTTGATCTTGGTTGCTTGCAGGATTAGCCTCAGGAATGTCTCAGCATTGATTTTCTTAAGATCCTGTGCTGCTCTGGAACCACCTCCCAGCTCTTCAGCTGTTGGAATTTGGTAAGCTTTGGTAAATTAGCAACTGCTTTCCATATTTATCTGCCTGTTTTCAATCAGCTTCTACTAAGTGATAAAAAGTAGATCCTGGATAGTTTCTCCTGTGGCTGTATGCTTTCCTTTCTGAATGAAGCTATCCTCTAGAGCTAGAGTACTTCAGATAATCCGTATATTAGCTGACTGTGTCCTTTGATGCCTTCTGAGCTGCTGTTCCATACTCAAGGTGTGGTTTGCCCTAGCTTTGCTCAGTGTTTGGCCTCAGGTGTCCTGCAGGCACTTGGAGGTGCCAGTGTGCTCCTGAAGTGCTCTCAGTCCTAGCTTGGTTCCAGCTTGTCCTCTTTTTAGTCCATGGTTGGATGACAATCTGAATACCTGACCTCCCCATAAGTCATTCTAAGTAGTCCTTTCTTGTGGGCAAACCTGAGCAGATAGTGAGGGAGTTGTGAGCTGCAAAGCTGCAATTACTCAGAGTGTGTCAGCAAGCCTCCTTTGCATTAACTATAGCTCTGTAAGATGCTGTCTGGTGTTTGTGTGTAAAACTGTCCCTGGACTTGGGTAATGGAGCTAAACCAGAACTTCAGGAAACCTTGTTCCTTTTGCTAATAGCTTGAGCGAGGGCTGGGAGTTTGGTTCTGGGGTTGTCTGGAAGAAGCAGGTGTTAGATTGTCACCTCACCTGCATTGTGTTACTGGAGAGATGTTAGTCCTGTGGGACAAGGGGAGTCCAAGGCTCTGAGCTCAGCACTGCCCCTGCAGGGTCATGCCATGCTGCAAAGGGCTTTGCAAAGGCCTTGCTGAGGATGGAATTGATGCTTGAAGGAAGAGCTGTGCTCTAAATTAGTTCATGAGTGGTAATTGCACTCCTGGTATGTGGAGGCTCTGGATATTCCCTGACCTCAGTGAGCACATGTTTGAATGGGACACTGATCCTGATGGCAAGGCTGGAGCTGGCTGGTGTGAATTCCTTTGGCTGCAGAAGCACTGCAGGCAATAGTATCCATGCCTTTGCTCCCATGGCTGCTTCAGAAGCTCTGGGAGAAGGAAGATGAGCACCTCTAAACACAGAGGTTACTCTTGTAGGAATCCTCTGCCATGAGCCTGTGCACTGCATCCCCACACTCCAGATAGCAGTCCTGCAAAAAGAAGAACCTGCTGTGGTTCTGTTGCAGTGCTTTTAGGAGAAGCCAGTGTTGTGTTTCTCAGAGAGGTGCACTGTGTGTTTGTGTCTATTTGGAGCACTGCAGGGACAGAAGAAGGAATCTGTTGTATGCCACAGGTTCAGGGCAGATGAGAAATGTCTGCCCACCTTGGCAAACTGACATCTTGTACTAGCTGTTGGGTCAAGGTTGACCACTTTCCTGTGGGATGAGAAGATGTAACTGGTCCAGCTAGTGAGAGGGCTGCTGAATGGCCATGGCAGAAGAGTTGGACAGCCATGAGGTTTCTATTAGCAGATAGGCATCCTATACTATGAGCCTGCTGCCTTTGGAGTTGTGCCTGACAGGAAAAAAAATGGTGTAGTGTGCTAGGAATGTAGTGAGTTTCCCTTGTCTGGTTTAATAAGATGCTAGGATCAGTTATTCTGTGGTCTGAGCATTAGGACTTCTCCAAAGTACAACTGCTGGGCTAAGCAACTCTTCCTGTGCAGGATTAATCCCAGTTTGTGTTGGCTGTCTGGAGGTATTAGAAGAATGAGGAGCACAGCATTAGAGGAGACAGCAGTGTGATCCTTGTGCCTGTGTCAGAGTCCCTGGATGCTCCCAGGGCTGCTGCTGCCTGCTGCTTTCCTACTGAATCAGGAGTGGGAGGAGCAGCTTGCTTGGTTTTGTACTGAGGGGAGACTGAAAAATAATACAACAGCTCTGCCCTTAATTTAGACTTAAATTGAAAACAAAAGATTTTCTGCCTTTTCTTGCTCCCCCTCCCCTTGTTTTCTTGAGTACCAAGTGGTGTGGAGCCTGGGGAGCTGGCAGCTGGTGGCTTGCTGCTGTGGGAGATTGGGCCTGAGAATGCCTGTGTGGGTTGTGGTAGGAGGCAGCCCCCGGGTGATGTGCTGCATGCTGCTGTTACACAGAGTGCCAGAGCAGACAGTAATCCTCTTAGGTGGGATTGGGAGGCAAGTAATAATAGTGCACAAGTCAGTGTCATCAGTTCAGAGCTGGCTTTTTGATAAACATACTTGTCAGTTGTATCTCCTGGCTTCTTTAGGACTGCTTAATCTTTACAGTAACCAAGTGCCCCTTGCTAGCTGCAAATACTCCTGTTTCACAACTGTCATGATAGATGCAACCAAGACCTTCTATTCATCTTCCTAATTGATGCCCTTGCTTTAAAAAGGCCAAAGGAGAGATGGACTTTTAGCATTCAGATCAGTTCCTGAGACAAAGAATTCAGATGAAGAAAAGCTAGAGCACTTGGGCTGCATAAAGTGTTTTGGCTGTCCTACCTGGAACTCAGAAGATCTGAAGCAATCAGAGCTGCTCTCTGCTGTTCACCCTGCTAGGAACACATGGAGCTGGCTGCTGGAGGAGAGGAGCAATTAGCACAGCCAGAGCAGGGAGGAAGGGCTGCAGGCATTTAATTAATACTAATGCTTTTGTGCTTAGGGAGAGCAGAGCCACGATGGGTTACTGCTGCCTGGCTGTGGTGGTTCTCCAGTCTGGCACCTACTGAACATTGGATTCAGAGCGGGGAATAGATCACAGCTAGCTGTGACCTGTTCCTATTCCCCCTGCAGGTAGAGGGGTGTACCTCTGATGCTGAATGGGAGCTGGTGAGGTCTATCAGGCTTCTTCACCTTCAAACAGATAACAAATCCACTTGGGACTTGTGTACCAAGTCTTCTGAAATCGTGAAAATGCCTGTCTTCTACTAAGCATTTCTTAAGTTACCAAACCAAATTAGGGAAAAACAAACCAAGGTTTCTTTCCCTTTGTGAAACCAGTTCAGGAGCTGGATGGCAAAAGAGATTGCCTGTGTTTAGGTAACCTGGTGTCACCTCTTGTACCAGTGGTTATCAGTAAAAACAGCTTTATGATTCTATTTTGGGAGCAAGCTTCCATACCACATTGCGTTTAATAGCTTGTTGCCTTGCACTGGTTGCCTGTTACTACATACATTCAGATTTTCCAGGTGTGGTGTGACTGAAGTGTTCTCACTGCATGCTACAGTGCGGCCCAAGGGTTCCAGATCAGGGTAATTGGTCCATACTTTCTCCAAGGAATCGGTCACAGGTACTGGATTAGTCAGTTGTTCAGGGTCCACTTTTGTGCGAAGACATCTCTCTTCTGCCACATGTGAAGAACCTCCCGTGGGCTGGGAAGGTGAAGATGCCAAGTTGATTCTCATTAGATGTGGAAGAGCTCTGGAGGAGCAGAGACCATGGCTAGTGCAGGCATGGCTGTTCCAGGCAACTCCAGTAGCATTCTTGGAGGAACTCCTTGTCAAGCTCTGTGTCAGAGTCATTTTACAACTGAAGTTAAGATGTCCCAAGGAGCCCGAGGAAATGAGGGGACCTGCCAGTGAATTTCAGTGGGATTCAGGGCTCACTTTTCATTTGCTTTGCAAACATAAGGCTGAAGTTTCAACAAATAGCTTGTGTGCCATAAACTGACTGAAAGTTGTGATTGTTTGCAGGAGTTGTACATGAGTGTGACCTTCCAGTTGAATCTTGCTCATGTAAATAACCAAAACCATCTTCCTTGTGAGAAGGGATGCAAATGGACAAAGATCCTAGGAAAAAAAGGTCACTGAATTGCTCGAGTGAGCAAATCAAAGCCATGAAATAGGGTTTATTCTCATTGGTACTTACTTAATACCTGAAGCCTGGCTGAGCAGTTTGTGTGTGTTCAGGCACCAGCTGCTGGGCTTTGGGGCATGCTTGGTGCTGGGAGTCAGCCTGGCAGAGGGATGCCCCAGGGCTGCACCCAGGAGGTTCCCTGGCTGGTTTTGGGGCCACCCATTATGGGGTTACCTTTGCCAGACACTCAGCTAACAGCAGTGAGATTGTAAAGGGCATGGGGCCAACTCCAGACCTTCCTTTACCAGGGTGAGGACTTGGGAGATGTCTTGAGGCAGTGTGCCCAGGGAGGAAAGGTAAAGGGGTTACTTGTCTCTTGGCATCCTCCCTTGCAAAGGATGATGACTGTTCCTGCAAGATCTGCTGTGTTAGAGACAAGAAGAGAAGCTGTGGGATAATTTCATGCTTTATTGGGCCAGAAAGGACTCTTCTGTTCATCTACTCTGACATCTGTGGTGAATCAGATTTCATTACAGTGTGATCCCTATGCAAAGCTCCATTTATATCAGACCATTCAGCTTCAAATGAACCACTCAGCCTGCCACATCCCTAGGAATAGAATGCAGTTAATTAGCCTGTTAAAAAAGTTACTGATGTGAAAGTGTGCCTGAAGTTGGCTGAAAGTCATCTGTGTGTAGCCCCTGGGCACTGTGTTTCTGCTGTCTGCCTGCTGCATGTGAAAGCATCTTTCACTGCTGGAGAGTGACAATATGCTCAGGCTGCTAATCGAAGAAGTCAGGAGACAAAGCTGTCACCTCCAGGTCCTCTGAGGGAGACAGAAGCAGAGTGAACAGTCTTTATTTGGAAAAAATGCAGACTAAATGAAAATATATTGGCCAGCTTCCCCCCAAACATGTCAGCTGAATGATGACCTAATTAGTGAAAGTGACAGTAGCTGATTGAAAATGTTTCAGTGTTTGTAAATCAACCATGTTTGGGGTTTGGAAATAGCTTGGAAGGATCCCTGCAATACCAATAATTATCTCTTGGAAATGCCAGCACTGCAGGTTAGGAATACTCTGTATTGTATTAACATATGCAGGTATCTTACTGTGCCTGGGAATGAGCTGGGGAGGGAGCCCTAAATCACAGGGATAATTTGTATTTGAAAAAGGAAGACAAATGTAATTACACTGCCATTAAGGAGAACCTTTTATAAGAATAATTACTTTTTCAGTGCTGCACTTGGTGTTTAAACTGTGCAGTTTAGCACTGGTAAAGGTGTGGTGATGATTTTGCTCTGGGAAATGATGATTCCATTAAATCTCTTTTTATGTATTAGCTTTTTATCATGTAGAAGGATGGGCAGTGGTGAAGACAGAGGAAGCCTATTGCTGTCACCATCCCTCTGTTGGCTTGGCTGGTGAAGAGACTCTAGCAAGCTGCTGTGTCCAAGCAGGAGGAGATTGAGTGACCTCTCCTGTCTCTTATGATCCCTCTTTGGAGAGACAGAGATCCTTCTCCAGAACCCAAAGCTCAAGGCTTTTTCCAGAAGCAAACACTTCAGCATGATTCCAGTTCCATGGAAATGCTCAAGCAGACTTGGTTCCTATCAGAGTAAAGAGCAAATCCTGAAACTTCAGAGGTTTCCATAAAATGGCCAAAATAAACTCTGCTATTTATAACTATTACACATGGATGGAAATGGGTTTTTTTTTTAGACTCTTTGACCTGTAATAGTGTTTTCTGTATGGTTTTAGATATGGCTGTGCAGCTCTGCATTTCCCTTCGATTGGTATTTAATGCTCTGGTTTTATTGAGGCTTGTTGCAGCTTTTCAGCCTTTCTGAATGTAGAAAAATAACTTCTTTAGCAACACAATAAATGTTAATAAAGCTAACAGGGTCATCTGCAAATGACTGGAATAATGTGCTTTTGCTTACAGGCAGATTTTCAGTGAGATCTGAGTAATGAACTGTAATTCCTGTTGTTTGGGTTGAAAGATGAACATGTAAGTGTGATTGCTAAAGAAAAGAGAAAAAATGCTCTTTGGCTTGGCCTTCTCTGCAATCTATTAGTGAGAGGTAGTCAAGGGAAAACCAATCACCAGTATTTTCACTAATTAACCTGAGCCTCCGAGGCAGAAACCAAGTTTTGAAAGGAAATGAATTCTGAGAGAATAGGTTTGAAGTAACTACCTCCTTCAGTTCTGTGTCTGGCTGGTGGGATACAGGAAAAGTGAATCTATACAGAAATCCTTTGACTAGCTTTGACTTGCCCTTTCAGTAGACATTTGGTCTTTCTCCATTCCTTCCTTGCAGTTGCTTTCCTAGGCACAAAGGGTCTGGCTCCCAGCTTTCACAGCTTGGTGTGAGACAAGGAGATGAGATGCAAATGAACAGCCCAGGCTCAGCCTAGTTTTGTTGGAAGTAACACTAAAGAAATGAAAACTAGTTTTAAGGAGCTGAGATCAGCAGAGTCCATGAGCATGTGCCTGGGGATAGTCCCTAATGAAAATGAGATGTGCATGTGTAGCCTCAACCACCAAACCATTAACAAACCAAAGCCAAGCAATTAAAAGGCAGAGAAGAGCTATTCCCATTTGACATGATGTAAGGGAAAGAATGACTGAGTCAAGGGGCTGCTCCAGCATCTCTTGATGACAGCCAGCAGCTTCCCTGTCCTCTCAGGAGGAGCATCACCAGACAAAGGGGCTCATGCCTGCCTGCCTCATCACAGTAGCCCAGTTACCATTTGCATTAGTGCCTACTAAGTTAAATTCACTAGTGTGGATTTAGATTTTGGTGTTTGAATGCATGGGAAATGAGAGTGAATTTATCTACTAGTTACTTCTTGGGATTGGGGATGCTAAAGGCTTTTAGGATAACTTGGAGTGGTGCTTTGCTTAGGCTTTAGGTTAGTGGCTCTGTATAGAAATGAACACTAATGGCCTTCCACTGAAGGTGAGTTAGGGATGTTGACAGCTCAGGAACTTGGAAGGGGCTGAGGAGTCCCCCAGTAGGTATTCACACAAGTGGTCAGGGTCTCTGCCTGTGACTCTCCAGCAGAGAAAGTGCCTTGGAGCAGCAGTGCAGTTTGAGAGATGCTTTGGGTCAGGCAGCCTGGTTGAGCTTGGTTTGTTTAGGGCTTATTTTCATCTCTTTTTAAGATGTTAGAATTGGATCTTGTGAAGGTGATTGTAGTGGTTTAGAACATGACCACGAATGGAGAGAATACAGAGCAGAAAGCAGCTTAGCTGTTTAAGCTAGGGAATGATATCTGTTTAGATACAAATGATATCTCAGTAATACCTTTGTAAGAGATAAATAGAAGTGTAATGC
Organism: Bucco capensis; assembly: GCA_013396975.1. Lineage (NCBI taxonomy): Eukaryota > Metazoa > Chordata > Aves > Piciformes > Bucconidae > Bucco > Bucco capensis. The sequence goes on along the minus strand of VWZO01013356.1, from coordinate 1,148,957 downwards.
TTTCCATCCAGCACTGGCAAGTCACTGGGCATATCTGTGTTTGACTTTCAGCATCCTTAATGCAGTGCTAAGCTGGCCATTGGTCTCAGTCTGTAGGGCAGGCATGTCAAGTGGTGCTTGGGTTTTGCTTCTCTAGACATCTCTGTGTTGTCTGCCTGTGAGGATAGTGATGGGTTTGTTCTATACAAAGATCAGGGCAGGCTAATGAAGGAGGTTTGTTGCTCTGTTTATTGTTTGGAGTGGAGGCACTATCTCAGAGACTGGAAGTCCTGGTAACACTAATACTTTTTGAAAGGAAGTGATGTGAAGGTTTGATCTGTACATTGTTATCTCAACTGCAGTCATGCTCAAAGCATTGTTTTCTTCCTGAGCAAATAACCACATTAAAGAGCAACTCCTAAAGCCTCTGTAGATAGGCTTGGTTGTGTGTTCATGAAGAAAAGGAAGTGAACTGATTTCCTGACGTGACTAAAAAGCTTTGGAGAAGTCTGCCTGTAGACATTATAGTCATAGAGGCTTTGCTGCAATAGGTTCTACATAGAGCTTTCTTGTGTTGAAGAAGAATCCCCTATGGTTAGAAGCAATAAACAATGCTATGTCAGATGTCAAAATGTTAGTGTTGTTAATGTCCCAGGACAAACTCTTCAGTGGAGAATAATACTGCTTTATCTTGTTTGCTTTGGTAGGTAAACTCTCTGTGTCATTCAGTTGTGGTTGCTCTGACTCCCTTTCTCTCTCCCACTGATTTTACTGAGGTGTGACTGACCTTGTGTTTCCTCAGCCATCATGTATGTAATGGGAGCCCTTGGTCCTGCAGCTGGATACTTGCTAGGAGGACTTCTGATTGGCTTCTATGTGGATCCTAGGACAACTGTGTACATTGACCAGAGTGACCCCCGATTCATTGGCAACTGGTAAGGATCAGGCACCTTTCCAAACTAAATTACTGGCAGGGAATTGAGATGGGTTTGGGGGGGTCAGGTCCCTTGAGGGCTTCTTTATTAAGGCTGTGGAAGCTGGCCAAGGACAAGGAGGTTCCTGTTGATAATGTCACCTGAAGAAGTGTCTCAGTGACTTCAGCTGGCACAGGAGTGCAGTGGAGGTGGTGCAGGCAGGACTGGAGCAAGGGCATCACAGGATCTCAGTGGGCAAGCTGTGTTCTAGCCAGCACAGAGGAGTGGGAGTCATTCAGAGGTTCCTTTTTCCATTGTTTTGATTAAATCTGCAGAGCCTGCCTTTCCCTGGAGGATGTTCCAGGTCCTGCTATTACTCTTTCATTCTTGGCTTGCTCAATTTTTTCCTCTTTAATTTCTAAAGACAAAACCACTTTTCTGCCTGATCCCTGATCTAATGCTTCACAATCTGTGGTGGCCTCACACAAATTTTGGTGATGTTTCTAGATGTGTGCTAGATGTTTCTTGCTTTCTGGAGCTTTATCATTAAAATACAGACTGTTGTGGTGTGAGGATTGGTCCTTCTGTCCCTTGCTGCTCACAGAGCTCTGCAAGTGCAGGCTTCCTGCCAGTGAAACCTGTTTCTGGGACCATGACATTTTCTCCTTGCAGGGAAGTGCTGCATAGCCAAGTTTATATTTATGTAATCTAACAATCTGAAATACAAGAACAGTCGAGTGCTTATTGCAGCTGACAGGCTTTGTACAGATGGAGTGCAGCTGAGCTGAGTTAATGGGCAGCCATCCTGGAGATGATTGCTCAGCCTTGTCTCCTTTGAAGCACATTAGTGTCTTTGATTCTCATCTTTCCTTTATTATAGCTGTAAGGTTTCTAACTTCACTTACTGCAAGGGCCCTGTGGAAAAAATACCATTATTAAAGGAGGTAACAGAGCAAATAGTGAGGGCAGCAACTATCTGGCAACAGAAATGGCAGTAAAGTCTACTTTTTCCTTAAGCCCTTCCTTTCTAAGAGGTAGGTTGCACATGTGCAGGACAGGTAACTTGGTTTCTGATGAACAAAGTGGTTCTGTCCCAGGGTTATTTCTGATCTGGTTCTTCCTTGAGTTCCACAGAGGTGGGGTTTGCACACCTGGGCTTTCTGTAGGGGCTGGGGGCTAGCTTGCAGCCCCTGTCTCTGCCAGCCCATCAGTGCTCCAAGCTGCTCTGTATTGGCACGTGGTGGCTGTAGGGATGTCTGTTAGAAACCACCCATCATGCTGTTAATGTGCTGTACAGGGATCTCATTAGCTGTGGAGTGGCCCTTGGCAGTCTGTCAGCTGCTTTGAATCAGATTCTCTCTAGCTGACAATCTTCTGAATCTGTTTAATACTTGAATCTTCCCATATGGTCTTTCATCAGCATGCAACACAAGAAGTTTAAAGGAATTCCTCCAGCAGAGTCTGGTCCTTTCTTAGCTTTAATTGCCTTTATTTGAGGTCGTAAGGCTTGTGGAGATGCCTTTGAGGTATTCTGCATATTTTCTTTGACTCTAGAAGACAGCAAATCAAGAGCTTTTGGATAAATACAGATCCTGTCCTGACATCTCATTTCCCACTGTAGGTGCCCTTATGATTTTTGATATCCTCTCTTGTCTGTTTCCCTGTGCTTTGCTGTTTCTCCAGGAGGATGTGAGGTGTACGTGGTGCAGATAACTGCAGACAGTGCTGCATTTGTGACCTCTCCAGCACTCAGTGCTCTGCTGGGGTGCTCCCTTGGGCTGGAACTTCACCTCCTGCTCCAGTGCAGGCTCAGTCTGCTTTGCTGTTTCCCACTGGCTGGGTGGTTTCACATCCCTACCTCTTATTGCCACAGATCCTTCCTTTGATCAGTGCCTGTTCACCTCCTGCCTTTGAGGTCCCCAAAGGGATGCTGCTACACTTTCACACAGCCTACAGATTTATTCCCTGTCTGATAGTGCTGACTAATCCTCGTAAAAGTCTGCTGTTTAATCCCTGTGTCTTATCAGCTAAAATGAATGAACAGAGGATTTGCTGCTTACATAATACCAGAACCAGTCACAACTTTCAGTGGCTTCTGGCAAAAATGGTGTGAGAGTTGACTGTTTGCATAGCCTTACACCATTACACCTGCAGAGGGGTTTGTCTGCACTTGGAAGTGCAGTTTGCAGGATCCTTGCATGACAAGTACGAGGCCAAAGGATTTAGTTCCCTGTGCAAGTAGCCCTGTCTACTCAACTCTCTGCTTCTCAGCCCTCCCTCCTGAATAATTGCCAGAAGGGAACATTTACAGCAACTTCAGGCTGACACTGTTTATGATGTTTGGGTTCAGGATAAGTCCTTTTGGCTGTAGACAAGCCAACAGAAACATCCAGCTAGGAGTTTCAGTGCAGTGGAGGTTCTCCCCATGCCAATCCTTTCATGTCAGTGTTCCACACTTCACACAAATCCCTCTCCAGCCTGGAATGATCACTTGGTGTATCTCATCTCCTGTACTGCACTGGCTCTCCCCTCTCTTGCTGTCTCCTGGCCTCAGGTGGAGTGGATTTCTGCTGTGTGCCATTGCAATGCTCCTGGTGATCTTTCCCATGTTCACCTTCCCGAAGAAGCTCCCTCCTCGGCAGAAGAAGAAGAAGAAAAAGAAGATGAGCTCTGATCTTCCAAGTGATGATGAAGTGATGAAAGAGAAGACAAACAGCAAAATCCAAGCAGACAGTGCAGTGCCTGCCTCTATGGGCTTTGGGAAGAATGTTAAAGGTGAATTTGGTTTTTAAATGCTTTAAGTGCTGTGTGCAGGGACAAGGCTTGTGTGACTGGAACTGAAGGCAGAGCTCTGGCATCCTGCATTGAATGCTGTGTTGTGCTACCCAGATTTTAATAGGGGCTCATCCTCTGAAATGCAGAATGCACTGGTGACTGCAAGACAGCCACTTGCCTCTGTTACTCAAGTGTGCACCTGTAGTGAAGGGTAACCTGTTTCCTATTGTTGTAGGACCTCTGTCACCAGAGAGATTTGTGCACCTCAGTCTGCGGCTGCCATACTTGCTTTAAGCTGCTGTACTTGCTCTAAGCTCTCCTTCATCCAGTATTTATGAAACAAATAAAATGAACTCTAGTTTGTGAGTTGAATTACACTCATGCATTTAGGTAAGTTAATTGAGGAAGGATTGTAGGTTTCCTGCTTCTTTCCTGGCTCTTCTGTACTGCAAGCTCTTTATTTCCAGAAGGCTAGGACAGATGAAGCCAGTGCTCATTTTGGTGCAGGAGGAGACCAGAAGATTGACAAGACCTGGGGACATTTATTTTAGCCAAGAAGTAAACAATTAATGTGAAATCTAACAGCAAGTGGTAATCATTGACAAAAAGCAGAGGGAGGAAGGGCAGGATTGTCAAAAAAGAGTTAATGAGAAGCATATACATTTGGAGTTGACAGTACAGGCTCAGCAGTGGCAAGGTATTGAGCAGCAGAGGGCAAGAAGGACTGTGCCTTAAAGGCACTGTGCTCTCAGTGCTCCTGGGAGCTCTGATTCCATGAGGGATGCTGCTTGTGCCACTTGGTGGGAGCCTGGTGAATGCAGTGGCTCTGGGAGAAGCCATGAAGTGTCACTTGTGCTGTTAGGTGTAATTTGAACTCAGAACTACCAAACGGGAGCTTTTCATATATGGAACTTCTCCTTTTCTCTGGAGGAGGAACGTGGAGGGGTGAAAAGCAGCATTGCCTGCCCCAGGCCAGGGAGATACCAATGAGTGGAGATGAGTGTTCTGCTCTGAGCTGACAATGGCTCTCCCATCAGGTGTCACTTACCCTAGCAGAGGGCCTGCAGCAAGCCTGCACTCATTTAATGATTTTTTTCAAGTTTAAGTGGGCTTTATGGAATGAGATCATGCCTCCAGCTTCTCAGTTGAGGTAATTCCCTTTATAATGGGATGGCAAAAAGGATCTCATGTGACTAAGCCATTTAGCATTGCTGCTGAGATGCAATGTGCATTTCATGCTTCCCATTGAATTTCATCTTTTTATAGCACAATGAGCAGAAACTCCAGTGAGGCAGTAGCCTAGAGACTGATGATTTAGTAGGTCATGTCTTCTGCTCTGTACTAATAAATATCAGTGTTGTTGCAGCCTGCCATGACAGCTGTGAAATCCAGGATGGATTTCATCCATTCATCTCACTTTGGATGTCATCTTACCTGGGAAGCCTGGCAACAGGGTTCTTGCCTGCCATAACTTGTCCTAGTTTCAGGCAAGTTAGTTCTCTAGGTGAATGTAAAGGAATGCAAAAGGCAGGAGAGGAGAGGGACAGAGTCCTTCTCCCTGCAGTGCTACCAGCATCAGCTTGAAGAAACAAACCCAAACTGGCTGCCTCTGCAAGCCACCTGTAGCCTCAGTGTGTTTGTGGCCCTGGGAGGATGCAGCGAGGGAGGACTCTCCCCTCCTGGCAAGTGCAGCTGGATGCCAGCGAGCCATCCTTGCCAGTCCATCCCAAAGGAAACAAAGTTGGGGTCGTTTGAGTTTGCTTTTGTCTTGTGCATTGTTTGTAACATTCATTTGTCATTTCTGTCACTTTGTAGAGCTTCCCAGAGCAGCTGTCAGGATCCTAAGCAACATGACATTCCTTTTTGTGAGCTTGTCATACACAGCTGAGAGTGCCATTGTCACAGCTTTTATTACCTTCATCCCCAAGTTCATCGAGTCACAGTTTGGCATCCCAGCTTCCAATGCCAGCATCTACACTGGTAAGGCACTGAGAGGGCTGGGGTTCTCTGCTCAGGAAAGGAATCACTGCAGGAATGAACCAGGAATGTTCTTGTTGGAGCATGTGATGGGATCCAGCTTTGTGCATTTGCTTAGATAACCAGGCTGCTTTGGGATGTCAAGTTTTTAACTGGTCATTTTCCATCTCAGTTTATAAGCAGCAATTCTTTGTCTCCATTTCCTCTTATTTTTAAAGAAGCCTGGCATTAATCACCAGCAGGAACACCAAATGCCAAGCTTCATGTCTTGAACTTGTGCTGCAGCCTTGTCTGCCCTGGAGTTTGGTTTTCTGTGGACAGAGCAGCAGGTGCCGTTTTTTCTCCAAAAAACCCCCAAAACCTTGGACTTGAGGTTATAGGTAGATCTTAGACAAATCCAGGTTAAAATTCCAGGTGCTTTAGCAGATTTACTTGTGGAAAGGAGAGTTCTATTTGCACTGATGTGTAGCTGGAGGAACTGCACACTATTAAAACACTGCTGAGCTGCTTATGAACAGCAGAGGCTGCTTTGAACACCTCTGCAGTATTCCCTTTGGAATTGTAGCCCACTTAGCAGATAGGGCAGTTTTCTGTTCCCAGGCTGTTTGTAGCTGTTAAGATTATCTTTTACCATGGTGGAAAGGCTCAAGTGCTGCAGCATCCTGACAAGAGCTTCACTGGAATTAATTGCAAGAGCAGGAGGAGGAAGATTTGTGTCCAAGTCTGGATTTCTTCACCTTTGCAGTGGTTAAACTGGAGCAATATGTAGCCCTTCTCATTCTAAATAAACACAAAGCAATGTTTCTGCCTGTAAGGACAATGGATCTCTCATGGTGCTTTGGCTGTTGGTCATATCATAAGGAGGCTTTTATGAATGCCTTGACAACACTCCAGAGGTTTGGCAAGTCTGACGCAGTTTGCTAGTGGAGAGCTGGACAATGGAGAGCTTAGTGCAGCATTTGCAGCCCTCTAATTAGGGGATGAAACCACTATTTACCTTTTATACCAGTGCTATAGCTCTTGTTTTAAAACTGCTCATTTCTCTTCCTGGCAGGTGTGATCATTGTCCCAAGTGCTGGGGTTGGTATTGTCCTGGGTGGATACATCATCAAAAAACTGAAGCTGGGTGCGAGGGAGTCTGCCAAGCTGGCCATGATCTGCAGTGGGGTGTCTCTGCTCTGCTTCTCAACCCTCTTCATTGTTGGCTGTGAAAGCATTAATCTGGGGGGAATAAACATACCTTACACCACTGGGTAAGTGCCTTGGAATCAAGCTTAAACATAGGAACAGTGAGTGAGGAGCACAAGCTGAGCTGAGGCAATGTTTGTCCCTTTGCTTTTCCCTCTGGGAACATCTGCCTTTTATTTGTGGCCATCATTTACTTGGTAGGCAACTCTAACTCGGACATCAAAGAGTGTTATTGTTTGTCACACAACAGCATGCCTTCATTCTGGAGTTTAATAAAACATGTCCTTCACTCCCCAGTTCTGGTGCAGTGCAGCACATGGACATCAAAGCCACTTCAGCAGGCTCTTGGGCAGGAGATCTCCTGAGCCATCTTCAGGCTGGACAATCCCAGCTCTCTCAGCCTTTCCTCATAAGGGAGATGCTCCTGTCCCTTGTTGGACTCTCTCCAGTATGTCCATGTCCCAGAACTGGCCCCACCAGTGCTGAATAAAGGGAGATCAGTTGCTTTGGTTGTCTATGCACCTGTCTCTTCCATGTTTTGTGGTGTGAGGCAACTAAAAGAGGCTCCCGGGAGCTTACTCATAGTGACAGATCTCTGGATTAGTTCCGTTCCATCCCTCACATTTCTGGTGTTTAATAAATCCCAGCAGACCCGTTCTGGTGCAGTTGGGCTTCAGTTAAAGCACACACTCAAGTTACTGCAGCACTTCTCCTTCCAGTTTGGGCTCCTGCTCTTCTTTTATGTGTCAGTCCAGGCAGTCTGTTGGATCCCTTCACTTGGAAGCAGTGACTAATCGGAACAATAACAACAAAGGAGGAATCCAGCTCCTGCAGAGAGAGGGTCCCTTGTTTGACAGCCACACAAAAATTGCATCATTCCTGTGATTCCAGCTGCTTGCCAACAAGGAGACTGCAGATCTGTCATCCAGAATGTCCTTCAGTACCAAACCAAAACCACTGCCATCAAATGAGGATAATCCTTTTTATTGTATGGCCCAGTACTAAGATTATAGAAAGCCTGTGGTGAGGGGTCACCTTTCCTTTGTATCTCCTTGGTCCTACATATTCTTTTGCTGGAATCCAGCCTGATCCAAGTCTCAGCTGATAGCTGAGAAGGTGACAGAACCAGGATCAGTCCTGGATATTTAATTCCTTGCTCAGGCTGCAAGTTGTTTTTAAAAATGTGCCTTGTTTGTTTATGGTCCAAGAAAGAAAACAACCAGGAAGGCTTTGGTTAACTTCCAAGCAGACAAAGTGTAAGGTAGCTCCAAGAGCTGAATTTGTGGACCTGATTTGTGTGAGTCAATAAATATTGAAGAGCTACTTAGTGACATTTGATGTGCTGCAGAAGTGCCCAGCTGGAAAGGCAAACATGCAGCAAAAGCAATGTGGGATGTATAAATAAGTCAAATACATTAAAAGGAGTCAAAGTGGAAGCCACTGAGCAGCATTTGTGCTGCTTAGTGTCACTGGGGGCAGGAGGGGAGGTGACAGGACGTGTGGCAGTTGCTTTGTCTGTGGTGGCTCCTGAGCAGCTTAGGATAGACATAGAAAATAGTGGTGTAGTGGTGGTGTAACTCCTAAAGGGGGGAAACAAGGAAAAACAGTTTCTGCCTAGGTAGATAAGACAGAAATAAGAACTCTGGTATTATTTCTGTGCTGTTGTCAGTTGATGCCTTGGTGCTCCTGTTTAGATCACATGCATAACCTAGAGCTAACAGCCTTTCTCTGCTGACCAGCTCTTGGCTCCAGGGTGGCTGAGGAGGATGTCTTCTCCCTCTGAGCCTTGTTCCTCTTCCTTTCCTCAGCCCCACTCTCGCCATGGCCCACAGGAACCTGACTGGGAGCTGCAATGTCAACTGTGGCTGTCGGATCCATGAGTACAAGCCTGTCTGTGGATCTGATGGCATCACCTACTTCAATCCTTGCCTTGCTGGCTGCAGCAGTGGTGGCAACCACAGCACAGGGGTAAGTGCTTCAGCCATCCACCCACAGCCTGCATGTCCTTGGGATAGTGATGCTGGAGGCAGGAGGTTGGAGTGAGGTGGGGGTAGGTTTCTCCGGCAGGTTTAACAGTGAGAGGACAAGAGGAAATGGCCTCAAGTTGCAGCAGGGGAGGTTTAGATTAGATATAATCAGGAATTTCTTTACTAAAAGGGTTGTTAAGCCTTGGAATAGGCTGCCCAGGCAGGTGGTGGAGCCACTGTGCATGGAAGTGTTTAAGAAACATCTAGATGCTCTTCTTAGGGCCATGGTTTAGCGGTATGGTAGCGATAGGTGTGGCTGGACGTGATGATCTTGGAGGTGTCTGCCATGCTCTGTGAGCAGCACTGTCACACCACCCCTTGGGCCACGTGCCTGTGTGCCGTGGCTTGCTGAGGTGGAGCTGTTGCGTGTGCCTGTGCCCAGGTGAGGAACTACACGGAGTGTGCGTGCGTGCAGAGCCGGCAGGTGATCAGCCCGCCGGCAGCGGGGCAGCGCGGCCAGCTGCGCCTCGTCATCGTCAAGACTTACCTGCACGAGAACGGCCACGCCGTGTCCGGCAAGTGCGAGCGCTCCTGCAACACCCTCATCCCCTTCCTCATCTTCCTCTTCATCGTCACCCTCATCACGGCCTGCGCCCAGCCCTCGGCAATCATCGTGACGCTCAGGTGAGGAGCAGCCCGCAGCTGGGCTGGGGCAGTCGCCCAGGCTCCTTCCATCATGTGTCCTTCCAAAGGGGACAGGGTAGGGCTTGGAATGCCTGATGTGGTAATTCACTTCAGGAGCAGTGCAGTGCCCAGGGATTTCCTGGTGCTGTGAGGAGAGAGCAAGTGACCCCATCATGTAAGAAAATGATCTTTAGCCTGCTCAGAGCAATAGTTTGGGTTTTCAAATGCAAGCGAGAACGTTAGCATTTAAAATAATCCTTTTCTGCTTGCTGAAGTTGTTCATTCCTGCCACAGGCCCAGGCTTGGATCTTCTGCTGTTCACGAGGGGTTTGCCATTGTACTGCAGTAGAATGGTTGTTGCTCTGGTCCTTTAAGGATATAGAGCACCACAGCATTATTCTAATTAATTCCTTCTAATTATTTCTACTGAATTCCTTCCAATTATTTCTACTTAATTCGTTCTAGTTAATAATTTCTAATTAATTCTAAGTAATTAATTGTAAATTATCTGAAAAAGATTGAGATCATAAAGCAAGACATTCTATGAAATCATGGGGAACTACCATGAGAAGCCATAGATGTTTTGGATGGATTCTCTAAATTCCTTCAATAGGTCTGGATCAGATTCTTCTGGCCACACACAGGTAAAAAAGGGTTAAAAGACATGATGGACATTTTGATGACATAGGGACAGGAGGGGTTGGGTCTGCTTTTTCCTAACAGTAAGACTAGCAGTATTAGAAGCTAAATGGAGGAAATACAGACAACAATTCTTCTTTATAGCTCAGAAAAAAGCCAGGAGGTAGAGGCAGGACATGCCCCAGTGATTGTCTGTGGTGCCTGCTCCTTCAGAGGAGGTTTTCCTTTCTCCTGGCAGGTCTGTGGAGGATGGGGAGCGACCCTTTGCACTAGGAATGCAGTTTGTGCTGTTACGGACTCTTGGTAAGTCTCAGTTACTCACTGTTTCTGTTCTACTTAAAGGTACCAGAGGAGTGCTAAAATGCCGTAAACGTGCAGCTTATTGCCTGACTAATTGTGTTAGGAACCAAAAATAAATAGCTTCTGAAACTGTTGTAGCTAAGGATGGGTTTAATTTTATCTTTACTGACTTTCTAGAATGACATCTTTGCTCCAGAAAGAGATGTTACAAGCAGTAAAGAGATAGTTTGAAGCAGTGCCTGCTGTGTTGTCTTTGCTTGAATTCTGTGCCATTTGTGTTCCATTTCACATCCAGGATGAGCAGTATTGGTGAGAAGACAGGCTGCCCAGGTTTCCATGTTCTTCATTCCCTGTCAGGAGAGTGCTGGGAACATCTCAGAAGTCCTCAGCCTGCACTGTCTGGCTGAGGCATGTTGTTTCTTGAGAAGCTTTCCTCTTGATGCTAACATGTATTCTTTCTGTTGCTATTTTTATTCCAGCTTACATTCCCACTCCCATTTATTTTGGGGCTGTCATTGACACCACGTGCATGCTCTGGCAGCAGGACTGCGGTGTCCAGGGATCTTGCTGGGAGTACGATGTCACCTCCTTTCGCTTTGTCTACTTTGGCTTGGCAGCTGCTCTCAAGTTCGTGGGGTTCTTTTTCATTTTCCTGGCCTGGTATTCCATTAAGTGCAAAGAGGAGCAACTGCAGAGGCAGAGGTGGAGAGCTTCACCTGTGAACACTGTGAGTGAGGTGGTTGGGCAAGCTGGACCCCAACCAAGCTATGCACGGACTAGATCCTGCCCGACCTTCAGTTCCCGAGGAGACCTCAGCGTGGCACAAGGAATGAACTGCACAGCACAGACCTACCCTGGACCTTTCTCAGAAGCAATAAATTCCTCAACTGACAACACATTGGAAGAAGTCCCTGCAGAGATCTAGAGTCCTGACTTGGTAATGGAATGGTTCTGTTGGGTGACTCGGTGACGGCGCCTTGTAAAACACCTGTGCCTTCTACTCTACTGGAACACCTGATGAAACCAACAAAGCTCAGTGCAAACCACCACAGTGTGTTCCTGAGGGCTGGATACCTCAAACCAAGCCACCTTCTTATTTCTCCTCTCCTGAGAATGGAGTTTTAAAAGCTGTGTTTGTGATGATTTCAGGTGTGTCCATTACACGTCCGTGCTCTGCTCTGATAGGTGAGGGAGTCAGAAGAGTGATGGAAATCTGTGTCGCTGATGTCCAGATGTCACAAAGATGCTTTATCTCTGTTGTCAGCTTCCTACCTGCAAATCATGTGTTTGAGAGATGAGTACTTACTGTGAGTTCTGCTACAAAGCACAACTGAACTTGTTTAAACTATGCAACTTCCTGGGATAATTATGTGCAGCAGATTCAGTTTAAACTTGCTTTTAAAGACACTAGTGCAACTGAATCCCAAAGGGGCTGTTTCCAGACACAAGCATTACTCTGATCAAGAAGATAAGGGTTCCAGTACTGTTACTAACACATCAAGCCATACAACAGTTATGCATCAGGTAATGTTTGCAAATGTTGAGTTGTAATATCTTTATCCTGTCAAAATGTGTGTTAATTCCCCTGTGATGGGATGCATTCATCCATCACAAAACACCCAGCCTAGGGAAGGACAATGCTGGGAGTAACCCACTTCAGAGTTAGCTTATAACAAGATGAAGAGGTAGGGATCACACATAGCAGGGCAGGTGGGTGGATGTCTGTAGTGTTACTGAGCACCCCAGGAGCTGTGCTCCCCACCACCGAGGACAGCTGTGCAGGAGGTGCTGGCTCACAGCTCTGGGCCGTCACGTTTCTGCCCCACTTGTGCTTCTCCCACTGCCTGGCACTGGGCAGGCTGGAGGGCCAGGCTTGGAGGTCCTAGCTGTGTGGTTTGTCCCACACATGGCAGCCTTTGCCCTTCTTGGCTTCACCGAGGGCTTCTGTGAGCACAAAGGGCCAGTCACCTCTCCTTTGGCCTTCAGGGGAAGAGCTATGAATAGCAGTTGTCTGCAAGCATGGACCCAAAGGATGTGATGTGGCCTTTGCTTATTCCAAATTGCTGTAGTTTGTTTTCTCCCCAGGAGATGCTGAGACTTTCTAATCAGATGTACTTGGCATTTCCTTTCCTGACCTGGAGGCTCTGTGGTGCCATGCTTAGGATGGGCTAATGATGTCTCAAAGGGCAGGGAATGGCTTCAGGTGGACACTGGGAAGTCCAAGCTGTATTTTGCCCTGCAGGGGAAGTCTTAGAGGTTTGGGGAATTAAAAGCACTCTTTCAAGGGGACTCAGTGGTGGTCAGGTTTGGATTTTTGCCTTGCAGAGAGCTTGCATGGCAATGACCAGGGAAGAGCAGGCCCTCTACCTGTGTTTGAACAGTTATTCCTGCTTTAGTTTTTAATTGATAATATGTAACTTTAACATTATATGGAACCAAAGCCTTGAAATTACAGGCCGTACTCTTCTTGGAAGCCACTGAGTTGTCCCAGGAAGAGCAGATTTCCCTCTCCTCTTTTACCTTATTATTTAATGTTTTTTTTGAGGTCAAGCCTGAGAATTGCTTTCTTGTCTAGTGCAGCCAGCAGGTACAGCACATCCTCAGTCAGCATGTGCCACCTGAGGTGTTTAGCTTCTACACTTCTCATCCTGAGGAATATGTTTCCTTGGCTCAAAGGTACTGGGTGTGGGTTTTTACCATAGATTGGAATAGATGACAAAAATGCCTCTTTAGCACCAGTCTCAAGTGCTGCTTGCACCAAGAAATTCCTGCCATGGGAGGAGCTGAGGCAGAGTGGTAGGACAAAGTGTAATTGCAGCCCATCACCCATCTACTTAATCACTGCCCCATTTTAATCAGCATGGGAGGTGAGGAGTGACAATCTTTTCAGATACCTCAGAAACAAAACATTGAGGGAGTTGTAGGAGACTGGAGATGCATCACCTGTCCTGACCTGCTCTGTTCCATGGGGATAGAGTGGGAGGCTGGTGGCATTGTGAGGAGCTGACACTGATGGCAGGGCATGAGAGGGATGGAAGTGACACATCTGCAACTGCTGAGCAGGCCTCAGGGGAATTCAGAGCCTGCTGGGATGGAGTCCAACTGCTTTGAAGGAAGCCTGGACACTCACACTTCTAAAAACATCCATTTTTTGGCACATTCAAGACACTGAGAGGTAGAGAGAAAGATGTTCACCTTGGAAAGACTGAAAACACCTTTTTTACATGCTTTCAACAGCCTTTAGTTTTCCTTTCAAAATGATGTGCAATTTAGGCAATATGACTATTTCCCCATGAGCATACTGGATATATCATGGTTTAATTTGGGACTGGTGGCATTCTATGTCCTTTGATGAGAGTGTCAGCAGCTGCAAGAAATGTGTTGAGATTGTGGTGCAATTTACATTTAATTGGAAATGCAGTTCTTTGGCCAGGTAGTAGAATTGTAAGTTTGAAAGCCTCTAAATGAGTTACAAACACCTGAGTGCAGAAAGGTTTTCTTCTTTTAGAACAGAAGTGATTAATTGGCAGCATTAACTAGTCCTTCACTGTGACTCTGATCCAGCAGAACACTTCAATATGTGTAAGCTTATGAAATGCACTTAAAAACAATGCATGTGTATGATGCTGGACTGAACCCTATCTGCATTCAAAAGGGAGTTCTCTTAGCCAGGATAATTCCCATGCTGAGCTTTGTTTTCCCTGGATTTAGTGATCACTGTAACCAGAAGAGCCCAGAGCAGCTCTGGAGTTCTCCTCTGTGGTATTCATGTGTGGATACTTCCACATCTAGCCCTGGAGGGAAGCTTTTATGTGCAAACACAGTTGAAATTCAGATTTTTTTGGGTAATGCTCAGAAATAGGTTCTGGCTCTTCTGCTGTTTGCTTATTTGATGAGTTTCTGGCTGGAGATGTGTGCTCCGTGGTAGGTTCAGTGAGGACATCTCTCTGGTCTTGGAGCCAGAGGAGTTGCAGCTACAGGCATGCTGTAGCTTTGGGCTGCTGGAGGCTCAGATGGCAGATGTTGTGTGTGCTGCCTGCTCTGGGGCTCCAGCAGCATGGCTGGGAGAGGCCAGCACCTCCTGGACTGTTCTTGCACCTTTTTCCCCCAAATGCCTGAATTATTGCTGCCTTACTACAGTTTGTGTGTGATACCACAGCTCTTTGTAGTCTTGTGTTGACATGAGCCTGACTGATAAACAGGTCCAAAGTGTCTTACTGCTCTTCTGGAGCCAGATTCAGCTTCACCAGTTGGATGATGAGGCTGAAGAACTGGGCTGGCTGTTAACAAGCTGGTGCTTCTGCAAGCATCTGTGAACCAAGTGATGTCAAGTGCTTGCTTAGCTTTAGTACTCTGGTCACCACTACTGCTTGTGGAGGTCAAAGATAAAAATCTTTCCTAGAGTTCATCTCTTTCAGTTTTCTCCCTCCTGTGTCTTTTCTAAAGGCACAGGAGCTGCTGTGCTGCAGGCTCTGGGCTCTCCAGGCTGGAGCCATCCAGCTCTGGTTGCTTTCCAGTGCTCAACATACATGGTACCAAGCAGAGATGCACCTGGGCTACAGTCTGCACTGGTGTTGCTTTGGGCACTGTTTGCCCCACCTAGACAAAGCCTGTACCAACACACTGCAGGTTCTTCCTGCACTGGACTTGCTTTTAGAGACATTTTTATGCTGTAGAGTGCTTGAGATGCATCTCCTTCAGAGAAGATGGACTGTGGACATCGTAGTGGTAGATTTGTTCTCTGGTACAGAATTAAGGATTCTTTATTTTCCTTGTTTTACCAACAACAGTTCCAAAAGGTGAGATGTGGAGCCTTCAGTGTGGGGAGCAGGTATGGCCAAGGGCTCACATCCTTCTATGCACTGAGCATCATTTAATGCATGCTGTTGTGTGGCTGAAGGGTTGGCAGCTCAGCTGAGCTGCAGGAAGGGAACCTGCCCTGTCCTGTCTGCAGGATGTGGCATGTCAATTTAGCAGTGTCCATGTCCTAAGGACAACATCACCCTACAGTTCCTAACTGCAGATTTTAGCACTTTCCCTACAGACCTTCAGGTGAGTTCTTTGCTGTTGACTCAACACCTACCTTTAAAGCACAGGCATAGCTCTGCAAGTTCCAAGGAGCTCCAAACCATTCTTGGTTTCAGGTGTTACAAAAGAGATGTTTATTTATCCCAGTTCCACTGTGCTCTTCTGAAGATTGCATTATCTGTTGTGTGCACTGTATTTCCTTGTTTCTCCTCTCTCAAACCACTTGTCACAATGCTATCCTGTAACAGCACGTTGTTCATGGTGTAGTGTGGGGGTGGAAAGCTGTGGAATTCTTGAAGGGCTACAAAAGCAAAAGCATCCAAAGCATTTTTCACCTCCAGGAAGGATGAGACAGACTGAGAATCTCTGGACAAGCAACTCAACAACTCTGTGGTGCTAATAGGGACTGAAGTGTTTTACACTGCCCTCAGCACAGGTGAGGTGACATCCCCAGTGTGTGCCAGTGCTGGGCTCACTCTGGGCTGCTTGAGCAAAGGCACTGTTGGCCATTCCTGGTGGGGCCAGGTCCCTCTGAGCTGGGAAAGTCCTCCCAGGAGGCAGGGCAGGGTTTGGCCCAGTGCTGACAGACAGCTCGGGCAAAAGCTGTGCATGGGAGAGATGCTCATCCTGCTGTAGCTTTGCTGAAGCACAGCACTGCAAATGTAGTCTGTGGGAATGACTAGAAACACTGGGCTGAATCCTGGGAGCACTTAACCCAGCAGAGTTTGGATTCCAGAGCTGAAATGGGAATTGTCTTCCCTGGAACACCAGGCAGTGGTAGAGGAAGAGCATCTGCTGCCTCCAGCAACAGAGGGCAAATCCAGTCACCTTTAAAGCAAGCTGTGATTTAGAACAGGGAATGTGGTTTAACATCTTGAAGACAAAGCCTTTTCCTTTCCATTTGGAATTCTGAGAGGTAATTATTTAGTGTTGCTGTGCCTGGACTGCTCATGCACAGGAGGTATCTCTATTCCTCCTTAGCACTAAGAGGTCCTCCTCTGACCAAGAGGTCGTGGAGGGAACTCTCAAAACAAAACAATGTACAAAATCATCCAGAATGGAAAGAAAAAAAGTCATTTGGAGGGAGTCAATGGGATCCACGGTCAAGGGAAGGCTTTCCTTGGAGAAGAGCTTCTGAGGAAGCTTTCCCTTGTCTGCAGATAGGTCTCCAGCAGGGGAGCATGGGGTGGGCAGCCTGCCCTGGGCTGCTGAGCTCTTCAAACCCTCATCCTGAGGCGAATGTGGAGAGCTGGAAGGCAGTTAGCTGAGGCTGAGGGGGTGAGTGTGTGGGTGCTGTGCTGTGCTACAGAGACTAATTGGCTCCTGCAGGTTGTTTTGCATACTTTAGGCTCCCATATGGGTGTTTTTTTTAATTGATATTTATTTCTCAGCAGAGCTTAGAATAATTTTGAAGCTGTGTAACACATCATTTGATGAAATCTGTTGTCAGCATCTGTAGTAAACATCTGTTTACAAAACAAACTTCAATACTTGATATTTGGAAATTAAAAGAAAAAAAAATAGCATCTCCTGTGTGGTTGATTGGTGCCCAAAAAGGTCTGTGGGTACAGTGCAGTCATCCTGGGCCAGGTGGGGAATGGTTTGGCCTTTCAGTGTGTGGTCAGACAGACCCAAATCTTCCCACTGAATCCCAGCCCAGTGGTGGTGGTGAAATGAACTGCTCAGGGAGTTCTGGAGGCAGCCTGGAATGTCAGTGCATGGACCTCTAGGGAATGAGGATTGGGGGAAATGTTGGGAATTAAAAAATAAATCACAGCGTATCTTCAACAAAGAGAAATATATTGTTAACCTCCAGGAGTAACTTCTACCTGTCAGGATGTGGTGTGCTGTTTTGTTACCCATTGCTCTAAGGGTGGATGGATCCTGAACACTGGAACATCCTTCAGAAAGCATCTCAGTGAGGAGGAGAACTGGATCATCTGGAGTTGTGTGAGGCAGGTAAAGCAAAACACTTTTTATTTCAAGAAATAATTGCTTCTCGACTTCCCCGAAGCCAGAATTGTTCTATAAAAGTATCACAGAAATATTGTACAGGGTTTAAAAACACAATCTGCATCCTAGGAACCTCAGAGCTATATACAGAGAGCATCATTCATCACCATAAATATGTTCTCTCAATCAGCCCATGGCACATCCACCAGAGAAAGAGCTAGGCATTGGAACATTTGCACAGAGTCCATCACAAAACCTGCTGCTTGGAATTGGTCAAATGCTGCCAGGAGGATCTCCTTTTCAAAGAGTTTCAACTCAAAATGCAATGCAGTCAGTGTCAGTTGAACTTGGAGTGCTTGTGAGAGCCACAAAATACTGACTAGAGGAAACCAGATGGCCCAGGCAGGAGACAGAGCCAGGATGGGGACAGCCTGGGGACAGCCTGGGCTCCATCAGCTCAGGTGACTCTGCCTTGTTCTTTGCTAGTCACTTAGGACAGGGAGGAGACTGAGTTTGGAGTCATACAGATCTGCAAAGTCATTTTGGTGTCATACTTTGTAAAATTTAATGTTTGGTAAAGTTTAAGGCAAGAAATGGAGAATACAACAAGAAAAATGAGCTAAGCTATTCTTTTTTAACCTCATCATATGCCTTTTGTATCTAAATGGATGTAAACCTCACATGGTTTGATCATTCCCTTTAGTGCCTGCTCAGAACAAAAAGAATTCCATTCTCAAAGTGAGGATAATGCTTCCAGGATCCTGCCCAGGAGAACACAAACCAGAGGTATTGGTGATGTGAACCTTTTCTGCCAGGATCAGCAAAGGAAAAGGTCGAAACACCCTGGGTATTTAATACTGACAGAATCAACAGCTAGGGACCCAATCCTCCTGCAGCCAACAAACCTTGCTGAGAGTCAGTTAAATGAAACCAAAACATGCAAGATTTTTGCTAGCATCATATCCCAAGTGCCTGTTCCCACAATCCAGGCTGATTAGCTCTTTCCTGCCCATCTGTTTGTTGGTTTCACAGTTAGCTGGGACCATGAGCAAACTAAGAACCAGGGGTTAGATTGATAAAGGCTATGGCATACAGGTTTTAAAAGTGCATTTTACTCCAAAGCATGATAGGAGGAATTTCCAGTGGTTAAAATAAGTTATGAAGAAGATACTCTGCAGATGGATGAGCTGGAGTGAATATGTCATTCCTGCTGGGATCGTTTGGAAATGAAGTAACTTGAACATCCTCTTAAAAGGAATAATGTTTAGCTTTTGGAGAACGTGCTACCAGGTGTGGAAGTTAACACTGTTTCTGCTCAGCCCACACTGGGAATCTTGCTTCCCAGTGGGGAGAATCCCTGTGGGAAGATGTGCCTGTGAATAAAACAAATGCACACGGACCCATCCCAAGCTGGGCTCAAGGTAGCTGCCAAAGCTGTCTGGAGTGGACATGGAATGTCAGCTGTGGTAAGCTGTGTTAGTGTGCTAATCAGGAAAGGAGCTTGGTGAATGGCTTACAGCTTGCCTTAGTCCAAGGAGAGTGGAGCTGAGGCACTGCCTTCTGCACTGAGGAGTTGTGAAGTGTCCCCTGCAAGACTCTGTTCTGTCTCTTCCAAGAATGTTCCTGGTTTCTGAATACTGATGGAGGAATCCCTCAGGGATGTGTTCACAGCCTGATGAGCCAGGGCTTCCCCTGACCTCGCAGGAAGATACATCTGATCCTCAAATAGATCTCCCTCAGCATCACTGTCCTGGTGAGTGTCTCTTTGAGGAATACTGATGGGTTGTAGCATGAAACCATGCCTGGACTCCAACTCCATCAAACCATTCCCACTGAAGTCCATGTCAAACCGGTCTGAGTCCTTACCCTCTGTCCATTTCTCGGCTGGGTGGTTATTTCTCCAGTGTGCACCATTCCAACTACTCTTCTCAGGAATATGGTTGTTTAGTTCCAGTTTCCTCTCCTGGCTCAGGGCTGCCAGGTCTGCTGGCACACTGAGCTGCAGCTCTTCGGCAGGCAGGCCGCTCGAGTCTTCAGCAGAAGTCATCTCCAGCCAGGGGAGCAGTGTGGATGGCTCACCCCTGTCCCTCTGGCTTCCAGCAGTGTCAGCCTTGCCTGTCCTGTTGTGCTGGTAGTAGCTGTTCAGCAGTGCAAACATCCTATCTACATCCTTCAAGTAGTTAGTCCAGTCAGCCAGACTAAGCCTATAGTCCTGTCTGTAGCCATACACACTTTCATTCACACTGTACAAGTCTTCCAGTCCTTGCCAGTCGATGTCCCCAGGGAAACTGGGCAGCTTAGCCTTCCCATCCATCCCATAGCTGTCCTCTGTGGAGAGAAAGAAGAAAGCCTGAGGATCAACACCAGCTTAAAAGTGCAAGTGAAGCTTCCTCGTGTTTCTGCTCCAGCTTGCTCGAAAGCAGCACTATCCATCATGTCTGGAGCTCAAGAGGTGAGACACAACAGCTCCTGTTGTGATGGGAATGATTCTGGGCTCAGGTGTGTTCCCAGCTCCTGCTGGACACACGGCAGCAGATTCCCTGTCCTCTGCTGCATCCTTCGACTGAGTGAAAAAGAGCAAACTCTGGTCTAGAGGGGCTTTGGGGTCAACCTTTCCTCTGGTGTCTCAAGGCAGGAAAGATGCTTCAGTACATGGATAATCCATCCAGCTTTCCTGAGTGCTCCACCAAAACATGGAATAAAGAACAGTGGTTAAATAAACAGAAAAGATGGACCTAACTGGAAGCTATGAGTGACCTGAACTCCTCCTACACCCACAGCACCTTGGTGTCTGGGCAGGTGTCTGTTTGTGGGCACGAGGTCTGCAAACCAAGCAGCCATGTTTCATCTAATGAATGATGGCCAAAAGTGGTAATTTATTTACTTTGTAAAGATCCATTATAATTGGCATGGAGCAATTAATCAGGAGAAATAAAACCTGTAAATCTTGGTGTGAATTAATTTATAGGAGTGCACCACTCTGTCAAATAGACAGACAGCTCTAGAACCTCCTGAAGGCTACAGAGCAGTACCACTTGTGGTCTTCTCTACCTGCTCTTTGTCTCCGTAGCATAAAGCTTGTCAATTGACTTGGCATCAGAAGTTAAGTGTAGCAAGCTGTGATTTAAAGATGATTTCTCTGTGCTGCACTAATTGATGCAATCCTACAACTCCCAAATGCCATTTCTGTTAGAGCTGCAGTTGGGGAATGCCCACAAGGATGTCTTCCAAGGAAGGACTTAAAAGCACCATGGCAGAGCTTGCTTCTGTCATTACAGGAACCAGTTCCCCCAGTCTAATGAGCAACACAACCAGCTGGGATAGAACCAAAGGAAAGCTTGTTTCCCTAGATCCCAACAACTAGTCAAGTGAGAAAACAGAATAAAATAGCTGCAAGGAAAAATTAGCTGCTTATATTAATTGGAGATCTAGCAAACATGGAAATATGTTCTCTTAATTGTTCCCTGGCTGCTGGCAGCTAATGAGGTTCTGGCAGCTAATAAGATTCTTCTCAGAAGATCCTGTGAAGAAAAAAAGCTTTATGTAGACTTAGGTGCTGGCTGGACCCAGTTTACATCTCAGGTTACCTATATATATATAGGTTATATATATATATATAATCTCAGGAGCTAATCCACCAAAGTGCATGGAGAAGAAATGGAGCAGGAGCTGTGTGGAGTGACCAGGAGCTAGATGAAATGCAGGCTGATGGGCAGTGGAGTGGTTAGGAGCTGCATGCACCGGGAGCTGCGCTGGCTGCAGCAGGACACAGATGTTAGTGGGGATGGATGGGCTGGAGTCATGCAGTTATGTGGAAAGCAGCTGCTGAGGAGAATAAAAAAGTGTGGATACCTGTGTGGATCATAGCTTCCTCCATCTTTATTTCCTGATATAGGAAAATACAAGAGTAACTTGGGTTAGTGTTCAGACCTCGTAATAACCATTCACAATGTAGTTTTATCCATGCACAGCAGCTAAAAGAATGTCTCCTAAAAAGAAATGTACTGGGTTAAATAAAGACAGAGCTGCAGTCCAACAGAGATTTCCTGGAATTTTGTATGAAAGAACTGGAAAACCACAGCTTTGCAAAAGTGGTAAAACCCCCAAACAATTAGCTATTGAACAAGAAACCCAAATATTTGGATCCTGAGAGGAAGCCACCAAGGTGCAACACCACAAAGTGTGTAGAAGGGAATAGTCCTGCAATAAAGAACAAATATCACACTATTCAGTCCACCAAACTTAAAATGCAGTGAATTCCAGGGACATGAAGTACAAACAGAGCTCTTTTTCAGCTCAGAGCCTGTTGTATGGACACTCTGCTCTCCTCAAACCCAGAGGGACAGCTGCTGGGGAGAAGTTTGCAGTGTGAAGTCTCAGCTGTGGTGTAGATCCTGAGCTTGGTGGGTTGTGGGGACAGACAGAGGTTGGAATCAACACTTCATGGATACAATTCATAGGAAAGAAAGAGAAGGGAATACTATTTTTCCTGTACCTGTTTCAAGTCCCTTTGGCCTGGGATTGCACTGCTTGTAGCCCTGGCAGCTCCTCAGCTCCATCAGCTGTACGTGCAGCTGGTTCAGGATGCCTCTCTCCACCGTGTGCACGGTGTTGGTCAGCTGGGGGAAACAGAGGAGAGGAGGGAGATACCCAACCCACAGGGGTCTGGTGACAGTGTCTTGGGACAGGGAAAGAGCTTTACCTGATAGGGATCAGTGTTCATGTCAAAATACTCCAAGAAGCCAGTTGCAAACTCACAGAAGAGGAAGTTGTGTGTGTCATTGACTGTCCTCAGGCACCAGTAGGTGTTGTTGTTGGAGCTGGTGCAGGCACAGAAGGAGCCCACTGCAAGAGAGCAACAACAGCTTAGCTTCCAGTGGGAAACACAACAGCTTTGCTTCTTCTGCTGGGGACACTTCAAAAGGTTCTCATGTATTGAAATTTCAGTTCAAAAATTCAATTAAAAAGTCAATTTTAGAACAATTCCATTTAAGTTCAATGCCGATTAAAAACCATCTATTTGAATAATATTAGCTCCTCCTCCAACACAGAATAAATGTGACTAGCCCTTCACGTACACAAACTTACACTCAACTGAAACAGGTGATAGCAAATCCTGTAGTGAAAGATGTGCTCTTGCCCTGAGTTACTGGGACTGAGCAGAATTCAGACACAAAAAACCCCAAACCCAACCAAATCCTGATCCTTAGGCTCTGTGTCCAGGATTCATTGGGATCCCAGTGCCCTCCAGCAGACCAGGCTGTAGGAAAGGTAGGTAAAGGATTTCCAGGAGAACTCCAGTTTCTCTAGCAGAATAGCTCTTTAATTCCAGCAATATTGCCTAGATTTTGAGCTGGCTTTCTTTGTTACTAGCACTGTGACTGGCTGCAGCACTATCAATGGTTTGAACAAACCTCATTAAAACAGTAGTAATAATGTCATTCTAATCCATCAGCTCTTCTCTAGCTAGGGACTGTGTCAGAGGGACATTCTGGAATGCACTTTCATAACTGATTAATACCCCACAGTTAATAAGTATTAAGTTGGCTTAATTGTTGCCTTTAAAACAAAAATCATGAGTAGGTAGTGCTTTAGGAACACCTTCGAGGTGCCTCAGCAGCAGCCCTCGTGCAGTCAGGTTATCACAGGAGACATCCTCTCAGGTAATTTCCTATCAATGACTGATGTGACTATCCCAAGCTCACTCAAGAGACATTCTCCCCTCATTCTGCAGAGTAAAGCCAGCAGCATCACTGAGGGCCAACAGTCCTTCAGCAGAATGCTCTGGAGCAGCACAACAAGCTGGAGGTGCTTGGTGTAGGACTTACAGTTCCAGAAGGGAGCTGTTTGCCAGTGGTTGTTGTCGTGGGTGAAGCAGGTGAGCCCCGGGAGGCTGCACTCATCTCCCTTCTTCTGCCGCCGCTTGCCCTTCCTCTCCTTCTTCCTCCTGCGGCTCTCCTTGAACAGCTGCAGCTTGCCATCCACCTCCTGGGCTGCCTCCCTGCAAGGCACAGGGTGACACAACAGACTCTTGGGCTGGAACAGCAGCACCAGCAGCTTCCTGGCTTCTTTAGTACACCCGAATCCTAGCTCAGCTTCCACCAGGGCTCCTCTGCAGGGAGCGTGGGAATGCTGCATTGGAGCATGGGGATGCTGCATTGGAGCATGGGGATGCTGCACTGGGGTATGGGAATGCTGCACTGGGGTATGGGAATGCTGCACTGGGGCATGGGGCTTAAAGAATTCATTTCACATTTTTCTATCAATAGATTTTGTCCATAAACTCACACAATTCTCTCCAAAGCTAATGAAAGCTTCTTGTGAGAACTTGCTGTGTGACCTTTTCCTCCCCTCCCCACAATAAAAGCCACAAACAACCCCCAAAAGCTGGCTCAGAGGAGTGACAATCTTACTTGAAGGGGTGAAGATGGCTCTTGAGCTTCTCCTGGGTCTTTATTCCTTTCTCCTTGTTGTAATAGCTATAGGAAAAATGATGAGGAATTATCAGGTCGTGGAATCTTTTTCTGCACAAAACCAAACCAGAAGTATCTGTGACACTTTCTTAAGGAACTGCATAGAACCACTCACAATTTTCACTTCATGTAAAGGATTTACATCTGTGTGAGTGATCCTACAGCAAAACTGCAGCTGGGCTCTGTCGTAGCCTGAGCCAAAACAAGCTATTCCCTGCCATAGAGGTCACAGTCAGGCCTTGAAGCTTTGGTATTGGGCTTGGGCTCTCTTGCATGAGGCCTAAGACCCAAGCAAAACAGGTGCTTAATTAGCACCTAATTAACAACTTGTGCCCTTCCTAAAAGGTTGAGCACCTGAGCTTTGTGAAGATCAACTGCCCAGCTCTGTTCCTCCAGGATTCTCTCTGTTCTGCCTTCTGTCTCAATGCAAGAGTTCCTGAGTTCCAGGACCCAGCTCCTGAGCCTGAGTCCTGTCTGCAGCTGGAGTCCTGCTGCTCCAGCATCAGTGGTGACATAGTTGCCATCAAGGGATTTTGGCATTGGATTTGTGTGTATATATAGATATATATACACTTCATTTCCTTGTTATTATTTTCGTTAAAGTAGTTTAAGTTTAATTTCCAATTTGCAAGTCTCTCTCTGTTAATTTCCCCCTTTCCTCCCTGTAGTGTGGGAAAAAGGGGATAAATAGAGAATATCTGTCCCTGGATTGGTGGCTGGCCCAGCCCTAACCCTTGACAGGCTCTTATATGCTGGTAGAGTACAGCATCCTTCATCTTAAAATGTTAACATGTCCTTTCTTCTGACTGAGAGCATCTTTTGCTTTCAAAAAGATCCAACTAAAATGAGGACTTTGCATGCTTGTACATATCAAATAAGCTTATGTTCTTCCCTTTCCATCCCAGATACCTGGACAGTGAGTAAGCCTTAGCAGTGGCTGTAGCCCTCAGTGTCAGACACCAGCTCTCTCACCTCTGTTTACTACAGTCACATTCATCTGGTTTTCTTCTCTTTAGGTGTCCTCTAACTTCCCTCAAGTTCTTGATTTTGTCTTGGAGAGCTTCAATCTGCAGAGAACATTTCCAAGTCAGAATGATTCTTTGAAAGGCATCAGAGCAAAGAGCTGGCTCAGCTCTGAGCATCCCTCTCACCTCCTTATCAATGTAAGCCTTGTGGTCCTTCCAGGCTCGGGCAGACTGGTAGAGCTCCCTCTCGCAGTGAATGGTGTCGTTGGGGAGGATGAAACATCTGCAGTTCAACAAACAGCAAACACAAGCTCACTGTTCACCCACTTGCCCAACCCATTGCTTCTCTTAATGCATTCCTAACCAATTCTTTGTCACTTGAGAGACTATTATAAAATGGAGAAGGTTTCATTATAAGGAAAGATGTCAGAAGCCAACCCTACTTGTGTGTCACCCGGACAGAGCTGGGTTGACCTAGAGCATCACTGCCATCAGCCATCATCGTGTCCCCCAGAGCACCACCAGCTCCCTCTGCTCCTTCCTCATCTTCAGCACTGTGACGCTTGGTGATGCTCCTGCTCTTCAGCACCTGCAGTTCTTCCTCTTCCAGGTTGATGTCATATATTTCACCTTCAAACTCCACGGAGAGGGAGCGGGTCTGGCGCGTGTGGACAAATCGGGGCTTGTATTCTGGAGAGAGGACACAAGTGTTCCCAGTTGCACACAGGCATCTCCATGACCCATGCCAGGAGCACAGCACATGTTCCAAAAAGCTGCTCAGTAAAACCAGGTTATTTTGCAGGTGGCTTTACAGAAATGGATTTAATCATTTCTTGACCCATCAGGGCCCACAGGCTCCTCAGAAGCATGGAATGTCCATTGCTTCAAGGTCTGCATTTCACACTAGCCTGACCCTACATCACTTAGCATGTCTACATCCAAATCAAACCAATACCTCTAGAAAGAGACACTGGAAAAGATCAGAGACCACAGGATTAGAAACCACTTCAGAAAACGAAACCACTCAGTTCTCTGAAATCAGGTCATCACCTGGAAATTAGCATGGGACATAGGTTTAGCTTCTGCTTTAGAACCAAAATGACTCTTGGAAAGGATAACACCTTTTCCAAGGTAGGCATGAAAGGGTCGGGAATCCATCAGGTCTCAGTGTGTGTATCTGTATGTGTCTATGTATCTTTATTTCTAGATGCAGAGCAGGGGAACGGAGCCTTGACCCTGAACAAGGTCTGAGGGGCTGCTGCAGAACTTCACTGCCTTCGTTGGGCAGGGAGAAGAAGCTGCTTGTTCCACCTGAGTTAATGACTTCATTACCTGGACTACTTCTGTAGAAATCACCCACAGAAGCAGCTCTGAGTGCTGCTCTGCTGAACTTTTCCTCTGCCTGCCCTGCAGCCCCACCAGAGGCCACTGCCAGCTCGCTGTGTCCCCGTGGGGATGCCCGCGGGAGCAGCCCCGGTCCCAAGCTCTCTGGGGACATCCCTAGGCAGGAACCAGTGCCCTGGGCCCCGCAGAGCCCCGCAGAGCCCCGCAGCGGCTGCTGCCCGCGGGCTGTGATGTCTGGGCAGCGCAGTAGGTGTCACCAGAGCATCAGCAGCACGGCAGCCTGGAGCCTGCTCCTCACCCGCATCCCAAGGGTAGATAGGCTTGTTAGTACAGAGGTAATTGAGCAACCTGGCTGCCAGTCAGGGGGATGTTCATCGGGCAGGGACGGGGAAGCAGCAGGGCAGTGGTAGCCACGGTCCCCGCTCAGAGTCCAGCAGCTCAGGTCACACTCACTTTGAGCATTAGGGTTCCTCAGGAACTGCCTTTGGTTCTTCCTTTGGGCCCTGCTGCTCCTGTAGTCAGTGTCCCCACAGCTGCAGTCCTTGTCCTTCCCAGTGTAGCTCCTGGAGTGGAGGCTGCGGGTCCTCTTCCTGAGGGCCAGCAGCTCCCCTGCCACCTTGCACTTGTGAATGCGAAGCTTGCCAGAAGCATCCTCCATGCACTGCCACTTCTGTGGGAGAGAGAAGGGAAGAGGATATCCCAGAGCCTGCCCAAATCCTGCTGCTCTCAGCTGGGCTGGGAAACAGGGCAGGGAAGTCTATGTAAAAATGAAGCAGCCCCTTAAAGAACAAACTGAGAAGGGAAAGGTTTCGGGGACTGAATTCACTCACATTCTTCTCAACATCTCTCTCAGGCTAAGCAAACATAAGCTTGAATGAAATCACTGCGAATCTGCATAAAAACCCCACAACGCAGCCAAAAAAGTCATATAAATCAAGAGTATCTAGACTAAACACATCCCTGAAAGGAGCAAGGAAAAAGTCTTAATTTACTGAGGCACAGAGAGCAGCTGTCAGGGCTGTTTGCACCAACACTTTCTTTCCCTTGAAAAAACAAACTTTTGTTCTTTGTTCTGTGGGTTGGAATTTCTCACAAGATTCAAGGAAAAATACAAAATCCCCATGGATGAAGAAGAACTAGTTCAGTTGTAGGGCTCCTTGGAAAGAGAAGGACAAATTGCTTGTGTGAGTTACAGACAAACACATCAACCACCACCAAGATGTAATTTATCTCCTTACTGGTGGCCGGAGCTAGGACCTGCAGCCCAAGACATGTCCCTGCAGACCATGCTGGGTCACCCAGCCCTGCTGACAGTGCTGAAGAGGCATTTGGACAATGCCCTTAACAAGCTGATTTAACTTCTGGTCAGCCCTGAAGTGGTCAGGCAGCTGCACTAGGTGATCTCTTGTAGGTCCCTTCCAACTGAAATGATCCTATCCTATCCTTCAGGAGTCAAGCTGCTTTAACCTCTGCCAAACCCAACGCTGAGGGCCAGGTGCCTGCTCCTCTGTGGGGAGGCAAGCACTGGACTGCAGCAGGAGCCTTTCCTTGGATGATGACATTGCCATGATGCATCTTCTTCTGGGGGCAGAACTTTGCCCCTAGAGAGCCAGTTCAAAGGCAAATGGGCTGGTTCAAAGGGCAGTGGTTGTACTTGGTGGCTTTGCTTTACACTGCTGCTGGCATGGATCCAGTGACAGCTTAGAGTTACATGGGCAGGACAACAGCAAACGACTTCATCACTGCCTTGGGTCTCAGCCCCCTGGTATTAATCACTTTGTGCCACAGCCCCCAGATGAAGTAAGTGTATTTCACTGCTGAATATAATTAAGGCATCAAAATACACATCCAGCATGAATCACTGTGATGTGCTGCTCTGGCAATGAGTTCAAGTCAACTTTGTTTAGGTAACAGACTCTGGTAGAGTTGCTGCCCCTCCTAGAGAGGGGAAATCAATTACTTCTAACAGTGGGCAAGAGAAGGTTTGCTTTGGGGTGTAATTACCCAGTGTGTGCAGCAGACACCTCAGTGTTAAATATCTTGTCAGGTTTTTTTTATCAGAAAGCTCTGAACCCTGAAGAACATGCAGTGGGGAATAGCAAACAGCACCAATATTTGTACAGGTGCTGTTTCATTTGGGGAATGTATGACTGGCTGTCAGCATTATTGCTCAGCCTAGGGAATGTTCAGATAAGGCACAGAAAGGACTTCAT
Organism: Bucco capensis; assembly: GCA_013396975.1. NCBI lineage: Eukaryota > Metazoa > Chordata > Aves > Piciformes > Bucconidae > Bucco > Bucco capensis. The sequence goes on along the minus strand of VWZO01013356.1, from coordinate 1,120,558 downwards.
CAATTTTAACATGTCCTCAGGATCTCATTTCCCTTTTCTCCTGCTCTAAACCTGAGGAGCATCACGGGCTGTGCATGCCTGTACCACTGCCATCTGCTCTCAGCAAGCAGAGCTGGGGCAATGCCAGGGGACCTGGTGTGACCAGGCTGTGCTCCTGGGTTTGCTCTCTCTGTGCTGTGTGAGGAGGAGGAGGTGGCACAGAGCATCCTGAGAAGTGGCCAGTGCTGAGCTGGCTGTGGCAAACAGCAGAGAGCAGCAGTGCTGATGGGCTCAGGCCATGCCCTCCAGACACTCCTGCAGGGCAGTGGAGATCCCTGCTCCTGACCCAGGCTCCAACATGCTCCTGGAAATATTCATCTGCTACAGCCCAGCAGTGCCTGAACACGAGTGCAGCTGTCTGACAGGGATGATGTGCCAGCTTTGCCCAGGGAATTGGGAACTGCTGTGTTTTAGTGGAATAAAAACCTTCTCCTCCCTTCTAGAGCTGGGTTGGTGCTGCCTGTGAGGGCAGAGCCACACAACCACTTCTGTTGGATCTTGCACATCTCCAGAGCCTGCCAGTGTGAATGTACTCAAAAATGGGGATTTATGCACAGCTTTATCCCCTGAGGAAGTGCTCCTGGAAAGTGCCATACTCAGGGGTTCAACAGGTAGGGAAGTAATTTGTCCTAGAAGAACTGGTACAATACAGGGGGGAATGTATGGCAGACCTGAGAAATACATCCAGCTACATGCCAGGGACAGAGCTGGAGACAAAAAAGAAAGAATAAAGAAATTAATCACTGTATAACAGAAAGAACTATATGAAAATTGCCAATTTTGAGCTATTTCACAGCATTGAAAAAATGGAAGAGAGAGAAAAGAGCTCAGGAAGTTCTCAGCCTGCACAGCTTGGCATTCTTGACACACAGAGAAGATTGATTTCAGTGCCACAGTTCTAGCAGCTCTCTAGTTTATACAAAATGCAGGCACTTAGGTGAGACATCAAACCTTTCCCCTCCACAGCATTCTCCAGCACATCTGCTACCTCATCTAGTTGCAGCTCAGCAGCAACAGACTGCTGCTAGTGTCTGATAAATGTCCTCTCAGGTGCAAACAAACAGGAGCCAGGGAAAAGGATCAGTTTAGTCTCTCAGTCCTAAATAGCAATACCAACAAGAATCTGTGCCTGTTTAGTCAGGTAAATTTCTTTTCCAAAGGACTTTATTACTTTATTTCACTGGGTACTTTAAAATGGAAACGCTGCAAAAAGAGAACCTCAAAGGAGTGCAGAAAAGGCTAGAAATGATTCTTGTGTAATCTCTCTTTTCTGTCTGAATGCTTTTGGTACATCAAAGAGCTCCCCAAAGGGGCCATGCTCCCCAGAGCCTTTCTGCTAGAGAGCACTGCCAGGAGAGTGCTGAGCACAGCCACGGGCTGAGGAGAGAAACCTGGGATCTTCCCAGACTGGAGACCTCTGCATCATACCCAGAACAGAGCTGCTCCTTCAGATTAAGGATTGCTGAAATTTGAAGAATGGTCAAATCTGGCCAGAGTTGCCCTCTGTTTAGTAGAGAACTCAAATATTTAGGCTGAAATGTGAACTATTTAGGCTGACATGTGAAACACCAGGCTCTGAGGGGTTGTTTGCAGAGATAAAGGAACTTATCTTCATGCTTGGCTTTTAACTCATAAAGAAAGTGGTATTTTAACAAGGGATGTCATCATTCCTGGCAATTCCTGTGAATTCTTGAGCAGCTAAGCTTTAGGCATCTTTCTGTCCTCCTGAGGGATGGCTCTGCAGGGTCTAGAGTGAGCCAGAGCTGGTTGTGAAAGCAATGAGCTATGCACTTAGTTCTCAGCAACTGAATCCGATCTGTTCTGCTCTGAACATGTTCACAACAATAAACCTTCTAGCTAGCTTCCAGATGTCATATTCTTCAACTTCTTTGGACCCATAGTGAAAGGATAGCCATTTCCCTGGCAGACTGCAGGTGCTGGTGGCTTACCTGTCCTGGTTGTTCACAGGCTGTCTGGTATCTTGCTTGCTGGCACAGTTCTTTTACCCTCTCGTACTTTGGTAGTTGATTAGACTGCTGGGTGCTTTTACTGGGTTCCTCCTTCTTCCGTAGGAATTTGCTTTGAAAAGAAAATGGGATATTTTAGATGCATGCTTCTAACTCCTGGAGATGAGGAATCTCACTGGACAAGCAAAGCTGCTTAAGATTCAATGTCTTCTCAAGGAAAAAACATCCATCCCCACATCTCTATTCCTGACCTTCAGTGGAGGTCATGTAGTGAAAAAGAAAAAGGCTGAAGTGATTTGCTGGAAATGACCCAAAGAGAAGGAAATGCTGCTAAAATATGTTTGACTGATGGAGCTCAGCACCATCCAGACGTAAAGCTATGGTTTTCCACCATGCAAACCCCACTGAAAAGCCCAGCTGAAGGCACCTCAGGGCTTCCATCCTCCTTCAGCACTAGCTTGGCTACAGTTTGTGTATTTTATGTTTTATGCTCACTGTTTAGTGCTCCATCACACAACTCTTCCAGAACCTGGGAAGCCATGAAGTGCTGTGAGGAAACTGCTGCAAAATTCTTACCCAGGGAGAACGTTGACAGCAGCAATTGGCAAGGTGAGAGGTGTCAGGGAAAGAGGAGCAGTTACAGCCATAAACCTCCTCTGCATCTAACTCTTTTTGTAGCTAAACAGGAAGAATGGCCCTGATGTGTGGTGGGAAATACACAATCAGTTGTTATGAGGATTCTGCACCCTGATTTGAAGCAGGGGTTTGGTAAGAAAGTCAGTTAGCTGATGACATCAGTGGGCACAAGGACAACGTTGGAGGAAGAGGAGGTGTAGGCTGGGAGAGTGCCCAGCAAAAGCTGCTCTCCAGTCCCTTCCGAGGCAGGGCTTGGGCAGCAGAGCAGCCTGCAGAGGCACTGGTGGGAAAGCAGGGAACAAGGCAAGGCTGCACAATTTACTGCTTCACTGACCATGAGCAGGACGAGGAGCACAAAGGCAAGCATGGACAGGAGAGTGTTCCCAGCAGGCAGGCTCTTCCCCCTACTACCTACCCTCTTTCCACCAGGAAGGTGTCACGCCAAAGCTTGCTCTTCTTGTTTGTTCTAAACCTGGAAGCAACACAGTAATGTTTACTGCTGGCACCTCTGTACAGCACTGCTAGTGGGAACAATTCACCCTTGTGTGCTAGCCTGAGCCAAAACAAGCTGTTCCCTGCCATAGAGGTCACAGTCAGGCCTTGAGGCTTTGATATTGAGCTTGGGCTCTCTTGCATGAGGCCTAAGACCCAAGCAAAACAGGTGCTTAGTTGAGCTAATTAGCACCTAATTAACAACTAGTGCCTAGAAGGAGAGCTCTGCACCTCTATCCTTCCAGAAGGTCAAGCAGCTGAGCCCTGTGAAGATCAACAGCTCAGCTCTGTTCCTCCAGGATTCTCTCTGTTCTGCCTTCTATCTCAGTCCAAGAGTTCCTGANGGGAACAGTGTGATGAGTGCTGTACTGGTAACAGCTCACATTATACATTTAGCCATGCATATAAATAAAACTATTATAAGCATATACTTCCTTTACTAGTGACAGTTCTGTTGTAACTGGTTTTGTGTATATAAAATACATATATGAAGTATATATATGTGTGTATATATATATATATATATACTTCATTTTCTTGTTATTATTTTCATTAAAGTAGTTTAAGTTTAATTTCCAGTCCCCAAGTCTCTCTCTCTCTGTTAATTTCCCCTTTTCCTCCTGGAGTCGGGGAGAAGGGATAACAGAGAATATCTGTCCCTGGATTGGTGGCTGGCCCAGCCCTAACCCTTGACACTCTGGCAAAACACATCTCCACTTTCATATATATATATATATAAATATATCTATACGCACAGAGAGACACCTGCACTGTTACAGATGTGCTGTGCAAGGGACTTTTCAAATGCTGGCATGACACAGCTCATCTAGACAGACTCTCTTTTTCCACTCAGCTGTTGATTGACCTAGGTGTTTCCCTTTGAACTGGCTCACAGCATTACTGCTGGGACCCACCTGTTTCCTGGTCTCTCCAAGTCCAGAAGCTTTAGGACAGATTTGCCATCCATGTCTGGAGGAGTGTCAAGCCCTGCTATGTCCAGGATGGTTGGTGCCAGGTCGATGTTGAGCACGATCTGAGGCACTCTGCAAAGGCACAGCAAAGGTCAGAGCTCTCCTCTCTTTGATATGCTACCTCTTCACATTCTCTTAGGAATAGGATGGTAATTAGTGCTGCTCAGGGCTTTGAAGATGGCAAAGCTCTGCAGAAGTGCTAAGCTTAGAAAGGCCCCTTTGAAGTGCCCAGCTGGGCAGGAGAGGCCAGCACTGCAGAGTGCCACCGGGAAGAGATGACAAGCAGGGTGAAAGCAGCAGGGGCAGCAGCCACACCACTCATCTCCCTTGGCAAGGAGGGCATGATGCACCCATTCTGCCAAACCAGGAGGTGAGCAGTGGAGATGAGCTCCCATTTTTTAGAAGCAAAATCCAGAGCTTAACCCGACAGGATTAAGCATTCTATAGCTCTTTTATCTGCATTCTAACTCACTAATAACATGGGAGAGGACATGGCTTTTGGTAAAGCTCATTGCCCCGCAATAACAAGACATCCTCCATGAAATGAGACTAGACAGGGTGATCAGGACATGCTCATGGAAACATTTGACATGAGCTTCAACAGCTGTGCTAGAGACAGAAGAGAACCTACACTGAGCCTGGCTCCACGCTGGGGCCGCGGATGAAGAAAGGAACTCGGATATCAAAGTCATAAGGCATGGACTTGCCCTTGACCAGCCCAAACTGCCCAATGTGGTAACCATGGTCAGCTGTGTAGATGATGTAGGTGTTCTCCAGCTCTCCCATCTCGGACAGCATTTGGTGTAACTGCAACACAGCACAGGAGGAACTCTCAGTGAAATGCAACACAACACATTCTGTGCATAATCGTGTGTAAATCCTCATTTTACTGCCTGAAACCCACAGGACCAGGCACCCCATGGATGAGCCTGTTGAAATGAGCATTCTGGGGCTGGGTATGTTTACATCTCCTCTTTACTGTGCTGCTCAAAACCAAAAATCAGCTTACACCTTCAATTTCGTATTTGGCAGAGGGGAAAATTAAACAGGTCCAGAAAATTGGAATAGCAAAATATGGTCAATTTGGTGTAGTTACATTAGTGTCCAAAGTCACTGTGTACTCACACTCAGCTTGGGAAAAGAGTCTGCTACAGCTTCAGGGAAATGATACTCAGACTTGATTTACTGTGTTAGTCTACAGCTTGCTCATTGCTTACAGTCCTGGGCTTGGGAAAAGGCTGTAAATGTTTGTTAAAGTTTAAAGCCATCTCTCTGGGGGAAGATCTCTGGTCATGCTGCTCAGTTTTGGAACAAAAAGTCATGCCCAGTACACCTAATAGTTCATGTATCAGGTTCCCCTAATGAGCTGTAGGCTGCAGTGCCTCTGCAGGCCCCAGCAGTGCCACCTGAGTCCCTGGGCTTTGCCAGCTCCCAGCTGAAGGACAGGCTGAAGGGAAGGGGAGAAGCTGTTGTGTGCACCCCTGAGCCTGCCCATCTGTGCAGGTGGGTGCTCCTGCTAAAGCCAGGCTTTACCTCAGCCCCACTCACTCTTCCCTTGTTTAGCAAAAAACCAGTTTATTCCCCCAGCAGCTCAAAGCAGCGAGGGAGGAGAGGAGCCTGGCTCTGTGCTGCAGAGAACCACGCTCCTTTTCTCCTGGGCACACGTGGAGCAATTCTCTGTAGCCCAAGAGCCTTCCCCAAGCAGTGGTGGGTGAAGGCAAAGAAGGAATTGATTGGATCTTGTTACCAATGTGGTTGTATGGACAGAATTCCTTCAGCTCACCCTCTCCATGGAGTCATCCACAGACATCAGGGTCTGGAGCCTCTTGCGCTGCAGGACATTGGTGAACTCCATGTGGATGGGCAGCATGGGACCTGTGTACTGCATGATCCAGTGCTTGTCCAGGTTGGGGGCATAGTTGTAACTGGGAGTGCTGGGGGGGAAGGAAAGGCTCTGAGAAGTCCTGGGCATCACAGGCATCAGAGGAAGGGAAAAACTCCTCTAACACAGCAATAAACAAACAGTTAAACCCCAAATTCCATGTGGTATTTCTAAGGTCAAATGCCAACAAACATCACTTCAGTGGCTTCCAAGCTTCATTGGTTCCTCCATCACTACCCCAACATATTTAACCACTTTCTTTCTGAGATTTTTCAGGCTCAAGGACCATGTTAATACTTGGGATACACCAGCATGCATGTCTTGGACAAGAGGAATGTTTAGAGTGCCCCAGCACTGATGGAGTTGAGCCCAGGAGCTCAGCCCTCTAGGCTGCTGGCTAGCAGATGGACCAAGGGAGCCTTGGACCTTGCAGCAGCAAGTCTTTGGGGTTTGGGTCACCTCTCAGGTATTAGGGATGTTGACAGAAAAGAAGGATCCTTCCAGTGCAAGCTTTCCTCTGGTTCTTTGGCAGTCTGTCAAAGGAGATGTTTTCCCATGAAAGAGCTCACTTTTGATTAATCAGCATTTTCTGGTTTCTTTTTCCATCAGGCCCTGGAGTGCCCTGGCCAGGGAGGGATGAGGTGGCTGTGACAGCCTGCTGCTGTGCCAGGAAGGAGAGCCAGCTGCTGGAGCAGCTCTGCTCTCCTCTTCCCAGGACACTGTCAGCAGCCTCCTGCACATAACGGATGCTGTCTGAGAGCAGCACTCAGCATTTGCAGGGTGGTTAAACCTTTCACTGACACTCCCCAAAGGCAGCTTGGATTTTCTGGGGCTGAGAAAGTCAGCAGGCAGAGAAGGAGCAGAGTTTTCCTCCCAGATGATTCAAGGACATTTTGTGAAATATCCATTGCCAAAGGCTGATGGAGATAGGGAAGAGAGGGGCCCAAGGAGGAGGGAAAGGGCATGAGGGGACATGCCAAAGGCTGATGGAGAGATGTGACAGAGGGGCCCAGGGAGGAGGTAAAGGGCATGAGAGGACATAACTCAGTCATGCTGGGAGAAACTGGATTCTACCAGCATTCAGATCTGTGTCCTGAGTTCATTAGTCCTCAGTAACCACGGATTACAGGATCAATTGGCATTTCATAGCACACATTTTAATTACTCTTACTGGCAAAATATGTACTATACTTGTGTATTTTAATGTGAACCTCAAACTAGAGAATATATCATCTTTTTTGTCTTCTGAGGGCCCACACAATTAAGTCAGACAAGTGGCCATGGGGCTCTTGGGCTGATGGTTGGACTTGATGATCTCAGAGGTCTTTTCCACCCTTCATAATTCTCTGATTCTATGAACTCAAACCAAGGATGCTTGTGCTTGAGGACCTCTGGAGAAAGGATCCTCAGAGAGCAAATCATTCAGACTTTAATTACACTGTATTCTACCAGCACCTGAACTGCTTTGTGTGTGAGAGTCGATGAAAACAATGGAATACAGAATTCAGGGCAACTTGAACCTGACACGTGTTTTGTCAAGGTTTGCTCTCAATCCATGCTTTTCCCTTTCCTGGCTTACCAGGGAAGGCAAGCAGCACATTTCCAAACACTTGGTCAGTTGCTGCCACTAAGCATCTGGGTTTGTCTCCTAACTCTCTCCTATTCCTAGCCAGCAAAAGAAAATTGTGTTGACAAAAGCACTGCCTCAAACTGTTGACTGTGAGTAATTCCATCGAGTTCTTGGGGGTTTTATCCCCAAAGTGTTTGGCTAATGTTCTGTTTGGTTTGGGAGCCCTCCAGTGAATGCAAAGAGTACTGAGCTGATGTGTCCCAAGAAGAGTTTTGCTTCATAAAACTCAAAGCCAACAATATTTTCAAGTAATACCTCTTAAAACTCACTGTGAAGAATGCAGAGTTCCTGTAGAGAACTAAGAGCTCTCTTGCTCTGTGCAAGGCTTGGGGTAAGTGGTGATATTCCTTCGGAAGAAGAGTGAACAAAGGAAGGGAGCAAATCCTTTGCTTCCAGGGCAAGTAGTCCTCCAGGCTTAGGCACTGCTCTTGGGAGGCAGGCAGCCCGGAGCCTGGCCCAAAGCTCCTGCCCAGTGCAATGGTCAGAGTTAATGTGATGCTGAATTTCCCCTTCTGGGTCTGCTTTCCCTGCATCTTCAAAGAGGAATCTTTCAAACCCAGGGATATTTCTGTATCTGGGGATGGGAGGTGTGGAAGTTTCACTCCTGTGGTGTACTTCAGAATACAGAACTAAAGAAAAGCTGTTACCTGTGAAATCTAACACCCTTTTCTTTGAGGAGAAGTGATTTGCTGGTGCTGCAGAAGATAACTGTGTGCCTGGCATCTCTGCATCTCCAGATCACACTAGTCCTTCCAGTCCTGACTAAAGCCACACTCCCAGAGAGGTGTGAGGTGCTTTTGATCACTTAGCTCCAGGTCAGCAGTGGTAAGGCATGCTGGCATGTGACTGATGCAGATAGGTGAGTCCTCTCTAACAGGTGAGTGGGCAGATGGCTGAGCCTCAGTGACCACAGGCAGGAATGGATCCATCTCCTACCCCAGCTGCACAGGGAGGGATGCTCTGGGGATCAGGAGGGGCAACAGCCTTGCTCTTGATGCTCCTCTGCTGCATGGTAGGAAACTCTTCCCTTTCTTTGTGCCTGTGATGAGCTTTTCATAACTCTGCATTCCTTTGATTCTCTTCTCTCCATGTTGTGAAGTGTGGAAATGAGACCAGCAGGCACCCAGCCCTGAGGGCAGAGCTCTCCCTGAACTGGAGCATCTCCTGCCACAGACACTCTCCTCCTCCTCCTCCTGTGTGCAAGAGCAACAAACTTCTGGTTTCTGTGTGGTTTGTTGGTTAACATTTACAGAGGCAGGCTTTCAGTCAAGCACCAGGCACGTTAGCAGCAAAGAGCTGTGATGGACTTGCAGGCTCTGCCTCAGCTGCTCTCTTTCAGCCAGCCTTCCCCTCGCAGGTGGCTGTCAGGCTACCCTGGCCCCTGCTCTGTAGGCATAACCTTCCATCCTGGGTTGTAAAGCCAGCAAGCAGCTTCTGACCTGATTTCCCTTCTTTGTTGGGGCCAGGCAGTACAGTAACATGATACAGCAAGTACATTCTTCCAAACAAACCCCAAGGTCAGGTGCCTGTCACCCCAGGTCAGGAAGGAAGAGATTCAAATGGTGCTTGGCCACCAAGGGAGAAAAGCTAAGGGTTAAATGTTCAGATTACACAAACCTTGGCAGGAGGCATTTTATTGTTCTTGTGTTGTTTTCATAGGGAGCACCAAATATTTCTGTGAGGACTGAGCTGCTTTTCTCTTTTAGAGCATGCTGCTTATGTATTTGCTAGAGAAATCAGTTCTTTGGAGGCTTCAGCCTGGCAGTTTATCTTCAGCTTGTGCCACTGTTAGTCTGCAGGCTCAACTCTAACACAGGCAGGCAGGGCATCAGGGAACACACAGCAACCCAGCCAGCATCTCCTGAGGTCACCAGAGGAAAAACTCCTTGCAGGAGGGCTGCCAAGAAACCCACACCAGCAGAAGACAAGCAGAAGCACAGCTGAGTCTCCTGGTCTGGGCTGTCCCATGAGCAGCCCAGAAGAGCAACTATCTACATCTGAGGAGTCCAAGCAGATCAAAACTCATTTGCACAGGCACTCAGATGGAGCTGAGCCTGCACACGAGGAGCTTGGAAAGCTAATTTGGGGAATCTGCCACTATTTAGGCTCTAAAGCTGGTGCACCCAAAAGCTCCAAAAGGCTGTTTTTACTCCCAGTGGATCCAGCTAGAGCCCAGGAGTGCATATCAGAGACCAGGATGAGGGAAGCAATCTCTTTCCAGCAGATCCTGACCTGTGTCTACATACTTTCAGGGTATTGTAAGAAGCTGCCCTTACAAAGCCCAATACTGACCTTTTAATCTCCCACAGCTTCCCAGGAGGAAAAGAGCTTCTCTCTGCTTTAATGATGGTCAGAGCTGTCACTCTCCTCCCAAAAGGAGGGAGCCCAGCAGAAGAACAAGGAACCATTCACTGCTCCCTGGGAGCTTCCTCCAGCTGAATCCTTTGCTCCTGCAAGGTCTCTGCACACAGACTCCTGCCAAGAGCAGCTCCAGGGAGCCCCAGGGCTGGCAGGGGAGAGCTGGACTTACATGTGCTGTGAAGCATTGGGGTAGAGCTCTGAGAACTGGGGTGCTGAGTCCTCAGGACCGTGGGGTGCAGCGTGGCTGATGACCATCATGATGGGCCTGTGGGGATAGATCCTCTTGGACATCCTGAAGTAATTAATGCTCTCATTAGTGATTAGGTCTGTGAAGTAGTCCTGGAACAGACGATGAACACAGAGGCAGAGTTAGCCACTGCCTGAAGAACTGGATCCCACCCCATCAGGCTGTGATGTTGTGTTCAAGGCCTCCTCGAAGCTCAGACCTCCAAAGGGCTATGTGCTGGGAGGGGGCAGAGGGGGCACTGAGCAGGCAGCACTTGCTTGAGCAGGGGATGCCACTAGCTTAAGATACAACAGGAGGCACCAGGCAAATGCAGTTGCCAGGGTTTGTGGGATGATGCTGAGCCCAATGTGAAGTGACAGACCACCCTGACAAGGAGATGTGTCTGGAGTCTCACTGACAGAATACCTTGCCAAGCAAATGTGCTCCTAACTGCAAGCAGTCCCTGACTCTCAGGCTGGTTTTCTGTTTACATCAGTGTTTCTTGCCTAGTTCTGACCATGCTTTTGTCTGTGTGCAAAGCAGAAACCCACAACAAACAGGCTGCAGGAATCCTTCCCAAAGGGATGGGGAGTGGAATTCCTGCAGGCTCTCTCCAGTTAATTGTGCAACTTCTAAGCAGTGCAGCTGCTGGGATTAAGGTTGGGACTCACTAATAACCTGGCTTAACCCACAGCCAAGGTGGCAAAAGGAAGCCTACGAGGGGAAGGGAGGAAATGGAACTGAGAGGAAAAGAAAAGAAGATGAAAACTTAAATTAAACCACCTGTCACCTTGGAGTGCTCACTGCTGGCCTGGAGGTCTGGTGCCAGCTCCATTGAGAAAGTGCTGAGGCAATGTCAGCAATCCCAAGCACTCACAGGCATGACTAATCAGATGCTGTGGGCTGGAGGCCCCAGCAGCTGCACAAGCAGAGCCTGAGGGACAAGGTCTGTGTCATATGTCAGTGCTGGGACAAGTCAGCCAGCTGTGCCCCTCTCCTGCAGCTCCCAGGAGTACTCCCTGCCAGGCTGTGGAAGGGACAGAGAGGGAACTTTGGGGTTCCAAAGTGGGGGATGAGGGCAGGGATTGGGTGGGGATAACTCCTGGTTTGGGGACTGTGGGAGGGAAATGCCTGTGTGAGTGCTCCCCAGAGCATCTGCTCCCCTCCTCCTGCCCTCTGGACTCTAGATGCACAGGCAGGGTGGGTAAGGAATGTCTAACTAACCCAGAGCCTCTGTTTTCTTTTCTTTTTTTCCCCCTCCATAAATATGCAACCAGCATCATGTCATTTCTAGGGTGGGGAAATCAGAAACAGGCATGGGGAGCTTCCAACAAAATCTCATTACATGGGTCAGAAACCACAGCTGCAACATCTGCATCATCTTCCCCCAGCTCCAGTCTGAGGAAATTCCAGACAGGCTGGGCAGTCTGGGATCTGCACCCCTCAGCCCTCCTGAGGAAGCTCCAGGCAGCTCACCTTGCCTTGCTTTCCAAACCCTGTGTCAGGGACAGAAACAAGCTGTGTCCTGCAGCTGATCTGCCCTCCTAGAGAGAGATGCCCAGAGCCTGGCCCCAGGGACACACAGCCCCATGGATGGCAAACCACAGCTACTGAGCATTCTTACCTGAGCAAGCACTGGCAGTGCCCAGCTAACTTCAGAGCTTGCTACTGCAAGGCCCACAAGGATTCTGGGGAAAGGTCTTTATATTTACTACTTGCTTCTGCCACCAAAGCACCACTTGCTGGCAGAGGGAGGGAGCAATCACCAGGCTTCCCTGAGGAGCCCCTTGGAAACCTCCTTCCACCACACAACTAATGATCTCACATCAAAACTGTGCCCTCCAGAGAAAATGACATCTCAATTGCTTGGCTGTATCTGGTTAATGAATGAATGATCTAGCTAAGGTAATTTTCAGAGGGATTAATGATGTGGCTTGGAAGTGTCTGGCAAGTACCTTGGCATAATCAAATCCATGCTTCTCCTTGTTGCCATTGCGGGAAATGGTGTAGTTATAGAAGCGAGAGTTCTTCACCAAGCCAACCCACTCTCTCCAGCCAGGAGGGATGTAGCTGCCATTGTATTCATTCAGGTATTTCCCAAAAAAAGCTGTGAAGGTAAAAACAAGAGGCTTTGAATCCAAGTCCTTACTCTCAGTCAAAAGCATGCATGAATGAAGAAGGTCAACTGCGCTGGAACGAGTCAGAGCTGCTGGATCAGAAATGTTCTGTTAGACCTGAGAGGGGTTTGGAAGGAAAATAAGCTATTTGCAGAGTTTTCTGTGAGAGCTGAAAGCCTTTGTGACTTTAGGTTTTCTTCCTAATCTTTTGGAATCTCATTTTCAGGTTTTTTAACACGCTTATGTTTCGCTTGGTTTGCACTTGAAAACAGAACAAAGATTCCATGCCCAGAGGAGATATCTGAGAAACACCTTGTGCTTTAAAGCCATGCCTGTGATGTTTTGGAGCCTGGCTTCTGACTTGTCGCAGTTTGGGCTTGGCAAGCTGGCTACATTTGCTGGATTGATAAGCACTTTGGTCTGGGGAGCCCAGTCTCCATCCCACTGGGTTACCTTTGGGTAGAGCAAGAGGCATCCCCATCCTGCTCTGCTGCCACAGCCTCACTAAGGCAAAGGTAGCCCTGCAGGTCAGACTCCTGCAGCTGGCCTGCCAATGTCACTGTGCTTTGTCCTGTTAGCTCCTGCTGACAAGTCAGAACCCACCCAGACTGAAGCTTTCAGCCTTGGCTCTAGGAGGGTTTGCAGGTGCTGCTGCTGGTTCTTCTGGAAGAAAGGCAAAAGGAAACAACCTCCCAGTGCAACAGGCTCCCAATTCCCTGGGAGCTGTGACTCACTTGTGCTCAGAAAAAGAGACCTCTGAAGAGGAGGGAAGGACAGAGAGCTCTCCTGCCAGGGACATGGTGCCTCTGGCTGACAGCTCCACCTCAGTGCCCCTGGAGCACAGTCCTGTCCTCTGCCAGCCCCAGCAGAGCTGCTGCCCAGCATCCCCTCCTCAGCTGGGCTTCAGTTCACACCACAAACCCCCTACTCTTTCCTCCTGTGAGATGAAGTCGCTTTGGAAAACCTCAGAGTTAACACATCCGAGCTAACCCCAAAGCAGCACATCCGTGGAGGGGCTGGGGTGGTTCAGCTCTGACTGATGTGGGCATGGGGAACTTCCTGGGAAATCCAGTGGAAAAAGCAGAATGCTCATCATTCAGAATTGCCTGAGGCAACATAAATGTGGTGCAGTTGAATCATCTAACTGCCCAACGTCACTAAGCAGAGCTTACAGTCACCCTGCCCCACATGGAATGTGACATATAAACAAGACACTAGAGCAGCCTTCCAGCTCTTCCACAGCCACCAAGAAAGCAACCCAGCCTCTCTCCTTTCTCCTCCTGAGGCCAGCCAGGGGTGAGGAGGTGAGAGCAGGGAGGAGGTGCCCAGCACCACTCTAGAGCAGCCAAGCTGGGTCAGACTCCCAGGAGTCCAGGGAGAGGCTGGGATACAGTGGGAAGGGAAGAGAAGCCAGAGACAAGAGTGAAGAACAGCATGGGAGAGAGATGTGACTGAGAGAGAGGAAGCATCACAGAGCCAAGCAAAACCAAGGGCAGGCTGTGTGTCTGGGAAGATGGGAGCTCAGCCCTCCTGGATGCCACCCCAGATCCAGCAGCAGCTCCTGCCTGCCCTCCATGCTCCTCTGCAGAGCACTCTGCTGCCAGCCTGCCTCCCACAGAGATCAGAGCTGTGCAATGGCAATTCCTCAAGCACGATGGCCTGATGGCCCCATCTATAATTAAGACTGGCTAATAATGAGACCTGAGCTCTGCTGGTCACAGCCCTGCCAAGCTCCAGTCCTCAGTGCTGAGAGTTTCCATGCTATCTGACTCAGCCTGGGGTTTTGCTCTGTGGAACATTTGAGCCAAAGAGTTCAGCCATTTCCAAGAAAAAGGCTAGGAAAAAAGAAATGGATTTGCCCATTTACAAACCAAACTTCCCTCTGAGAAGCTCTAGTGTCTCTTGGTTTGGTGTGGAGCCTTCCTAAATAGCAGAGGTGGCTATGAAAATCTGCCTCAAAATGGCCAAGCTCTGCAAAACCACAGCACAGAGAAGATCTGGGAAGACTTGCTGCAGCTTCCCAGTGTCATGTCACCAGAGGATGCTCCCTTGTGGATCTGACAAAGTGCCCCCAGGTCCAGCCATGGCACTAAACTGTGGAATGATCAGCTGCATCCTCTCCTCTCCCTTCTGATGTTCAGGTGTTACCTGAGAAAGCCACCAGCAGCAATGCAGAGATGAAATGACCTGGGGCACAGGGATGGAAAAAGATCAGCTGAGCTTAGAGGAGGAAAGGAAGGCTTGGAGCTGGCGTGGGCCAAGTCATCTTGGAATTTCCTTGCTTGAGATGACTTCATTTTCCAGCTTTAATAATGTTTTGTTAGCTCCCCCCTGGCCCCCTGAGCCCCACACTTGGGTGCACGTTATGAGACTGGGGATTGACAGCCTGAACCATTCACCTCTGGCTTGGCTAGGAGTTAGCATTTTATCACCAAAATAATCTGCGAGCTGTCGAGCTTTGAGCAGCTCCTGGGGTGACAGTTTGCAGCAGGAGGAGGCATTCCAGCTCCAGGGCACAGCCCAGCCCTGGGCCCTGCTGGCAGAATGGATCACCTCTGCCACACTGCTTCAGCCACCAGTGCCTGGCTGGTCCAGAGCTCAGGAGAATGTGAGTCATGAGATGAAGAGACACACCAGGCTTCTAGTGGAACACCAGAGCTCAGGCCTTCCCCCTGCGAGCTCCTGAGCAGCACCCAGTCTAGGACAGGGCAAGAGGCTCAGAGCTGGAGCCCAGCACCTGCACTCAGCCTCTGGCTCCTGAGGAAGACAAGTGCCAAAAGAGAGCACAGTGGTGTCCATGGGGCCAAATCACAACCAGCAAGTCACAGAATCATTAAGGTTGGAAGAAACTTCTGAGATCATCAAGTCCAACCATCAGCCTATCCCCACCATGTCACTAAGGCATCTGTACCACGTCTATATGCTTTCTGAACCCCTGCAGGCATGGTGACTTCACCACTTCTCTGGGCAGCCTGGGCCAATGCCTAACAACTCTTTCTGTGAAGAAATGTTTCCTAATATCCAATCTAAACCTTCCCTTGTGCAACTTGAGGCCATTTCCTCTTGTCCTATCCCTGTTAACCCTAGAGAAGAGATCTACCCCCAGCTCCAACCTCCTCTCAGGGAGTTGTAGAGAGAGATAAGGTCTCCCCTGAGTCACCATGATGGCTGTCTGTGTTGCTTTTTGTTCAGCAGAGGATTGTGAACTATTAAAGCACTCTGGAGCAGGTCACAGCAGTGCCCAGGAGCTGACACCATGATGTGCTGGATCATCACACACTTGGCTTGTGGAGCCAAGCCACATCCTTCACATCACTCCAGCACAACACTTGCTGAACTGCCCAAGGCTGGGCACTGACTGGGAATGCTCAATTTGAGCTGGTACTCAGCAGTTAGAGGGTTTAGGAAGCCATTTCTCCTTGTAATTAATTAAAATGGAGATTATGACTCAAGGAGTAAAATCCTCATTAAAAAGTGATGCCATTCCAAGGGACATCTTCTCATTACTGCCTGTAATGGCCCCACAGGGGTGACAGGGAAGATAAATAGTGAGTTTTGCATTGCAATGAGACAGATCTTATCTGCATTCTGGCAGTTTTGCTAAGGGCTCCCAGGACACATTGTCACATCTAATCACATGTGGAGTGGCTTAGGATATCCAAGGAAATGTGTGTGCTGTGTAGCTAGGTTTATGGCAGCAGCAGCCCGTGGCATGGTGAGCAGCTCTGGGTGTCTCAGGAGCAACTCCTCACAGCTCTTGTGTCCTAGACCCTTGAGGTTGGAGTCAGCTGGGGCTTGGTCTCTTCTCCCAGGTAACAAGAGTTAGGACAAGAGGAAAGAGCCCCAAGTTGCACCAGGAGAAGTTTAGTTGGACATTAGGAACAATTTTTTCCCAGCAGGGATGTCCAGGCCTGGCCCAGGCTGCCCAGGGCAGTGCTGGAGTCTCCATCCCTGCAGGGGTTTGAAAGAGGTGACTTGGTTACATGGTTTAGTGGCATGACAGTACTGGGCCAACAGTTGGACTTGATGATCTCAGAGGTCTTCTCCAACCTAAATGATTCTATGATTAAAGCAGAGAAGTCTGATTTTCCCCTTCCTTCAACAAACTCCAGAGGATTAGTGTTTGGAATCATTAAAGCACAGAAAGCCAGCTCCTCATGCCAGCTCTGCCCGGGAAATGAAACAAGCACTGTCCCCAGAAAAATGCAGTGAGGAAACTGAGGCACACCAAAGTCAACCTCAGCCAGCCCTCAGTCACACAGGAAGCCTGTGGCACTGCCAAGAACCTTCTTCAGATTCCACAGCTCCCAGTCTTGTAACTCAACCACAGCAGAAAACCTCAGAAAACCATCTCCTATCCAAAGCATCTCCTATCCAAACCTCAGGCTTCCTCCTTGCTCCCTAGCTTTGTAGGTCTCTCCCAGCTTTGCCCTTGTAACCAGAAGGAGCCTTGC
The DNA here is from genome assembly GCA_013396975.1 of Bucco capensis. Lineage (NCBI taxonomy): Eukaryota > Metazoa > Chordata > Aves > Piciformes > Bucconidae > Bucco > Bucco capensis. Next base: position 1,103,783 of record VWZO01013356.1, on the reverse strand, counting down.
AGCTTGTATGGCTCAGCAGCTGCTGCAGGCCTCAGGCTCTCCCTGGATGCTGCTGGCTGGAACCAGGCTGGGATTATGGGCCAGGCTGGTGCCTGACACTTCTCCTTAGAAAGCTCTGGTTTCAATTGCTTACAACTTTCTTAGACTTGGACTGCAATTTTCCACCCTGGATATCTGCCCCAGGCTGGCTTTTCTCACCAGTAGCCATGCTGGAGAGCTGAGGAACTGGGATTGTGTCTAACAGCTGAGAGAAAGGAGAGCAGAGAGGAAGCAGGAGCTAATGGAGAGGTGTGTAAACTTGCTAAAAGCTTCCAGTGCAGTTTTCTGTGCAATATTTAATAGCACAGGGCTCTGTGTTAGGCATAAGTAGGCAAACATTCTGTGGTTTTTGATGAGGTCCTGGACAGAAACCAAAAACAAGCTTCACTTCACATGATACCACAGGAGCAGAAAACCCTGCCTGCTCTCCTTCTCAGCCTTTCCCTCTGTTACATTTCTCTGCTTGGATATATTCAGCATATTTCACTTTATTTCTAGTTTGACTGAAAGTGCAGTTTCACTGCAAAAAGCAAGGCATGTTTTTACTCACTCTCAGTACTTAGAAGTAGATGATGTTTGATGCTCCCCAGCCCCTCCGATACCAGTTAAGATAGAATCTGAATGCTTGGAGCTCTCTCTCCGTGCCTTTAATTTCACTTGAGAAGTATTCTGAGAAGTAGGACTCGCTCATTCCCAGCCCTGGATCATGCTCCATCACCTCCTGGCTTTTCAGAGGGTGCCTGGGGCAGGATGCAGCTCAGCTCCGTGCAGGGCTGGCACTGAGGTGTCCTGCCAGGCTGTGCCCCAGGGGAAGNTGCCTGGGGCAGGATGCAGCTCAGCTCCGTGCTGGGCTGGCACTGCCTGCCCTCCCCTCAGGAGGCAAAGCTCTTGCTCCCTGTGTGACAGACTGGCCTGTCCCTGTGTGTCACAGGGGAGAGGGCACAGCCTAACTCCTCCTTGCCTCTCAGTCTCCTATCACCTTGGCATTTTACTAGCTCGTTGGCCAGGACACCAAGAAACGTACCTGTATGTGGCAGATGTCAATGTCACACATCAGGAGTGTCAACCAAGTGCCCACTTCTGCTCATCACTTCTCTGAAACCTGTGCCTAATGTCAAAACATGCCTGAGGGTGACATCTTGATGGCCAGCCACCTCTGGGGTTCCCAGTCTTACCAACACACCTGTGTTGGTGTAGGTGGATGGCAGTGTGGGTGGACTGACATCTGAGAGGCAAAGATACATGCTGCAGGGCTGGGACACAGCACAAGGTAGAGACCTCAGCAGTGCCACAGGCAGGACTGAGAGGAGACAAATAGCCTGACCCAAACCAGCAAAATCTGACTCCTGCAGCCAAGAATCTTACTAATGAAGCTTCTGAGCCTGAGCAGCTGAAGGGATGTCTACTGACAGTAAGAACTGAGATGAAAGAAAACTCCTCAAGCTTCTCTCAGAGTTTCCACAGGCTTTGGAAGTCATCTCAGTGACTCTTTCCCTCCCCAGGAGGAGCAGCTGCAGCCTGTGCAATTAAAACAAATGCCTCATCTCTCTGAAGCTCTCCAGAGCTGCTTTGTTGTCTCTCCCTACCTATTTACTGGATCCTCCCTGCTATTTCCTACCAATGCTGCTTTAGTATTGCCAATTCTGAGGACTTGCAGCAGTTGGGAAGCTGTGTGCCTGACTCACATCAGCATACAGCTCCTGAGGGAGGGAAAGTGCAAACACTGCAACAGCCTCACACTTTGGGGATCCATCTTTTAATGATCATTAAAAAGACATTTGGATTTGGCAGTGTTGTTCCTGAACACTCTCTGCCTTGCTAGCAGCCAGCACAGCTCCTGCCTGGCAGCGAGCATGGAGCTGCCAGCTCCATATGGGGATGTGCCCAGCACATGCAACATCTCCATCAGCTCACAGCAGGCTAGAAAAGGACTAAAACAGGAAAAAAGGAAAGAAACCCCCATTCTGCTCTTTGTCAGGTGTTCCCAGTGGGTTCTAGCTCTGAGCAGAGTTTCTTGGAGCACTCTCCAGGCCTGTCTCTAAGGGACCTGCTGTGCTTGCACACAGTCAGTACAATTCCACTCAACTTTCTAGCTGTGCAATGCAGATTACTGCTTGGTTAAGGAACTGCTGATGACTTTTTAATGAGGAAACACTGTCCTTGAGAAATGTGTTGTAAGATCTGCTGCTAATTGGGCTGCCTCTTCACCAAATCATTGTGGGGTAGTTAGGAGGCAGGCTCACCCTGCAAGGACAAATCCTTTAGGGCTGTGTTATCCTCAGGTCAGGCAATGCTCCTTGGTCAGTGTTTCACAGAAGTATTTTCATTTTTACCCACTTCCTTTCTCTCCTTCCTGCCCCTTATCAAACCTCTCCTTCCCTGGCAGCTTCAGGGCTGGTGTTCTCTCTGCCTGCCTTTGGAAAGAGCTTTTCTTCCTTTTCCTCTTCTCTTGTCCCTTCCCCCCCTCATTTCATGAGCTTCCTTAGGCAGTCACCTCCCCATAGCTGTGTGGCACAAGGCAGTGCAGGGACCTGCCCCGAGCAGGGGGAGGCTGCTGACACAGCTCTCCAGGCACTCAGCTCTGCAAGCATCAGACAAGCACAGGAATCAGCAAGATAGCAGATTTGATAAGAACAGGCAAGGCAGGTCCCACAGGAAGCACTGATAAGTCAAGAAGAAAGGATTTCTATGTCATGAGCCATATTTTAGGGTGAATTCAGCACCTTTTCTAGCAGAGATTGTAAATTCTCTCTCTCTCCTCCAAAGCCTTGATGCTGAGCCTTACTCAGGTTTAGCAGCACTGTGCTCAGGGATGTCACTGAAACCAGAGCCTGCAGAGCTGTTCATGTCAGAGCCAGCAGCAGGCCCAAAGAAGCTAAATACTTGTTTTTGCTTTGTAGCCAGGATGCAGAAGCTCTCCAGAACTACAGAGAGACATGAGCTGTCTGTGTGGTGAGGAGGTGGCAAACAGGCAGGTAAATGTGGGGTGCTGGATCTAGCAGCACTAAGAGCAGCAGACAGCGTGGAGACACTCCCCTGCTCTGCTCTGAAAGCAATCCTGTCTTGTGCCTAAGCCACTGATGGAGACAAATCTCTTTGCTGCCAGCTCCATTGTGAGGCAGAGGGTTGGCAGCCAGCTCTGAGCCTCCCTGCTCCCATCAAGGAGACTCTTTGTAGCTGAACGATGCTCTGGACACACTGCACCCTGATGACCTCGCACAGCTCCTCTGCCTTGCAGAGGGGAAGCCAGGCTGGAGCCTCAAGTGTCTCCAGACTCAATCTGAGGGGATAGGTGCTGCAGAAATGAATTGGGTTTCACATCCAGCTGAAGCACAAGCCAGAGGAATGAGAAGAGCTCTTTGTGGACAGGAAAGGGATCTCCTGACCATGGAAAACCACCAGGAATTTACAAGGAGACCCTCCAATCTTACTGGTGCCCAGCAGAACAATCCTTCCTAAAGGCATGTTTCTGTTCCTTTGCAGAAGATGCAAATGGAATATCTCTCTGTGGCCAAGTGCCAGTTGTGCCATTCACCCTGTTCCACAACAGGCACATCCCTCCTGGGAGGTCTTTGGCACTGCTCCCCAGCCTGGCCCTGACATCTCCTTCCAGCAGTCCACAAGCAGGCCATAATACTGACCATCATCAGGGCTGAAGTGCCAGCTCAGACCCACCATGCCACTAAAATGCTCCTCTTTTGCCCTTGCTGTGACTGCCCAGCAGCTCATGTCCCACCTGGGAGAGCTGGACATGGAAACATGCTGCTGGACTACAAGGGAATGTCTTTCCATGGCTGTTAGCTGTGGGCAGCACCACACTCCCCCTCCAGAGCTCAAACTCTGCTCTCTAAGCCCAGGTTGGGACAAGAACATCCTCAATTCAGGCAGTGATTCACAAGACCTGAGTACCTGCCACAGAATCGCAGACCGGGCTGGGCTGGAAGGGACCTTGAAGGTCATCTAGTCCAAGCCCTGCAGCAAGCAGGGACCCCAGCTCCCCATGCCCCCATAGCTGTCCTGCAGCAAGCAGGGACCCCAGCTCCCCGTGCCCCCATACCTGTCCTGTAGCAAGCAGG
>VWZO01013356.1:914330-1099230 GCA_013396975.1 Bucco capensis | reverse complement strand
CTGTCCTGCAGCAAGCAGGGACCCCAGCTCCCCTTGTCCCATACCTGTCCTGTAGCCAGTGTTGTTGAGGTAGACAGCGAAGGTGCGTGGCTCGTGGCTGGCCTGCCAGGATGGGGAGGAGCAGTTCTCGTTGTTGGTGTAGATGTTGTGGTTGTGCACGTACTTGCCTGTCAGCATGGAGGAGCGCGAGGGGCAGCACATGGGGGTGGTGACAAAGGCATTGATGAAGGAGGCTCCTCCACTCTCCATAATCCTCCTGGTCTTGTTCATCACTTGCAAGGAGCCTGCAACAAGAGGTGCTCAGCATCACTGGGCTGCAAGCACTGCTCAGCATCTCCTAGCTGCTGTGAAGAGTAAAGCATCGATGGTGAGCTTGCCCTTGGCTGTCAGCCTGGGCCACTCTGTAGCTCAGGTCATTTTAGGAGGAAAGATAAGATTTTTAGTGCATCACCAAAAGTATTCTTCAGGTTTCCAGAAGCAGAGGGATTTAGAGCACTTCAATCATTCAGAGAAATATTAAGCTTATGGCCTGAAAGCAGAGCAGTCAGTGGGCATGGACATGTCAGAAGACAGAGATGCATGTGACAAAGAGGTGGAGAGCACAGATACTCACTGAGGGAAAGGATCACCCCCTGAGGCTAAGTTGCAAAGTGAAAAAGGGCTTTGGATGCAAGTTTTGTACCTGTATGTCCTTGCATGGATGGTTAAATCCTTCCATGGTGGTGATGAAAGCTTCCTGTGGTGGATTCTGATGAACACCTAGTTCCTAAGGTCTGTCATTACATGTGGAGGATGCTGTTAAGGAATATCTGTAACCACATCCTGACACTGGTCCAGGACGTGCACCTTCCCTGACTCTAAAGCACTTTCTGCTTGGTGGCCATGGCTGACAAAAGGAAGGAGCAAAACAGCAATATCTTCTCACCTAGCTCCACGTCTTGGTCGTCTGTGAGGACGAGGATGATGTTTGGTCTGATGTTCTTCCTCTCCTGCTGCACGCGGCCCCTGAACCTCGGCGACTTGATGGTGGAGCAGAGGCTGCTGAGCAGCTCAGCACCCAGCACTGCCAGGGTGAGTGCAAACCAAGAGGACTTCATGGTACTGCTGCTACTTCAGTGAAAATCTTGCTCCAGAAGTGCCTGAGCTGTAGCTTTCCAGACCTGCAGAGAGAAGAGGAAATTCTGTTGAAGCAATAAATAAACTCCCAGGCACGCAGTGGAAGGATGACGCTTGGGCAAGTCAAGCCTGACAGACACCATTTAAGGTGATTACAAGCTATATTGTTGAAGAAGAGCTTTGTTCTGGTGCTATCTAAGAATAAAGTGGGTCATTCTGCAGCTAGGCTTCCTCAGCTCATCCTTGCTGGGAGCTGTGCCGCTGCCTGCGCTTTGCGCAGGGATGACTCCAGGTCCCTCCTGCAGCACTCCCTCTCCTACGCCCCACACTGCTCTCTCTGCAGCTTCCTCCTGACCCTCCATACCTGGGATTGTTGGGATGCAGCCCCACTCAGAACATCTGGAGGAGGAGCCCTGTAAGGAGAAAGCAGAAGCCTTGTCAGTCAGAGACCTCAGAGCTGTGGCTGTTCTTCAGAGTCTCCAGAACTGTTCTCTACATCTTCTTGCTCTCACCTAGAAGATAAGAGGAGAAAAACCCCTGCATTCCCCCCTGCTCCCCTCTTGAACTTAGTCCCATCCCTAGCAGGGGGTTAGGTGGCTTCTTGGCTGCTGGAGATAAAGGAGATGTATCTCACAGGGTGAAGTGCAGATGCTCTGCCAGTGTTTAGACTCCAAGACTCAGGGCAGGAGTTAACTCCAGCCCAGGGCACCTGGGCACACATGAAGCTATTTCAGGTCAACTCACCTGCACCAGTGACTGAGCCCTTGCAAAGCAGAGGGCACAGCACTGCAGTCTGCACTGGATCACCACCTGGAAAGTCATCTTCCCACCCACAGGAAGGCTGATATTAAGTGACAGAGCAGATGATCTTACCCAGCATTGTGGAGGAGTGTAACTGTCCCTCCATCAGTCACCGGCAGAGCCCAGAGCCTCATCCATAATGCACAGGACCCCTGGCACAGCCCTGTCCTCGCTCCCAGGCTCAGCTCAGCACGTCACCAGAAGCTCTCTCCTGCTGTCACTCACAGCCCTGCTTTTGTAAGACCTGATGCAAGCACAGAGGCTTGCCTTTGCTGCAGCAGATTTAAACCTGCCTCTGCAAGCCACTGATGGGGCTGTGGAGGAGTGAGCAGGCATTCCCTCACCCTTCCAGGTTTGGGGCACTGCTGGCTGAAGCTCTGCAGAGCCATCCTGCTAGACAAGGAGGAGGGACAGGAGATCTGAGGGCAAAAAGGAAAGGGATGGGAAAGAAACCATCGAGCCATGCCTGCTCCCTCCAGGACATTGACCTGCCATGTCTGTTCCTTCTAGTTTTATTCCAGGACTAGGGACCAAGCATGGTGACATCAGGCACCAAACAAGACCCCACAAAACCACCCAAGAGACCTGCCCAAGGGGAAGCCTGCATGGGAATTGGGATGCAGAGGGTGTCATTAGACTGGAGGATAACTCAGGAGATCTGTGCCCCCACACCTGACACTTCCAGCCAGGCATGCAGCAGGAGCCACAGACAGATCAAGCAGCAGAAAGGATTCAGTGAGGGCAACACAGAGGACAAAAACTGTCCCACCACTCACCTACAGCTGCTCTAATAGGAAGGTGCTCTACATTCCAGGGAAAGAAGCCATGGGAGAGGGAGAGGATGGGGCTTGGTGCTGGGCTGCTAGAAAGAGGATCATGTTCTTGTTTTCACACACACCTTTTATTTTAAGCTTCGCAAGCTCAACAGTTCCCTGCTCCTCACTCTGGCAGGCTGCAATGACACTGCAGGAGTGTGAACAGCTCTGAGAGGAAGAGCCAAGTGTCTGGTGCAGAGAGATCCTATCTGTCATTGCCTGTGCACCAACAAACAGTCCAGCCTCCCACCAGCAAAGCCAACCCAGGGGGTTCAAAGCCATTTGGGTGGTGACACAACCCTCAGATAAGCAGACTGGAAGTCTGTAATTAGTCTGGGCTGACTCAAAGCCAGCTGACAAAAGCCCCAGGACTGGCCTTACAGGAGAAGCCAACCTTCTCCTGGCAGACACCACAAGCTCCTGGTGCAAAAGCAGAAATACTCTGTCTCTAAATGCCTGATCTTTACACAGCAAAGCTTTGCCTCACCTCACAAAGCAGGAGGTGAGGCTCAGTGTTTGGTTTCTCACCTCAGCTGGACCCTGCAGCAAAGCTTTCCAGATGATGCTGAGCCAGCAAGTGGAGTCACCCTGACTGCTCTGAGCAAAGATGGGCACAGTGCCTTGGAGTCACCTCCTGCAGCACCAAGCTGGGACCCTGACAGAGCTTACACTGAGCCAAAGGAGCACCATCAAGTGCTCTTCATTTCACCTGCTTTGGGCTATATTGGTTAGTTTTAAGTAATCTTTATGCTTTAGCAAGTGAAGGCCACCTTAGGCAAGGCTTTCCTAGGAAGGGGAGCATGAAGAGATTCTTCTCCAACTCTAGTTTTATCCCCTTGATGGAGAAAGGAAGCTACTAGGGCTGAACTACACACAGAAAATGAATCAGTTTCCCAGTTGCATGGACTGGGTCTGGCACAAGAGCTCACCAGTGCTCATGGAGTTGGGAATGGAAGGTCCCACAGGGAAGCTAAGCCAAAGAACTCCTCAGGCAGGAGCAATTTGGTGGGAAGAGGTTTTGCTCCTCACTTCTATCCAGCATCCCACTGACTCCTCTGCACTCAGATTTCCCTGCCTCCCCAAACTGACACAGCTGTGGATAATTAAGAGTTAGTCAACAAACAAACATTTTGCTACATTTCTGAGATTTGCTGACAAGTGCTAGGAACTTGCACAAAAATACATCAGAAGCAGAGAAGAGAAGCAGAAGGCCTTGTCACTGCAAGTGATGGGCTGTCTCATCTCCTGTAGCAAGAGATCATCTGGGGTGACTTCTTCTTGCAGCTTTGTTTGCTAAATAAATGGATAAAATCCCTCAAATAAAATCTCAGCTATCAATCACCACCAGGAAAGGAGTTCTCCTTCCTCATCCCAGGCAAAGGAGCATTATCTTCCCACGTGCTTTACCTGCCACTGCTGACTTGGAGGAATGTTATTTACAAGAGCATGACCTCAGTGTTGTTTCCTTAAAACCAGACTCTCCACAAGAAAGGTAAAGGACCAGAAGAGTAGAGTCTCCCATAGCCCATGTTAGGAACCAGAACTGTGGTGGTTAGAGAGCCAGCACAACCAGAGATTCCATCAGGATTGTGCACACAGCTGGAAGTGCTGCAAGAACAGGTCAAGGAGGTGAGATGTTCATCTGCACCAAAGCAAGCCAAGAGCTCAGGAGCCCTGCATCCCTCCTGCTGCCCTGAGGAGCAGAGGGGTGCCACCATCCTCACTAGTGCAGGGAAGCAGCTGGGAGATCTCTGCTCCTCTGCCTTCCCACACCTCTCCCTTGTATTTAAAAGGCAAACTCTGCAGTCTCAGGCTGCCAGGCACAGCCACCTAAATCCCTGCGGGAATATCAAGCCCACAGCCATGGGAAACACACAGACAGTGCAGCAGGAGCCAGGAGAAGCAAGACCTACCATCCCTTCTGAAAGGTTAATCCCCTAATCCTGCCTGTGAAGGATAGGATTACAGGGAACACAAAGGCTGGAGTTCCTCTCTGGCTCTAATCCCATCAATCCCTATTGGGTTTCCAGCAGGCTCTGCTAATCCATCAGTTATCTGCTCACCTTCCAAAGGGAATCTTCTCTGTTACAGTGATGGATCAGCAGTGCCTGCAGCTAGATTAATTTAAAGTACAACTTTAATTGCAGGCAGAAGAATCATAACCTTCTGTTATGTTTGTATATTGTGATTTTCCCAATGGTTACACACAGGGAAGGAAAAATCCTGGAGTGACTTGCGAGTGGAATGCACATTTGCTAACCTGTTTGGATAACTCAGTGCAGGTTAAGGATGCTTTTAGGAGGTAAAATACTCCATGTGCCACAGTAAAACAACAAACTGCAAGAACATTTCAAGTCACACCTAGCTGTAGCAGAAATGTTCAGTCTCTGAGGGGAGGGGGAGATGTCTCTGATTCTAATGCTGTTCATACAGTTGAACAAAACAGGGAAAAAAAGGGAAAAGTGCTATTTTTATGTTCACCTCAAACCTGTGGAAGTTTTCAAGGAAAAGGCCCAGGTATTTTGCAGCCAGAGGAGTGACTATTGCTGCTATCACAGCTGAATCAATGTCTCACCACCTGGATTCCTTCCTTTCAGAAGTTCCCATTGCAGCCCAGCCAAGGCTGCATTGCCCTGCAGAAGAGGCCAGGGGACATGTCCCTGTCCCCCCAGGAGCTGCTCACCAGAGGCCATGCCAAACAATGCACAGCTCAGCCAGCCCAAGCAATCCCTTCTGTCTGCTGCTGTGCTGAGCACTTGTGTACAGCAAACAGGAGGCTTGTTGAAACCTGATGTTCTGTGGGAAGTTAGGATGCCATGGCCTTGTGATTGAATTCCCTCTCTGTTAGCCTTCAAAGGGGCAGTGGGGGGAAATCAGTTAAACTGATGTGCTCATTAAACATCAGTGTCATGATAGGTGCAGTTTATTAGCACTTGCTGAACAATTAAGACTGAGAAAGATAATTAGATGTGCACTAGGCTCTCTGTCTCACAAAGCAGCCAAGGGCCCAGTTCAGGAATGCTCAGACCAACAGAGAGAGAATGCACCTCTGTCCTCAGCAGGCTCAGCTCTGAGGCCAGAGCAGGCTGCTCAGGGCTTCACCAAGAAGCCACAGGGAAGGACACTGCCTAAATGCTTGGCACCTTCTTCCACAGCTTGACTGTCCTGAGGGTGACATTTGGTTGTCCTTTAATCCAGTCTGAACCTCTTTGGTTTCAGTCTATGCCCACTGGCTCTTGCCCTCCTGCCTGGCAAGGATGGCAGTGTTGGGCTTTTCTGCAGTAGGAATGAAGTTGCTAACTTGCCTTTGTCCCCTCAAATCTTCCCTGGGCAGCCTGGGCCAAAGCCTAACATCTCTTTCAGGGAAGAAATTGTTCCTCATGCCCAATCTAAACCTCCTCTGGTGCAACTTGAGGCTATTTGCTCTTGTTCCATCACTTCTTCCTTGGGATACCAACCCCAGCTGGCTCCAAGCTCCTTGCAGGGAGTTTAGAGAGAGCTAAGATCTGCCCTGAGCCTCCTCTTCTGCAGCCTGACCACCCCCAGTGCCCTCAGCTGCACTTACCTTAAGATTGCATCTCTTGGTAGACTCTTCCACATGTCTTTGCGTGGTTTTTCTCTCCCAAAACTAGACCTTTATTACAATATTGAGTTACACATCCAGCTCTTCCTAGGTGTGCAGAGCAAACCCTCCTGTGCTTCCAGCAGCACCTCTGCCTGCGTTGGCAGGGCATGGGCCATGGCCAGCAGCCAGCACTGATTCTCCATGACCCTCTCTCCTCTGGTTTAACACTAGCTCAGCAGTCTCCACTGAATGCACATCCACTGCTCCAGGAGAGATGACACAGGCTCTGGCTTACAGGTAAGGACACAGTGGGAAGGCAATTTTGGGAAGCAAATCACCATAACCAAATAGCAGAGAAATACATTTTCATTTCAGCATGAAATTGCTTAAAAGCAAGGCAGCTGACTGACTGGTGGGAATCATATGCATCTCCTGGGCAGTGCCATTGGTGTCACAAGGCAGCATCTAATAGCTGCCTAGGGCTCATGGCTGGAAATGCACTCCTTATGCCATATGGTATGGAAACACCCTGCTAAACAGGCCTTTTGGAGAACACTTTGGTGTCTCATTCCCTGTAAACTGAAAGTTGGAGATAACCTTTCCAGTATTTATGTTCTTCTACATAACATGCATGGAAGACACTGACAATTCAGTAAAAGGAGAGAGTTTGGGGCTAGCAGTCAATGTTTTCTCTGCTGCTGTTAGCTGTGCTGACAAGGATCTGTCTCCCTGGAACTTGTGGGCTTTATTCTCTCTCTTGCCATAGCCAGTGGTTATGATCAACCTCTTACTCTTACTAATTGGCCTTCTAGGAAAGGCTGTTGTCAGCTGAAGATGTCCCAGCCATTTTCAAGCATGCAGCCTTCTAGATTGAGCAAAGCTTCCTGCATTGCCCAGTTTTGCTCTGGAGCTCAGTGCTTAGGCATTCAGTGAGTGTTTCCTGCCTCCTCCCTTCCTGCAAAACCATCACCTAAGCTAAGCACATCAAAGCTGTTGCCTGTGAGGAGGGATGACCCTCTGGAGGGTCTCTCCCTCTCCAATGCTCCTAACAAGGCAATGCCTAGGAGAGTTTCCTCAGTGTCTAATAGCTCACTCTTCGTCTCAGCAGGTTCCTCTCTACTTAATCATCAGCAGAATAACCCACTGAAATCACCAGCCAGCCCAGCTGCTTGATCCTTCCCTTCCTTTGTGCCAGCCCTTTGATAGCTCACCTCCCTCTTAGCCAGCTTTGCAAGGCTCTTTTGCAGAGGATGTCCCACAGGATGCTGCACTAATCCTCCAAAGGGAACTCCTGTGTGCCTAGGCTGGCAGCAGGGACACTCCTGGCTCCCTTCTGCCCCAGACCAAGAGCTCTTCACCTCTGCTGACCCAGGGAGCTGGGCTGCTGAAACAAAGCCATTTTCTGCATCTGAAAATGCCTTTGCAGTCAGAGCAGCTAATCGGTCTGAAAAATCTCCATTTGGTTTGGCTTTAGGGTACTCCAGGATAACAGCACAATAGAGCTGGCATGCAGGAGAGGCCAAGCATCTCTGCTCTAAGCCATGGCAGACATGCAAATCCACATCTGACTGCAGATGGAGAGCCTTTGGGCAAACTCTAGCTGTCTTCTCACCTGCTAACTAAAGCAGCAACTGACTCCACAAGAAAGTAACTTCATAAGGCAAGTAAAATACTTGCATCTCTACTACAAAAAAACCCAACCAAACAAAAACCAAACAAGCAACCCTCCCCAAAACCAGCCAAGATGACCTAGGAGTCAGCAATGGGCTCTGTTGCCCACGGCTTGCTCTGCAAAGGTTTTTCCTTCCACCCATCTCATGTGAGAGCAGTTGAACTGCATGACAACCACAGCACTTTCAGCTGGCATTTCCTGACCATAGCACATTCATTTTCTGTGATCAGGCAGATGGTGCTGAGCTGTGTGCAAGAGGATGCTGAGGTGCCACCTGGATGCAGGTAAAGGGCAGAAACCCTCACATGGATCAGAACAAAAGAGGGATAATACTTGCATGTTCTGCTGTCCTGGGGCACCTTGCCCAGCCTGACCTGAAGTCTAAGAGGCTGCCCAGAGAAGTTGTGGATGCTCCATCCCTGGCAGGGATGAAGGCAGGCTGGATGGGCCCTGGGCAAGCTTTCCCAGTGCAGGGTGTCCCTGCCCATTGCAGGGGGCTGCAACTAGAAGCTATTTAAGGTCCTCTCCAAATCGAGCCATGCTATGAATAAAACATCTAAGGGCACAGCAATGGAAAATTAATGCCCTTATAGGGGTGTGTGTGTTACTGTGGAGGTAAAAACTTCAAATAACAGTGGAAATTCAATGCTACAGGAGAGTTTCAGAAGAGGGAAACCCTGCCAGGATGAACACTTCTCACCAGCAGCAGCTACTCAGAGATGCTCACTGCTGTCAGAGCTCTCAGGGACTGAGCTCTGCCAGTGATGTGGCACACAGCACAGGGATCTGAGTTCATCCTGCTCCCTGGGATGAAAAGACTGTTTAACTACTGGGCTCCTGCTGCTTCAGAATGAAAATCCAATGCTTCATTAATATTTATCCCTTTTCCTCCTAACACTGCTGTACATGCTCTCTTTTGGAGCTGCAGGAAAACCAGCAATTATCACATCAAAGGTCACCAGTCCACCAGGGAGACTTCAGTCTGTAACTGGTGGAGAACTGCTGCTGCTTTTGCAAACATCTCCCATCAGGAGAGCAAGTGTTTCCCCTCCTCCCTCCCCTCCTGGGACTTGTGTTGGTTTTGTTTAATCAGCTTAGAAGCCCTCCTCAGCTTTCCTGTGATGCCATGCACTATCCCAGACATCCCAAGGGGTTTGCTGCTGCTGTGGTCACCACCCCGAGGGATGAAGGACAAGGCTGAGCCATGCTGCACTACAGGTCCACTCTGAAGGACTCTGCTCAAACTCCTTTTGTTAAGCTCCATTCTGAACTCATTGGCAAGACTCTCCCTTGCTGCAATAGTAGCAGTAGCCTTAAAGGAGGAAAGTGATCCTTGAAGATGAAAATGAGAGATGTTCAAGTTACAGAGGAGCAGAAATGAGGAGAAGCACTGAAAAATGAAAAGACTCAATTCCTGCCAGCAGCAAGCACTAAAGAAGAAAGGTCTGAGCTAAACCCAACGATACATCAGGGAACTGTTGTCAGAATAATGTTATTTTAAACAATAACAAGCCCTGTGCTCATGTTCCTTATCTTTTGGCTTCACAGCCTCGATGGGTGTGCATTTTGAAAGGCTTTTTGGCAATCCTAAGCCCTAAAGAACTCCAAATGAGACATAGCTTTCTTAGAATCATCAGGTGCCAGAAATGAGATATCTGGGAGAGCAGAGAGCTGGCAAGGCTCAGGATGTGTTTCCTTCAGGGCTGAGGATGGCAGAGCTCTGGTGACACAGCAGGGGCAGGGCACTGGGGTGAGCAGACATCTCCAGCTCTCAGGAACAGGCTTTTGTTTTGGCTCTGGTACCTTGCACAATGAGTTGATTAGGCATGTAGGAATCTTGATGCTAATGCAAACATGACCTCAGTCTCCTCTAGCCTGCTAGCTCGGGCAGGTTACCTCCAACAAAACAAAGTATCATTCAGTGCTTAAAATCATTAAAACAAATCCAGGGATTTGGCAGAGCTGCCAGGGAATTCTGCTGCACTTTGTCAGAGGAATCAGCTCTTCCTGACTGCTGCTCCTGGCTTGGATCCTCTGCTCAACTCCTGTGGCCAAGTCCCATTCAATTAGAGTCTTCCCTGCCTCACGTGGGAAGCTGGGCAGGGAATTGGCCTTCACAACACTGGAAAGCATAACCGAATCACTGAATCCAACTGACTGCTTCAACCTAGTCAGTTAATTTGATTTAATCACTGAATCCACACTCCCCAGGCCCTCCCTTCCCTCTGAGCCAAGCTCTGTGTTGCTGTGGGGCAGAGCCTGGCACAATCCTCCACTGCTTTTGTGTGGCTCCTGCAGCCTGAGACAGGGATACAGGACTTGATTCATCACTCAACAGCCCAGGAAGGAGACAGGAAAGCATCACCTGAGCTCTGCCCTGAGCTCCAGCTGTTGGCTCAGCTTCCTCCCTCAGCACTGATGCTTGCAGAGCTCCCCAGAGGCTGTGGCTGTTTATAACTGCACTTGTAAGGCTAGCTGGACCTTCCCCACCTGAATGTGGGCAGCTAAAGAATGTGCTTAAAACCCAGTTCCTGTATAAATGATTCTTTCCATTGCTTTTTATGATCAAGGAGAAATTTGCTGCCTAGGTAAAAAAAAAAACCAAAACCAAAAACCAATCAGCTTGCAAACTGTTTGCTGTTTAGCTAAAGGCATAAAAATTCCTCTGGAGCTGTAGATTTCCCAGCTGGAGGCTGAGGCATTGCCTCTGCTCTATGCTCTGAGCGCTCATGGGCAGAGGTTCCCTGGCCAGATTCCTGGAGTGAAAGCTCAGGAGAGCCTGATCCCCTCCAGGAGAGGAACAACTTGTTGTTACTTGCACTGTCAGTCCCTGGAAACCTGTGACCTTTGCTGCTGGCAAAGCAAGACCTGAGAGCCCAGAGCTACAGGAGATGAGCTTAAGGTGGAATCACTTTGACACCAACATCCATCTAGGCCTTGTGGACTTTGGAGAACCACAAATCATCTTTTACAGCTTGAAGCAGGCCAAGCACCTCCCTTTCTAGAAACAGCATTTGAGTTCACAGAGGGAGAGGAAAAAAACACCTCAAAGAGGTACACAAAACCCTGTCATGAAGCAGCTGTGTCCTGCCCTGCTCCCTGTTCTCTGCAGCTTTCCCAGCACATATTCTTCTCCTCCTCACTGAACTCCTGTTCAGTTTGCTAGCACGGATAAACTCCACATCCCTGGAATAGGTTCATTTCAGGGGGCTGCAATAACCCCTCTTATCTTCTCCATCCCAGGTCAGGTTGTTTGGGGCTCTGAGCAACCTGCTCTAGCTGGAGATGTCCCTGCTGGCTGCAGGGGTGGCCTGGATGACCTGGAAAGGTCCCTTCAACCCAAACCAGCCTGAGCTTCTCTGAAGGAGGGATGACTTCCTCTAGAGACTCTCCTGCACCCCTCACCTCATCTCTGCTCACTCCTGGACACTCACAGCTGCAGACCTGGCTGCAACCTCACGCAGTTTTCTTCCACATGAAGGACAGAGAGTAAAACATGGTTGAACTCTTCCCAAAAACCTATATCCTCACTCTCAGTGCTTCCTAAGGTGAGAGTCTGCACCTCACTAGTGCATCACCTGGTTGCTTGTCAAGACCCAAACCTCCCAAGGCCTTCATGTGCCACAGGTAATTTCAGGCCATTCTGTCCTTCCTTCTGGGAACAGATTGAGGAGGTGAGAGGCAAAATGATTGCAGCCTGAGCCAACAATGAGCAAGGAAATATTGTCTGGGATCTGTAAATCTGCAAGGCAGCAGCAAAGGCTGCAGAGTGTTCCTTGGCCCCAAGTCAGTGAGCTGCTCCACTGCCATGTCACTAGCACATACACAGATATAAACACAAGTCCCAGGCCTTTTCTCACTGCAAGGAGATTTAAGCAGTTGCAGATATGTCATTTTTTTTTTCCTAAATGACCAAAAAAGTCCTCTGTAAAGAAACATTAAACTTATCCACATGCTTCACTCAGAAAGCATTTACAGTGTTAATATTACTGTGTCTCACCACCAATGGCATGTTAGGTAGTTTGGGCTTGCTTTAGCTTTTTGGGGGTTTTGGTAATTTTTGGACTTAATACTTAAAGCCAGAGAAGAGTTTTCTTTCCAGTATTCTTCTGTTCCATTCCCTGACTAACTCATGCTCTGTCTCCTGGTGTGAAATGCCTGCAGGAAGCCTCTCCAGCCCTTGCTCCAAGATCATGCTCACTTCAGATGAAGTGAGACAGCCTTGGAAAGCTCTTACCCTTCCCAAAAATGAAGGAAAACCAAATAGATGGAACTGGAATACCTGTGTGTGCAGCCATGAAACTGCCTTGCTAGGAATCCTGACCCCAAGGGTTAAGTTGGATTTGACTTAATTACCTGCAGTTGGCTTTTGGAATGTCAGCAGATAGTGTGCCAGGAAAGTCTTTGCTCTGAGAGTGTCATTAATAGATTATAGACATAAAAGACATGAGTTTTAAGCTTTAGGTCAAAAAGCCACCTTTTCATTTTTCTTGGAACTTTCCAGCCATTTTATCCCTGCTGCAAGTGATAAAGCTTGATTTCATAATAACCCTTCTGAAGGCATTCCTACTGCTGACAAATCTCAATTACATGTGTGTGTCCTTCACAGGAGAGCTTCACTGCAGGAGGCACCCAGCTCTGCAGGGAAAGAGTGTGGCTGTGCATTCGCCTTGTGAAAAGATAGATGATGTAGTCTATGAAGAGTTTCAGGTTAGATAAACAATGTCCAAGCTTTTTAAAAGAGAAATATTAACCTTTGGATCTGCCAGAGTTGCTTGGAAATCTTCCAGCATGAAGTTCTTGATAAGATTATTTGTGCTTCCTGCCTTTGGTAGATGAGAACATCACCCAGATGATCACTTGTCACCTCCTTGACCACAATGGGAAGGTCCTGCAGAGCAGAACCCAACTGCTTCTCTTCACCTAAAGCCTGTTAGTTCATAGCTTCCACTCCTGGGGAAGTCTAATCTTGGTCCTATTCTAGTTAAGCTCTTCAAGAGCAACCCAGGAAAAACAGAGCTAAGCCTGTGGATATGTCAACCTTATAAATAAACCTAGTAAAAGCTTAGATAAAGCAGGGAGAGAGCACTGAGCTGGAGCTAAGGACTGGCTCAATGGCACAGGGCAGCCTGGGTGCACTAAATGTCTGATTTAGATGAGCCCAGCACAGCCACACATCTGGAGGGACAATAAAGCAGATGGCATAATCTCCTGTTCATTCCAATTGTTAGGAAATGCTATCTGAAGAGCTGCTAATTGAAATATTCTGTAATTAAAATAAACTATGAGCTAACATCATGTCAAACAGCAACTGGTTCCAAACACAATTCCATCCCCAGACCCACACATGAGGCAGACCTGATGTGCCCCAGCTGCCTGTGTCTGCACCCACAGATACCTGCCATTAAACACATCCAGGTGCTAGTTATTTAACCAGGAATATTATGGAAATGAGGTGGCAGGAAATAATACATATGGGGGGAGGAGGGAAAAGGCTGAGAGCATGGCAAGTCTCCAGCTCCATCCCATGGCTTTGTATTTAAGCTGAGATGTGTGGTTTGATTGTCAGAGCCCAGTGCCACAGTTCCTACATCACAAGGTCACCAGACAGCTTGCTGTGACCTCCTAACTCCACTGAGGAGTCAGCCAGGTCCTGAGAGCACAGGACTAGCCCAGACCTGCTGGAATTGCCCTGCAGGACATCCTGCACACTGCTTCCCAGCCCCAGCCTGGCAGATCAGCCTCAAGCTTTCACAAGCACCACCTCCACATAAACAGGGAGAAATTCCAAACCATCGCTTCTTACTTATTGTATATCTTTCCCTGCAGGAAAAAGTGCACTTTTATCTTGCCATAACTCAAGCCTATAAAATATTCCTCTCCATGGACTGGAGAAAGGCATAAATCCTCTTCACAGGGCAGTGTTCAACAGCCACAAACCATACCATTTGTGGATGTCTCAAACCCCAGCAAGTTAACAGCAGCACACCTTGGGCTGAGAAGGGATCTGAGTAATCATTTACTGGCTCACTAAAACATTAAGGGTCCTTGGGTTAGTCCTGAGCCTTTAAAGTCTGGCAGCACAGAACCTCCAGAAGATTTACTGCAGCTTAATTATTGACCTGACGTAATACTTGGGCTACCCAGCACATGCTGGTGGCTTGTTTGCTTTCATTAATTACTGAATGAGCACTTTATTTTCCTACCTTTGAAGATCTCTTGCAGCTAAGGTGCCTTGCTTAATTCTCATAGCACTGCACACAAGTCTCTGTGTCTTGCTCAGGGAATTTTTTGCAGGAGAAACCTGCAAAGAAAGGGGAAAGCACATGAATGCTTGGAGCTGCTCGGAAGGAAGGAGACAGGTTAGCTGTAACACAAGCTCTGTGCATACTGCATTTAGGATTTGTTCCCAAAACTAGGTGCAATCACTGCTGTTTGCTTTGCTGCCTCACTCTGCAGGGCCAAGTTTAGCTATGTCTAATCACCTTGGTACAGGGTTAAAATGCATTGAAAGCCAGCAGAGAACAGCTGCTAGAGATGCTGAGAGCCTAGTGTCTTCTCCATTATTCCAGTACCCATCAAGCTGTGCCTGCTTCTGCAGTGCCTCTGCCCCTCTAACACTGAGCAGGTACCATGTCTTAGTTCAGAATGGGTCATGGATTTTAAATCACCAGCTTTTGGGTGGCCAGGACTGTCAATCACAGAAACATTTAGGCTGGAAAAGACCTCTCAGATCATCAAGTCCAACCACTGACCCAGCATCACCATGTCACTAATCCATGGTGTCAAGTGCCACATCTACATGTTCTTTCCTCTAAGTTTAGATTAAAAGCTACCACTCCTTGGGAACTGAAATTACCTCATGGCTATTATTATGCTATAAATAAGTACTTGCAATAAATCCTCTCAATCTTACCTTTTTCTTAGGCAGGAGAGAAATATGGTCATTATTTTCTCTCCACTCTTCCTCAGCTCAGTCTTTTTTCTTGCTGTAATCAATCAATCAACAGAAAGTTACATTTATTGCTTAGAGATGGCTGTCATATTTTTAAAGGACACAAACCCAAAGCAAGCCCAAGTCCCTTGCACTTCTCAGTGCACTGTTCCTAGGCACATGTGGCAGTGCAGAGAGCAGTGGCTTTGAGCTGCCCCACCAGCCCCTCCAGGGAAGGCTGACAGCACAGCACAGTTTCTCCCTTTTACCATCAGTTCTCTTCCCTTAGTCCTCTTGCTGAGGAGGTTAGCTGACTGCAGAGCATCCACAGAGGGCAGCAGCTCTCTAAAGCTGCTCCTGCAGGTGCAAGGCAAAAACCCAGCTCAGCTTCCTCATAAATCAGACCCCAAACCCGTGTGCTGTTGGGGCTCTGGAGCTGGCAGTGCCTGGGAAAGCCAACAGCTCTGCTGGGATTTCACCTCGAAGGTTCCAGCCCAGGATCTAGACTGCTCACCCTTCATGTGCAAGGAAACCACAGGGACCAAACAACTGGAGCTGTGGGAAATGCTGTCGTTCTGGCATCCCTAAGAGGCAGCTCTGGCTCTCTGAGGTTGGCCTCTCCAGCTTTGGGTGATGCATTTTTGGCTGATGGGTTTCCAGTTCCTCAGCAGTGCTGAGCAGGTTGGGGTGACAGGGCTGAGGGGCTCCTGTGGCACTCTCGCTGGCTCCCACTGAACCTTTTTGCTCACCATGAATGCCACAAAGCCATGGGCATCTAAGGAGGCTTTTCCCTTCCCCTTGGACACCCTCAGCATCCTCAGGGGTGTGTGCAGCTGGGGCCAGGAGGCTGGCAGTGACCAGCAGCCCTCTCTTGGCAATCACACTCCTCTGTCCCCATGGCCACACCAGCCACCAGCACCCTGCTAAGAGCCTCTGGAAGGAAAGTGTTTCCTGATAGCCAAGAATGTAATAGCAAAGAAAATAAAGACAGCAAATAATCAAATGGAGATAAGCTAATGAGGAGAACAATGGTTAGAACAGCAAATGAAACAGAGAGGAGATGTTAAAACACAATTGTTCCTGTTCACAGCCAGCCAGCTAACTGCTTGGGAATGGAGAAGCTCCTCCATTTCCCCCTTTAACATATCTCCTCCTTTCCTTGCAAGAGATCCAGGATTTTGCCTTTTCTTTCTTGCTCACCACTGTGCTTTAGATGCTGGGGTTTTTTTGGCTTCCAGCACACACTGCTAAGGACTCCTTGCTGAAAGCTTCCACCAGCAACACACTAGAGATGCAAGGGACACTTCAGCACCAGGTCCCAGTTTGGGGTGAAATAGTGCAGAAAACTTGTTGGTGTCACCTTTTCAAAGTGTTCTTGTGAATGTCACTGCTTTGGGATGATTTTTTCCCCTTTATTGTGACAAAGATGGCACCAGTCCACAGAGCCAACTGAGCTCTGCCTTCTGCCAGGGGCTGCAGCCCCACTGGAGTTTGGACTCAGTTAACTCATTTCCATTCCCTCCACCTGCTCTTTTTTCTTCCAGTGGATTGAAATGTGACCAAATCTCAGCATGGCTGTGAACAGAAAAATCATTCTGCCCCAGCAGCATTGCCAGTGCTTTGGGGAACACACACACACAAAATCCAGAGCTCCTGGCTTGGCTGGAGCCTGCCCTGCTGCTCTCATGCCTGGGTAATGGATGTACTTATGGACTGGAAAAATGGGAACTGCCTGACACCAAATATGCCCCAAAGTGAAAACTAAACATTGCAGTGTTAGGGAAATGCCCTGTGCATGGAGAGCAACTCCAGGCAACGTGAAGCTGAGGGAAGGCAAACTGCCTGAGCAGCAAGGAACTCAGAGCTTGCTCTTCTCTCAAGAGCAGGAGAGCTCCAAGGCCTCTCCTGAGGACACAGGTCCTGCTTTCTCCAGGAGTCTCCTACTGGGAGTCTGCCAGCACACTGAGGACCTACACTGGCTGAGAGTCCTCTGCTTGCTGGGGTAGGCACAAAGGATGCTCAGATACAGAACACAGCAACACAAACTGGTGTTTGCAGAAGCAGCAGCTGCAAACCTCCAATGCTTTATGTGTGTTCTTAATATCAGTAAGAAGGTGCTTGGGAGAAAGCTATGAACCAACCTAAGGCTTGCTCCTGAGGGTTAATCCCTGGCAAGGGGATTGGCAAAATCATCACAAATAGAGCTAGAGGCACAAGAGAAAGGCTTGGCACCTCACCATCCCTGCCAGCAGCTAGCAGCTTCTCTCTGGAAATGCAGTGTGGCAATCCTGATTCAGGAAAGAGGAATGCCCATGGCAGGGAAAGCAAACATGAAGGATGGAGAGATCTTTCTGCTGAAGCTGGAAAGAGATTTCCCACTTAACCTTCTACAAGGAAAAGGTCAGGAAAGGCCAATGTGTTTAAGCAGGGCACAGGATGGAGCAGAGCAGAGCTTCCCAGGAAAAACATCAAGTTCACATTCTTTTGGCTTTCATTAAAGCTATTCCACATCACTCCACACTTCCATTTAAAGCAGTTTCCTGACAGCCTGGAACACACTGAACAACTTAGAGGAGGGAAATCCAAAGATAAAATGCAGAAGTGGAAAGCAGTTTGTGTTCTGTATACAGGATGAGGGAAATAAGGAGGACACAAGAGGCTCAGGGCAGACCTTCTCCCCATGTGCCAGTGTTTAAAGGGTGGCTCCAAGGAAGATGGAGATTCCTTTTACAAGGAGCTACATGGAAAAGATGAGGGATAACAGGTACAAGTTAGTCCAGAGGAAAATCTGTTCCCAGTGGGAACAATCAGCCCATTGGAATCACCTCCCCAGAGGGAGCAGCCCCCAGCATGGGGCACTTCAAGCTCCAGCTGCACAGGGGCTGGGCCAGCATCCTCCACCATGCTTTAGCTGAGCAACTTGGACCAGATCCCCCCTGGGGTCCCTTCCAGCCTGGGATGCTGTAACTGAAATGTCAGGAGGAGCTGATCGTGACAAACCCCAAATAAAAAGTAGATTTTTTTTGGATGTCCAGCCATGCCACAGACAATCCCACCTCATTCCCAAAGCCAGCATGCATTTCCAGAGGATTGCCACTCATCTCCCTCACGTTGCTGGAGCTTCCACAGCAAGCAGAAGGGATTAGGCTTGAAAAAGCAGTGAGGTAAGATCTGAACCTCTCACACTAGATCTGGACTCTAGCCCTCAAATCTTCACAGAGGAGCTGAATATCAGGAGACTACTGGTCCAGGTCAGGGGAGCTGGCAGTCCTGCAGACATTTATGGGCTTGGTAACACATTCTTCTGGTTTTAAGTGAAAACAGACCCAACAGTGCACATGCTAGAGCAATGAACATCTTGGCACATCACAGTGACAATGCTGGAACAGACCTCTCTGCTCTTTTTATGGAAGCTTTGGAGAGAAAACAATCCCTGTGTTCAGCTCCCTGTTACATTTCTGCTCCAGAACTCCAGGGCCAAGAGCTTTCCCAGCTTCTCTGTGGGCTTTCCAAGCAGAGCTCACCTCCTGTGAGGCACCACAAAAACACAGCTGCTGGGGAGCAGCTTCTCTCTCTCCTTGCTTGGATGGCTCAGAGTCACATCAGAGGCATGGCAGCACATGGGGACATCATCCCTCCCAGCCAGCAGCAGCAGGGAGATTTTACAGTGTTGTGCTTCCACTCAGAATCATGGAACCATTAAGGTTGGAAAAGATCTCCAAGATCATCAAGTGCAGCCATTAACCCAACACTGGCAGGTCACCTCTAAACCCTAAGCCATGTCCCTCAGCAGCACATCTCCACGCTGCCTGACCCCTCTAGGGATGGAGACTCCAGCAGCTCCCTGGGCAGCCTGGGCCAGGGCTCCACCATCCTCCAAGGAAAGAAGTTGCTGCTGCTGTTCAGCTGGAACTTGCTGGGTGCTAGTTTGTGCCCATTGCCTCTAGTGCTGTCCCTGGCACCCCAGCACACAGCCTGGCCCCAGCCTCCTGCCCCCCACCCTGTAAGGATTGCTCAGCATTGCTCTGCTCCAGCCTAAGCAGCCCCAGGGCTCTCAGCCTCTCCCCAGCTCAGGTCCCCTCAGCATTGCAGTGTCCCTGCTCTGGAGCCTCTCCACAAGTTCCCTGTCCTCCTTAGCCAGAGGATGAAGGGATGCACTCGGAGCAGGATTTGCAAGCCTTTCACAACCTGTATTCCACAGCTAACTCCAGCAGAGTGTGAGGCTTCTCACGGCTCCCACACTGGGAAGCTGTCCCCAGCAGCACACTGCTGTTAATCACTCATTTTGCTCAGCTCCTCACTGCAAGAAGAGCTCTCAGTAATTTCCACACTGGCACTTGCCATCTCTAGGATGCTTCTGGAGTCTTACATGCATTTTTTTCCCCCAAAACCTCTCTGGTTTGAAGATGGATTTCCATGCCTCTTGGAAAGCCACCAAGGGTTTGATCTTTGTTATTAATCTGAAATTACACCAATCATAATGATTTCTTCCCCACCCTGAAAAGGAGACAATAAACCCATGGCCAGCCAAGGAGCCATGGCAAGCAGCAGGAGCTGAGCTTGCCCACGATGATGGAAACAAGCTCACCCACCTCGATTCTAAAGTGCTAAGAGGAGGAAGCTCCTGACAAGCAATAAACTGACACATAATTAAGCCAATTCAAGGCAGAACACATTCTGGCTGGAAAACATTTTCCTGGGCTCTGTCTCTCTGCTCAGAGCAGGGGGGAGGGAAGGGGAAGTGCCACTTGGAAAGCAATCCTATAAGGCAATCAGGTCCCACCTAGTCCTCGCTAGCTAGGGGAAAAGCAGCCCAGCAGCTTCCCAGCAGAGCAGATTCCCTCCCTTAGCACAGTTGATAGTACAGACATGCCTGGTATGCTCAGCATTCCTTATTGAGGGAAGATGAATTAGCTGCAGCAAAAATGTGTTACAGCTTTCATGCAGCACTTTATGGACCTTTTATGCCTCTGGAATTCTTTTTCACCTTGAGCATATCGTGGATCTACTGAGGTTCCACTGCTCTCACATCTTCTCCTCAGATTATTTTGATCTCCCTGTGAGGAACATCTTTGTGAGCTCTGAACACTTTTACAGCTGCCAGGATGCTAATGGGAACTTCATGTGTGTACCCAGCACAAGTGCTCTCAGGGAAGAGAAAAAAAAAGCAAGGCAATGTCAGAGGAAGGTATGTAGGAGTCACCATAAATATGTCTTTGAATGTTTACCATCTGGAACAGTAGATTAGGTTTTGACAAGGAGCTGGACTGCCCCGTGGGCATTGTCTTTTAACCAGCCCCATCATTATAAAGGAAGGAAAAACATGATTTGCTGTTCCCAGTTTCTCAGCAAGCTTTTCTGGCAGTGCTGGAGAAACTCGTTTTTTTTTCCTTTCCCTAGTAAAACAATAACAAGCTGGGCATGGGTGGTGAAATATGCACTTTCCTGGAAAAGAGGTTTTCTTATAGATCATCTGTTCTGTGACCTGACAATACCCAGGCAGAGGGACACATTTCTGCTGGGCTGAAGTCCCAAGTGCTCTCCTCAGCCTTGCTGGGACACTCAGCCTTTAGGCACTGGATCTGCCTGCCTGGGCTGCTCCCAGGACACCCTGAGGAGGGTGGAAGAGAGAAATCCCAACACCAGGCTGCAGCTCAGAGTCACCAAGAGGGTTCCCTTTGGGCTTGGTTTTCATTTTTTAAGGCTGCAAAGGTTTCCCTCACTGTCTACAAGGCAAAAGAGTGGACAGAAACCCAGCCCATATCCACACACACCCTGGGTGGGACAGGCAGCTAGGGATTAGCTAATCCTCTGCTGCAGAGTGCTCTGGGTCACCTCTGAGGACACAGCAAAACACAACTGAGAACAACCTGCAAAGAGGCCAAACGACCCCAAAAGTGAACCAAAAACGTTGGTTTGATGCAAAAGCCTGAGTGGCTCCTGGCAGAGGGTTGTCTCAGCATCACCACACAGCAGCTCCAACCCCCCCAGCTCAGCCTCCTGAGCAGATCTCACCTCAGAGCAC
This sequence comes from Bucco capensis, assembly GCA_013396975.1. Classification (NCBI taxonomy): domain Eukaryota; kingdom Metazoa; phylum Chordata; class Aves; order Piciformes; family Bucconidae; genus Bucco; species Bucco capensis. Next base: position 1,078,302 of record VWZO01013356.1, on the reverse strand, counting down.
AGCATCCTTTCTACAAGCTCTCACCTGCAAGTGGTGAGGAGAGTGTGAGAGTTCTTTCACAGGTAGGAGGGCCAATAATTCACAAGCCCCAGAGAGATGGGAGAGGTGGTGTGAAGAGCTGAGTGTGGAAGAACCCGGCCTCTGTTAGTCTGTACAGTGTGCATAGAGACACACACACTAAATGTTTTATCTCAGAAGAAGGAAAATGACCCATCCTCTAGTTCCCTCATCATCTAGGTCATTTAGAGTAAAACAATGAGTCCCTCTGGGTTAAGCTAACACACAGTAATTAGTGATAACATTTCTGACTTCTCAGTTAATTTGCTGCGCTTCCCACGCTCCAGACATCAATGAACTTAGCAGCGGAATTAAATGAAAGTGATAGCAGAGCACTTCCCCATCGGATTCCTAATTACACCGCTGCCCCTCTGCCCGCTCAAACAAGCGTTTTGGCTTACTTTTAATTAACACTTCAGACGGCTCCTTTGGGATCTGTAAATACAGCGAGGCTTTAATGGTTCATTCTAGTGATGCTACTTAGCTCTCAGTGACTTGTAAAACTTTCACGAACAGATCTGTCCTGAATCACCTCCATCTGCTGCAGGAGCAGCCTCAGCCGGACCCTGCCTTCCCTCAGCTTCGCTTCGCTTCCAGCCCATCTGTGAGCCAAACCATGTCCACACCGAGCATCAGGAGTCTCTATAAAGGAGTCTCCAAACTTTACAGGCTTTCCGAAGGTTCTGCTTTTCCTCCGGGATGAGCCCCGAGCCAAGCTGCGCTCTGCTCCAGCATCCTCCCCGGAACCTCGGCAGTACCTCACCGCTGTCCTTCCTCCCGCGGACCCACGGGAGCAGGGAGGCTGTAAAGCCGCGGACACAGCATCTCCAGCTGGCTCCCGGCTGGAGCTCCGGGCACAGGCGTGTGCGGGAAGGGAAGGATGCTGAGGGAGGGAGCCCGAGGCACCTCCGGAGCGCTCAGAGACATCCCTGCAGCAGGGCTGGTCCCATCTCCACCTCCCAAGGTCTGACCTCTGCGGCGTGAGGAGTGTCAGAGCCCGATGGGGACAGCCGAGTATCAGCCTCCGCTGCTATCTGCCAGCCCTACGACAGCAGCAGTGAGAAGGCAGCAGCAACTGGCTTGGGCAAGGGTGCTGTGCTAGCATTCCTCCGAAAACCGGGAAGGGAAAAGGAAAACACAGAAAGAGAGAGAGGCAGGAGGTGCCTTTTACTTTACCTGAACAAAGTGTGGGGGTTTATCCTTCCTGCGGAAAGCGATTCCTCCCTCCTGTCCCCAAAGCAAGGTAGCTCTTGCTCCGCTGGCACTCGGGGCAGACCACACAGCTCCGGCTGGGCTGCTCCCCCCTAATCCCCACTCGAGTGGGATGACACACACTAACCCCAACCATCTGTTGGGACACGTCCCCCAGCCCTCGGCACAGTGTGTGTCAGCATGGGCTGCCCAATCCCAGCTCTGGAGGAGCTGGAGGCAGGGACAGGGGCAGGGACTGGGGCTGAGAACTCTTGAGAGAAGTAACCTGAGATTTGGAGCTATTGAAGGTGGAAAAAAAAAAGAAAGAGCAGGAGGAGGAGGAGGAGGAGGAGGCGCCACCGGGAAGGTGGAGGGGGTGGGCACTGGTGTTCCTTCTCCCCACTCCCCGTATTCCCAAGGGACCGCGGGGACCCCCTGGCAGGGGGATGGATGCACAGAGGCACAAGAGCAATCTCCTCCGGGAGAGGCTTTTCCCGAGGAGAGAAAAGATGGAGATCCCGATCAGGCGCTCCCGCGGGAGCCGACGGGTCATCTCCATCCCCAAATTCCAACTCCTTCCCGTGCCACCAACCCCTCCCCGGCTGCCTCCAGCCTTCCCGGGGAACGGCGGAGGGAAAACCGGGAAGGGGATAGGAGGGTAGGGGAGGCGAGAGCCGAAGTGCAAAGATTTCTACTTCGCGCACAGATCTGCAAGCTCTTCCTGAGCCTGGAAAGGGATGGAAATGCTGAACCCCAGGGCTCGCTCCCGCAGCGCCGCTGGGACAGCATCCCCGCATCCAGCATCGCCATCCCTGCATCCGCACCGGGCACCACATCCCTGCACTCGGCATCCCCCTGCCCGGTAAAGCTTGCCCCTAGACTCTTGCTTCCCCCGTTGCCACCGCCGACCCCTCGGACTCTCCCACAGGTTGCAGCCCCAGAGCTGAAAGCTCGCTGCCTCCCCCGGGACCCCTCCTCAGCCGAGGCTGGGGGCTTCGGGCAGCACCTCGGCAGGTCTGCACTGTGTCTGTCTGGCCTGTGCCTCAGTTTCTCTCGGTCACAAAGCGAGCGTTATCACACCTTCCTCCCTCCCTCCCCTTCGGGTACACTGCCAGGAAAAATACACTAATTTAGAGGAGATGGCCGGGAAGGAGAGATAAGGGACACAGAAAAGCTGCTAAGTGCCAGAGAAACAGTTCTTTCCTTTCCCCTCCCTGTAATAGGATAGTCTGGAAGAGAGACTTAACCTCTCCAGGGTTTTTATCTCATTACCAAGTGCCTGACTTGACACTTGCATTAAATCTACATTTCACATCATGACAGAGGTTGTGTTTTCTTTGAACTGAGAGGGAGGAAGGTCGTTCTAGCATTTAAAGTTACTCTGGAAGTGTTAACATCCATCTCAGAGGAAGGTGTGCAGTGCTGGAGAGAGACACACTCTGCCCAGCTCTGGGAAAGCCACACGGGAGTGTGATGCAAGGGTTGGGCTGATTTAAGCTCATCCTCTAATCTCTTCCCCAAGGCTACTGCTGAATCACTACTGGCAAAGTGAATACTTGATCAAAAGCAAGATTCGAGAGCTGTGGCTTGTGCCCAGTTAGCTGCTCTCAGAGCTGACCTGGGCAAGAAGGGAAAGGGAAGAACCACTTGCTCTCACAGCTCCATTTGCTCAAGCTCTTCCCCAATGCGGTGATGTGGTGTCTGTTCCAGCCTGCTAAACAGAAACTGCTTTCCCTAAAACACTGCTCCCTCATCTGCTAATCCCAGATAAATAAGCAGTAAAAAACCCAGTAATCTGTGGTGAAGTGAGTCTGCTCAGCTCAGCACCTCTCCTCCAGCACAGATGGGCCTTGGCACTTGTGTGTCTTGCAGACACATGGACACAGACACACACATGCTCCTCTGCTCAAGAACCTCTAACTCTCCACTCTCAGCGCTCCAGAGTCATTAAAGATCATTTGTCATGGTTCTTGCAGCAACCTCAACCTATCTTCACTGCCAAGAGGAACAGAATTAGCTTTTCTGTTACCTTGAATTGTTATAAGTTTTCCCTGGATTCAATTAGATGTGAAGAGTTTACACAGGAACTGGAGAGGCTCTGGAACACAACTACAAATCCACAGACAAACTCGAGCCTAGAATGTGCACATGCAGAGGCTCACACTGAGCTGGGGTGAGGAGATGAATGAAAAATGCCTCTCAAAGCCTGTGCAGCAAAGAAGTTAGTGAAGTGATAGTGTTGTCACTGTCACTTTCCCCAGAAGATCATCAATGGTTGCAGCTATCATCAGTCCCAAAGCTGTGCTGCTTCACTTCCATCCCCTCCCAAAGCACTCGTGCTCATCACTTACTGTTAACTCTAAGGCAACTCCCTTACTGGTGGTTGCAGGGTAACTGAGAACCAAGCATTGTACTAATAAAACACAACCTCTTTCTTACCCCAGCAGAAGAGCTGCTTGGATTTGTCACAGCTCAACTTTTTTTTCCCCTAATATCCCAAAATAATCCTCATCATCATCATAAAAAACAAACAAATCAACCCAACAAGTGAACCCCCCTATGTATTTGTTATGTAAAGCTCAGGGATAAAAGAAAACAAAGCTAGCAGAAGTTTTTCCAAGCTAGAGCCTCCCAGGATGATTTCAAGCCCTGAGCAGCTGTGGTTCCTCCTCCTCAGCTGCCAGTTGGCCAAGAGCTCCAGCAGAGTGAGCAAGTGCTCAGGGAGCCTGGGAAGAGCTCAGCACACAGGGAGGTGGAACACAGGGGCAAATCAAGGCAGGAAAACCAACAGACTCCACAGCCAGCACAAGGTAGGTGATCCCATGCTCAGCAGCAGGGAAAGGGCTGAGGGGAGAGTGTCTCTGGGCTCCAGAAGGCTTTTGAGTGTGAGAACCCAGGGAGCAGTGTGCTCTCAGAGCTTGTGCTGACTTCACGTTTCTGGACAGAGTTCAATTTCATTACTGAAAAAGTTTGAGGTAAGCCATCCAATACTTAGCAAAAACTGAAAAAATGCCAAAAATTCAGAAGCCAGCACGTCTCAGAGCTTTTAATGCTAATTAGCAGCACACTAATGACCCATGGCCACCTTGAAGTCCCTCCCTCTTCCCCACTCCTCACCTTTCACTCAGAGCTTGCAGCCTGAGAAGGTTGCAAGGACAACAAATAAAGGAATTGAGTGACTCCTGGGTGAAAGTCACCAAAATTGGTAAAGCTTTGCTTGTGAAGGCTCAGCCTCACCCTTGGAGCAAGCAGGCAGCCAAGGTACCACTTGCCTAAACAAACAGCTCTGCTGCTGACATTCTCCTGGCCAGGCCGTGGGAATAGACACAGCTCCCCAGACAGAGCCATGCCCTCCTGGAGAGCCAAGGAGGCAGCAGCCCCTCCAGCCCTCTTGTCTTTATAAAAAGCATCAGCAAGTCTCTCACAACACTTCATTTAACCCCTCAGCAATCTTACCTCACACATGAGGATGAGAACAGTTGGGAGCAGAGCCCAAACCTCTGTCGAGCAGAACTACCAGGGTAGTAGAGACCTCCCAGTCCCACCTCTCACTGACCAAACACACCAAGGTGCTTAGGTGACCTCTTATATATCACTAAATCAGAGCTGCACCTGCTAAGACAATTAACTGAAGTAACTTAGCACCTAATGGAAGCACTTGCAAGCAACCAGGGAGGATAATGCAGCTCTAGGAGGTGGCAGTCACTCCACTCCCTCCCTCCCTCAAGCTCCTCTGGACCATAAACCTTGAGGCAGTGATAACAGCTAAGCTGAGCACATACTGAAGTCCTGATGCAGTCACCCAGATAGGAGAACACATCTGCTGGAGACACATTTTCCTGCTGCCCGTGGGAATGACTTAAGCACCAACATCCATCCCTACAACAAGTCTGTGTAGACATGGATAGATGATATGAACATGTAGAATTGAATCTATCTCCATCTAGAAATTCTACACCTAAATGCTTGTTGCTGGCCCTAAATGAAAGATATCATGGCTTGAAGGCCAAACACCAACATCACAAACCAGTATGTTTCAATGATTCTGTGATGATTCCATGAATGTCCTCAGATAAAAGATCAGAGGTAGCCAGCTACTGTAAGAAAAGACTAAAAGCAAGTTCATCTGCTAATCTCACCAACCCAAACCACTGCTCATCCCCTTTCTGCTTCCTAGGGGAGGTGAGGCCTGCCCCTGAGATGCTGAGTGCTAGGAAGCCATGAGTGTGGTTTATGAATGGCAAGTAATAAAACCAACAAACAATAACCAAGAAAACATAAACCTCAATGAAGCTCAATCATCTATAACCAACAATAAACCTGCTACCTGCAGATCTTGCTCCCTGCCCACCTCATGTGCTGAGCTAGAAGTGTCAGCAGTGGCCCTGGACTGTTCCAGCAGCAGTTTGAGCTCAGGACCTGCTCTGCTCTCCTGGGAGCTTTCTTTCACTCAGGAAGATGAAGAGAGAGAGCTGTGATCCCCCAGTGACAGTAACCATCAGAACCTCTTCAGTCATCTCCAACACTAAACCTCTCTGCTGGTGGAGAGTCACTGATTAAAACACAATAAACCTTTCCACTTGTGGTGAGTTACTGATCACAACCCAAAATGGTCATTTCCAGGGGGACAGACGCAGACTTTTTCCCCCATTCCACTGTTAGTCCTGCAATGAGCAGAAGCTCAGGCAGCCTAAGTTAACCCTTTCTTTCTCATGCTAAACCGCCCTTGTTAGTTTATCAGGACAAAAGCTTTGATTGTGAGTGCAAAGAGGTGTGAGAAGCCAGGGCTCAGGGGTGGCTTCTCTCTGAGGGACACTGCTTTGCTGCCAGTTGCCAAATGCAGGCTGAACTGCAGCCACTTGCAGCCTCAGAGGCCACGAGTGATGACAGCAGAGGGCACACACACACACAGGGGCTGCTTTGGCACCAGGCTGAGCACAGCTCTAACGGTCAGTGCTGCAGGAGAACCCAGACATGACCAGGGATGGAGCAGAGGGGAGCTTTCCTTCAGCCAGCCCAGCAGAGCTCAGCAGGGCTCCAGGGATCTCATCTCCTGCCCTTGCTCCTCAGCAGAGCAGCTCACAGTTATTAGGTCAAGACATGGACATAAAACACTTTCTGTACACATTGAGTGGTGAAAAGTCAGGAATGAGTTGGTACAATGACTGACAGAAAGGATTTCTTTGTGAACACAACATAATGGTTGAGTCATTTCATCTTTTTAACACCAAGATTAGACCTTCCAGCTGCTTAGAAGCTCTCTGCTGGCCTGGGAGCCCACTCCTGGGCACCCCAGCTCTAGGAGATATGGAAGACATCCATCATATCTGGGAAATGTAAGCTATTCCTCCCTATCCATACTGCATTAGGTTTGCCTCTGCAGTGAATCTGTCCTGATGGTTTAGGAGAGTGGAAAAATTGCTGCCTCCTCAATTTCCTTGGCTTTTTCCTCTCCTAAATCTTCCAGGTGAATTCTAAGAGTGGTTTAAATCATTGCAGATTTCTCTGAGGGGACTAAGCATTTTAATCATGCTGACATGAAAAATATCTGCTGATATATCCATTGCATAACTGGAACTAGAAATGAAAACCTTCTACACATATGGGGTGGTCTGGAGGACCAAGGGCACCAGCTGAGGACACTGAAGGACTAGCAGTGGTGGCCAAGCCAACCCTGCTGCCAAACCTCCCTAAAGAGCTGCACTTCTGCATCAGATCACAGCTCTGGGCTCTTCTGTCACTGACACCTGCAGCAGAACAGAGCTGAGCACAGAGATGCTTTGCTGAGCTTAGGGGCAGGACAGTGAGGTGCTACACTTAAAAACTGCATTTCAGGCTTTTCCTCCTTTGCCATATTTGGGGAGAAGTCCATCAGGACACAGCTTGGCCAGTGCCTGGCCAGGAGATCTGCTCTGGAGTCACAGCAGCTCCATACAGCAGAGTTAGCATCCTGGTCCCTGGGGATCAGCTCCCTTTTGGTCTAAGCATTTGACAGCTTGCCAGGAACTGAATCCAGTGGGAACAGCAGTTCCCAAGCTGGGACTCACCCCCTGGGAGAGAAGGGGGGGCAAGAGAGAGCCTGGCAGGGCTTCAGGCTGAGAAGAGAGGCAGTAATCCTGGATGCTGGATGAGCTGGGGAGAGGAGGGGGAGAGGAGGGTCAGGAACGTGGAGTTCATTGGGAGAGGGGCAGGGCAAAAACAGTTTAGAATTGCTGAAACACCTTCTTTCTCCCCCTCCAAGCCCTTCTTTTCCATTGTTGCTCCCTTGAACAAAAGCAGCCCATGCCAAGACAAAGGCTGACAAGCAAAGGGCCTGACACAGGTTTCCTCCTCTGGGCATGAGGACTTGCTGCGACCTTTGCAGCAGCAACAGAAGCCCTGGCACTCAGAGCTGCTTGCCTGCTTTCTCACAAAAGGACATCCTCTTCCTCCTGCCCAGTTTCCCACATCTCTCAGTGCTGGTGGCCTGCCTGTCCCCACCATTGTCCTGGGGGTTCTCTGCCCCACAGCCAGTAACCTTTGCCCTTGCCTCCGACGGGAGCCAGAATGCCACCTTTAGAGAACCAACGTAGCAGAGAAAATGGAAGGATGGAGCTGGACAACTCAGTGGGCTCTCAGCTCACCCTGCTTGTCATGAGCTTTATTTTCTGGGCTTTAAACTGGAGAGATTTTCCCAAGGGACTGGAGAATCTGAAGGCTGAGGTTCTCAGCACAAACCTCCTTTAAAACTCAACTTCTACCCAGGTGGGGAATTGGAGGCTGAACAATGGAAAAGAAGAGATCTTTACCTGCAGGCTGCTTTGGAGTCTTCTTGCCATGCCTGGACACCTCCTTGAATCATCTTGCTGTCCCCCAGGTCTGCTTTCTGCTGACAGCAGAGAGCTTCACCTTCTGCTTGATCCTACAAGTGAAGCCATGTGGAAACGATTGAGAGTGATGTCACAGGCCCAGAATTCTGATGGAGACTTGGGAGCAAGCAGGAGGAGGGGAGAAACATTCCCCATGCCTCCCTGATTGCTGTGTGGGGCATTCAGGCTCACAAAAACCAAGTCTTGTCTTCAGGGAGTAGGAAAAGTCCCATGGGATCTGTTAACAGCAACTGCCAGATGCTATCTGCTCAGAGATATAGCCAAAAATCCTGACTTTTTCCCCAGCCTTTCCTTGTCAATGTGACTTTTGGGTGGCTGTTGTCAGTGCCAGGTGTTGCTGTACCTGAGCAAGGTTTGGACTTGCCAAAGGAGGAACATGTGTTTCCATAAGCTCCAGGACCCCTCTGGCCTCTGCAGGTGAGCACCCAGAGCACGAGACACTGCACACACTGAGCCTGAAACACTCACTCAAGATTATTACCAACTATAGGAGAACTCAGGGAAGCATCTGGAAGGTGACCTTCAGGAAAGGCTGGTTAGGTACAGAGAATGTTGAAGGAAAGAGAACAAACAGCTTGGGTGGAGAGGCTTGAGGAACTCCACCTGCTGAGTGCATTACAAAGAGGACACTGGCCACTTTCCCAGCAGGAGATTACTGATTCCCTGGTGGAATCAGTGCTGGGGGAGAGGAGGCAAGGTGCTAGACAGCTGCTTTCTGAACTGCCCTCCAAGGAGACACCATCTCCTCCTGTCCCAAAGGACACCAGTGCCCCTTGTAGGAGGCAATGCTCTCAGCTTCTGCTTACTTCAGAGCTGCAGTAACCTTTTGCTGAGTGCTTCCATACAGCTCCAGCCCAACACAATCCACACCACATGGAGTTTTTCCTGCACAATGTGAAGTTTTCTGGAAGCCTAAGTCCAGGTCCATCCTTGCACTGCTTCAGAATTCCCACAATAGCTCCCAGGATTCCTTCCTCCCTCATCCATCCTCTCTTTCCAAGCTTCCCAGCCCATACTGCTTTGATGGAGAAGCCAGCCTGGAATGCCACCAGTCCCCAGCCAGGCTGTAGCCCCTCAACCCAACTGCTGCAGCAGTCTAGCTTGGGCTTTAATATACTCCCTGGGACAGCAATTCCAAACATCCTTGCAGCTCTGCAGTGAGAAGGAGCTCTCTGAACCCCTCACTGCCTTAGGGAAGGCTTTGCCTGCGTGTGCACAGCAGAGCTGAGCTGCTAACTGCTGAGCAAGGCCTGGCTCTTTGAAAGAGCTGCTGCACTTGCATGGGTTTTTTTCAAGAAGGAAGTTAAAAGAAGCTAGAAGAATGATCAAGTATTCAGAGCACTTAGAAGTCCCCAAATCTAGGTGGCATTGGGCCACACACCAGTTCACCACTGTAGCTGGGGACATGCAAGAGAATCCTGGAGCTTCTCACATCATTGTGGTTCTGGCTGAGGCCATTGGCCTGACATCTGATGTGGTTTCAGCTGCTTTGGTGACATCTACCTGGGGCTTTGCTCTTCTTTTCATAAAAAAGGGGACAGTTGAATAAGTGACAGTTCCCTGCTGTCCCCAGCAGAGTCTACAGCAGCTTGGGGCTCCGAGCTCCTCAGATCAGATGAAGTAGGATATCACACCCTTTGCAGACCAGCTGCCAAGGGATGGAGAACAGAAATACCCTCTGATGCTTATTTATTTCCTAGCCTAGGATGGGATGTTCACAGCTACTCCACTTGTGAAATCACTCCTCCCTTTCTGAGCCATCCCAGCCTCCTTTGGCTCCTCTCCTCTTCACCTGCATCTCTGCTTTGTGTGTTCATTCCTGCCTCTCCCAACACCTGAAACCTTCTATACTAGCTAGGCTGTTTCTTCCTCCTCCTGCTCCTGTTTTAGGGCAAACAAGGAGTTAAATTCCCACACAATCCTCTTTCCAGTGATGTCAGAGGAGGCCCATCCCTCTCTGGCAGCTCTGGGAAGGCACCCACTGGACCCAGCTGAGCCATCAGAGCTGGATGAGGCTGGAGCATGGCCAGGGCACTGGAATGGTTTGCAACTCTGCATTTTCCAGACATATATATACCTCAGCCAGTTGGAGATAGATTTTCAAAGGGATGTCAAGGAATAATGCATTTTTGCTCTCTGCTGCCAAGCATTCAGCTTCTTATTGGGAATATTCTATTTTCTACAAATAATGAAACTTCCAAGCCAAAGCAAGGCTGGTTTCACAGCCCCAGTGGTCACCACGTTTCCCTGGTCTATTGTCCATGTCCTTGTTCCAAACTGGCCAGCAGAGCAGTTCTCAAGCTGATGCTCTTAGGTGTCAGGTAAGTGATGGAACCAGCAGGCTTTTCTCACACTGCCATGAAAACAATCCAGGAGATGACTTCTCCAGTCTGATGTCAGCCAAGCAAATGTTCATTTCTTGGCTCCATGAAGCCTCGAAGACAACTGGTACAAGACTAATGGTAGTGGGAATAGTTTGAGATCACCCTTATCATCTTGCTTGAAGAAACAGTCTTGACTCCTTAGAGATCTGAAGATCTAAATGAAAATCCTTGTTTCACAAACCCTTGTGTCTCTGGAGCTTTGCTCTGCTCCTCTTCAGCATTTCTTTTGGTTTTGCCTTGTTTTCCACTGCTGCACACATGAAGCTCCAGGCACAAGAGAGAAGATCAGGATGCTAGGACAGTGCCAGCTGTGTCTGCTCCATGATGAACACAAGGAGCTTTTTAACCAAGTCTTTGGTAGTTTAAAGGGAACTGTCAGCTGAAAGCATGATTCATCTCCTGATGCTCTGCTGGTGCCATCTAGACTAGCAGAGGATGACCAGCCTTCCTTCTCTCTTGGGCACTGCTGGGATGCTCTGCTGGTTGCCCTGTTTTTCCCTCTCCTGTGAGGGGGAACATCAAAAGCAATGACCACCTGAGAAATGACAGCACCAGGGTGGAAGGAGGTGAAGGCAGAGAGAGAAAATGCATGTCTGACCTCCCCTATGGCTTCCACCATTTGCTTGATAACAAGATCTTCAAGCACAAGTCACTTGTGTGCCACAGAGTCTGTGCTGGAAACCCTGTGAGAGCTGGAAGCTTTGGGCAGTAAGAGAGCATCATCTGGAGAAGAGTTGGTGAGTTCCTGCTGGGTTCTGTATCTGACCACTAATGCCCTAAGTTGGTCTGCAGTTCACCCTCTCTGTGCAAGCATGTCACGGGATGCTGAGCCAAATGTTCTCCTGGCTGCAGCCTGTGGGAAGCCAGGGATGTGCAGAGCAAGGATGCAGTGCTGCTGTCCTCCCAGTGCAGAGCTCAGAAAAAGACTTTCTACCTTACAAACCCTCATAATCCTGGGTATGCCACATGAAATAAGCTATTAAAATGTTTAGAGAGCTCTAAAAAGTTTATGGGTGGCTTTTTTGGTATTGCTCCACCTATAAAGTTGGACTTCTCTTAATTAGTAAGGACTCAGGCTCAGCGAGGGGAAAAATCTGGGAAATACTGGACCCTCTCAGTGTTAAGTGCTCCAGCTAGAGTAGGCTTTGGTGTCACCCAGTGTGCTTGGTCCCCATGCAGGCAGAACACCCATGCCAGCTGCTCAACATGCTCACTGCAGCACCCTAAGCCACTGCTTCCCTTGATGTTACAGAGGCTCCCAAGTGTCACCCAGCTGTGCCACCCATCCACAGGGACCATTCTGAGCACCATTCCCTGCCTAGGGTCCCAGAGCAGGGAGAACCACCCCCAGGAACAGCTGCTAGGACAGTGGGAGCAGGACTTGGAACGTGGGAGGCTACATCTGCACTACAGCTGGAGAGCTGACTGCACAACAGCAAATATGCTCCAAGCCCCTGGTGAGAGGGAAGGGGGATGGGATAGGGATGGGATAGGGATGGGATGGACTGCAGCAGAGAGACACCAGGACTTGGCCTGCCTGGTTGCTGCCAGCAGAACTCCACTGCTGCCAGGAGCTGAGCTTAATTCTAGCTCTAACATCTCTACATACATCCCTCTGTGTGTTCCCCACTCCCAAGAGCACAAGCCATCACCCCAGAGACCTCTGCCTTGTAGTTCTGCTTAATCTCTATGGGAGGGAGCAACTTCTGATGTCAGTTACTCTTGGGGTTTGTGTAGTATCTTAATTCTCTGGCTGAAACTAATCCTTATCTCAGTCCTTCTCATGGCAGAGCCCAGCCACAACCCCCAGAGCCTTCTCACAGCCATCAGCAGCATGGACATCCCCAGCTGTGTGGATACATAACTGTGAGGAGGAGAACTAATTGTAGGTAGCTAACTGTGAGGAGATTCATCTGCTAGAGAAACAGGTTAAAAATAGTGTGATGACTTCCATCTCCAGCCTGCCAGGTTTGAGTGGGCACTTCACCTGTGCCACAGCTCCCTGGCTTCTCCACCCCAGCAGGGAATCTGCCAGCACTTCTTTGGTTTAGTCAATGATGTTTAGGGTTTTGTTCATTGATTTGCTGAGCTGGAACAACAAGAGCAAGCATCCCACAGGTGCTGTGGCTCTTGTTCCTCCTAGCTCTGCTTCATGTGCTAACCTCTCCTGGTCTGGCATTGCATCCTCACAGATTCTGTGCTGATCTCAGCTCCCAGAATTGGCCTCTTCAGAGAGTTCACTTTCTCCTGCTCAGGGAAAGGGAAACTGCAAGGTTTGTTTCTTTTACTCTCTGTTACTAACTGCTTTATGTTGCCATGGAATTTCATTCTAACTTTTCCCCTTTTTTTAGCAGAATCTGCATTTCTGGAGCCTAAACAAAATGTATCCAACTTGCACTGGATCCTGAAATCCTTGTGAGCCAAGATTTCTCACTTGAGAAAATAAATGATAACTAAGGAGACTGAATGGTGGCAATTTGCCTATCTGCAGAAGGCAGGGAGTTGATTACCTCACACAAAGGATGTCACTCCTCAGAACATCCCAGCCAGAGAAAGAATTGCTCTGCAGCAACACCAGAGCCCTTGTCCTCAGCAGCCTGAGCTCCTCAACTGCTGACTCAGCCTTTATGGCCAAAGGTCTCAGCAGACCCTGACAGCTCCTGCTCCCGATGCCCTCAGCAGCCTGGGCCAGCCATGTGCTGGCTCAGAAGGTCCTGAAGCTCTTGTGTGTTCAGCCAGGGCCTTGCTCAGCTCTTTGGGCTGCTGCCAGCCCCCAGGGCTGTGCGGGACAGCTGGGGCTAGCTCACTGCCCTCTGAGCCTAGCAAAACCCCAGCCATGGGCTAAGTGCTCCTCAGGAAACTGCTAGATGGGACACTGCAAGGTAGCTGCAAGGCAGGTGTGTTCAATAAAGCTGTGTTTGGCCTGGCCCAGGGACAGGCCCCACGTGCCTCCTGGTTTGCTAGTGCTGCAAGTTCATCATCTGCAGTGCCCATGCTGAGTGCTGCTGGCCTCCAGCACAAACAGGCACCTCCTGAGCTGTGCATCCAGCACTGCTCAGCCAGGGCACCCTCAGAGCTGAGGCTGGGACACTCCCAACCAATTGACTGGGTCCTGGGCTGCACTTTGTGCCTTCAGATGAGATATGGCTTTGGAGGATTAAGGAAAACAAGGCAGGGGCACGCAAAGGGGATTTTCTGCAGAGGAATCCTTTGTAGGGTGACCAGCAGTGCACAGAGCACTCTTTCACCATTCACTTCCCTTGTCAAACCTGCAGCAGTCCACAAAATAAATCACAGGGAGGAGTTTCATCAGTGCAATTAGGCAGATAGCCCATGCTGGGGAAAGCTGTGGTGGGATCTGTGGGGAGAAAGAGGAATTCCCTGTTTCTTCCCTCAGACCCCTCTGGGGGATGAGAGCACAGGGACCTGTGCAGCAGCCTCTCCTGAGCTCACCCCCTGCCAGCTCCAGCAGCTCCTGACCCTCCAGAGCTCTGTTACGGCTCAGGCAAGGGCACCTCCTGGCTCCAACAGCCATCCCAAGCCCATCACTATCCCAGCAGCACTGCGTCACACCAGGCTGACCTTGGCCCTGGCAATCTGGTGTCCTTGTGGCTCTGAGACACCCTGTTCCTCAGATGGGACAGGGGTGGTTGGAATACAGACTTCCCTCAGACTGCCTTTCACATCCCTGGAAGCCTCTCCCCTGCCCTAGGACTCCTCCACAGCACTTGGTTTGCTTGCTTGCATGGCAACTGAGCTGTGTGCTCCAGCAGTGAGGAGAGGGATGGAGCCAGCCCCATGTGCTCATCCAGGCACAGCAGGGAGGACACAGAGCAACACTTGCTCAGCTCTCACAGCACCAAAGGGCAACAGCTTCCTACCTTCTTCAGATGGTGGAGCTGGAATAACTTACTAGAACTAAGAATCTGAGTTTTAATTAAGGCTCATGCCCACAGTGAGATAAACTGATGCTTGCAAAGGCCTTCACAGATGTTTTTCATTGTGGTGGCTGAGAGCCAGGATCTTTTCACATTCTTGTTTTCTTTCCTCAGACTGCAATCACACCAGAGGTCACTCCACAGTTTTAGTGTGTGAAGAAAGTGGACACACACAAAAAAATAAAGAGAGCTCTCTAAACAGGAAAAATAAATCAGAAACACCACAACCCAAGATAAACTCAGCTCTTCTGAGTGAGGCAGGCACTTGGAAATAAAAGCCATCTGACACCCTCATTCAGAAACCATCCCAGCTCCTTCTGGAGTCAGATTTCTCATGGAGAAAAGCAACTTCTTTGGCTCAAGGAAGGTGCAATGGCACCACAAAGCTCCTGCAGCTTCCCCCAAAGACTTCAGAAACCCACACGAACTCATCCAAACCCAACAGGAAAACATTAAACAAGACATTGGACTCACAAACCAGCCACTGACATGCCAGCTGCTTGCAGAGAGCTCCACCTGCCAGGGCTGAAATCTAGGACAAAGATCCCAGAGGGGTCAGAATCCTGTCAGCTTCACTCAGACCCAAGTCCTGTTAACTCTGAAACTCCTCTACAGCCCAGAGAAAATGTCTCTGTTCTACAAAGAAACTGGAGCTAGAAAACAAGATCCCTATGGAAGATGCCAGGCTGCCAGCCCAGGCAGGAGAAGGCAGCTCCAGCCCAGGCAGAAGCAGGGCTTGCTTGTCCATCAACCTGCCATGCCCTGAGGCCAGACAAAGAGTCCAGTCTCCTGCCCTGCTCACAGCCTTGGCTCAGGAGCTGGGGTGGCCAGCAAGGCTGTTACTTGCAGTCAGGGCTGATGTTGACACAGCTACTGGGGTCTGGGAGGAGACCAGCAGCTTCCCACTGACAAGGGACTGGTGCTGGATCCAGAGCCAGTCCCCAGAGCTGCCAGCTCCACACAGGATCTAATTCATGGAAGGCTCCAGGGACACAGACTAGGCATCAGTCTCATGGCAAGTGCCAATGAGTCAGGAGGTAGTCCCAGAGCAGTGTGTGCCCAGCTGCTGACTGAGCATCCCATCTGTGGGCACGAGAAAGCTGGGATGCCACAGGGACCAAATCCAGCCCTGGCATACCTCAATGGGAATCACATCTGCTGAACACCAGAACTGCAACTGGACCCAAAAGCATTTTAGGTAGGGTAGGAATTGGTGATGGGAGAGATCCATGATGGGTGTGAGGATGGGGAACAGTTCAGGAGGGGAAAAGAGCAGGGAAGGAGCAAGAGGAGAGGAGGGCAGAGGGGTATTGGGACCTTCTATCTTCTCTTTGCTGTTCTTTTTGGTGGAACTTGACTTTTTGGTTGTTTTTCTGTTGTGTTTTCCCCCCACCCCTGCATCCAAACTGACAGATAAGCTGGAGAACAGAGCAGCTTGCCCAGGATCCCCTCCAGATGCCTTTGGAATCTGTAGAGAAGGAGACTCCACATCATCCCTGGGCCAGGGCTCTGCACCCTCACTTCTCTCCAGCCTGGACACAGCTCCATGGGCACTGAGACCTCAGTGCTGCACCAGCAAAGCTCCTGCTGCTCCACAACCCAACAGATGTCTCCAGCCTGGGACTGCTGGTTTGTTCATGGCTTTTGCAGGCTGTGGCTTTAGCCCTGCCCTGAGGAGGGTGACCTGGGGGACATGCTGCTGCAAGTCCTATCCCATATGCTCCAGGAACTTCCCATCCTGCCTGTGCAGCTGGCTGGGAGGGGAAGGAGACTCATGGACTCCTAGAAAGGGGCAGGAGCAGGTCTCTCCCCATCAGTCTCACTCCATTCCCCACTTCTATGGAGAATAAAAAAAAAGGGGAGGAGGACAAAAAAGCAGTTGTCTTCTCCTCCCAGCAGGAATCACAGTGGGAACAGCCCCTGAGTGACAGGAGAAGAGGAGGAGGTTGGGCTTCAGTGCCTTTATTCCTCAGTGCATGTGGCTCCCAACAAAGGCCACATGCCCTGATCCCAGACACCCTCAGTCCTCCCAGCAGCCTGCTAGTGCCTCTATTAAGCACTATTAATTATTAGAGCACATGGCAGCAAAGATAAAGATGAGACCTAGCTTATCAGTCCTTTCATTAAGATAGCTAGCCAGCTCAGCTCTGGGAGGGAAGAGAGATCCAGAGTCGTTTTGGGGAGGGGGAGAGCTTTACCTGATTGCTGCTCATGCTTCAGAGAGACTGGGGGAAAATGCTTGGAATGATAGCAGTCCAAGGAGGAGTTATCTGTGAGCTGCTCATGCTGGCCATTCACTCCCACTGACGTGCAATTTGTCCCATGAAATCCTCTCCCCTGCCTCAAAGGATGAGATGGTTTTGTACAAGGCAACCAGCTGAATTTGGCCAGGAGAGGTTTGTGAATGCTGCCCAACAAAAGGCATCAGACAGATCCTGCTCCTCTCCTCTTTCTAAGGGACTATTCAAGGGGAGATTGATCAAGTTGTCAGTTACAAATGGCATCAAACAAAAACCTGTGTGCCTTATTGATGAGTTTATTTGCAGTGCTGCCTTTCCTGCTCTGGGCTCTTGCTGGAAGCCAAGTATATTGAATTTGCTTCATGTCATGGAGCAGATTCTTTCTCTGCCACGTTCTGCTGCTGAGCAGTTTGCTACATTTACAGATTATAGCTCATTTCTCATGTTTCCTCCCCAAAACCAGCAGATGGCTGGATGCTTTACAGAACTCCATGGCATAACTCTCTTGTGCCACTCAGCAGCAGAAGTGTCTGCTGGGACCTTTTCCACCTAAAAAACAAGAGAGTGGCTCAAGAAATAAAATCTCTTGATGTAGAAAAGTGATTTTATTCCCTATATATAGGGAGTGATATATAATGATGTAGGGAATGATTTATTCCCTATGTATATATAGAATACATCATTACCTTTGGTGCTGCAGCCCAGCTGATTAGCAAAACCAGTTGTTTAAAATATTAATCATATTAAGAAAAATAAAGTAACTATTACTTCTTCTCCTGGCTCTTTAAGACCACTGCTCACTCATGCAAGAAGACAGAGATCTGAACCTTTCAGTGGAAGCAAATGGTTAAAAAAAAAAAAAAGCCCCAAAGCCACAGATTCTGTTTTGAAGTGTGCCTCAGATTTTGGCCAGACAAGACAGCTGAGTCCTCTTCAGTCTAGTCTGGTAGCTAAGCTCCTGAGGGTGAAGCCCAGCCCTTTCCTGCAGCAGGCTTTTGTAGCATGTCCTCAGCCCACATCAGGCAGCCCAGGTCCCCAAGCTGTCCCAGAGGCACCAGCAGCACGAGGCATCCCTGCCCTGCCTCCACCCCCTGATGCTGAAGCACAAGAGAACCTTTTCAGCAGAGTTTTAATTAGCAGCCCTTGTTCCTGGGCTGGCAGGGAGGCAGAAGGGGCCAGTGGCTCTGCAAGCTGCCACCACAGTGGGGATGGAGCTGTGCCATTGACTCGAGCTGCAAGCAGCACAGGACTCGTGTGCTGAGAACGGAGGGAGAGCAGAGCAGGGCACTAATTCCCCTGTGCACCCCAGGGCCTGCCAGCACTGCTCTTGGATGTCTTTAAGAGGAAAACAGAATCCTATAAATCCAGCAGAGGAGGAGACCTGCTCCTAGGAGCCTAAACATGAAAGTGAAATGCAGCAGCAAGTCCACCACTTGATCTTTAACTGGCAGCATCTGCCCTGCACATGGTTCCCTCTGAAGGCATCTGAAATGGCTCACTGGGGGAAAGAAAAAGGGATTTCAGGAGGAAGATCTCCCTGGGCTTTAGTGGGCTTGGGATCCAATAAGCAGGGCTTTAGCTTGAACAGGAGCTCCTGGACCTGCAGAGGAGAGGTGCATGTGTGCTGATGCAGGACATGGTGCAGTGGCTCAGGGAAAGCAGGCTGCAAGAGAAGAGCTTGGCAGACCAGCCCTATCCCCACAGCAGGCAGCCCATGCAGCCCATCACAGCTCTGCCTGCTCAGGGACCAGAGAGAGCTACCCAAAAGGGATGGAAAATAACCCAGAGCAGTGCCAGGAAGCTCTCCCTGAGCTCATGTGTCAGTGCCATTTTATACCCATATGGAGAAAGTCTAAACACAACACAGAAAATGGCATAACCTCTCCCTTTGCTGGAGCTATGTTACTGGGAGGTTCCCTCACCACATTTGTTCCATTTCACTGCTGTGTTCTAGGAAGAGGAGACCCTGTGCCATGGCAGAGGATGCACCATGAACAGCTCTGGGTCACTAACTCAGAGACAAGAGCACACGCCAAGCAAAAACCTCTAGGTGAAACTTTGGAATGAAGAAAACGTTAAATATTGAAACAAACAAAAATAACAGGGAATAAGAAAAGCATTCTTCAAAAGCCTCTTCTGTGCTCCTTTGGGCAGTCAGTTCTGTGAGGAACTGGATCTGCTTTCAGTGCCAAATGCCACCATCAGGTTCCTTATCAGCCCAGGTGTCCTCACTGGCAGAGCTGAGATCCCTGACAGCAGGCAGGGAGCAGGGGAAAGGCTGCTCTGAGGAACAGAGGTACCTAAGGACCCTCTCCAGCTGCCTAGGACCTGACTGGAATCAACACAGGGATGTAGCCAGGAGCAATCTGGGAGCTCCAGGCAGAGCTAACCTCCAGCTCATCTGGAGAATGCTCTCTTAATTGCATCTTAAATATACCTGAGAAGTCCACCAGAGCTGGCAAGGCAAGCTTGCAGGAGCTGAAAGGCATCCAAAGGAAAACTCTCTAAGAAAAGCCAACTATGAAAGGTAAAAATCAGATTTTTTTCTCCCTTCTTCACCTTGCTCAGGGCAGAGGATGGGCAGGATTGAGGCAGGGTGTGCCTGCAGGGCCTTATTTACTGTACACAGTTCATCTCCTGCTCTGCAGACAGGGTTATTAAACTCCCCAGGAAGGTTTTGATGGCTCTGCTCACAGTTCTGTGAGCAAAATGGATTTGCTCCTACAGCATCTCTCTGAGGACAGGGACACAGCACAGGAGACAAGTGTTAGCATCACTGCATACAGGGGGAAGGTCAAAAGGGCAAGAGGATTTAGGGCATGTGATTTGAAGAACCAGGACCTAATATTTCTGAGAGCACTTCACCTCCAGGAGAGCTCCATCTCTTTGGAGCATGAATGACTTTGGGTGCTCCAGCTCTGAGAGTGCTGCCCTCCCCTCTACAGTCCTGGCCACAGCCCTCCAGAAAGATGCCAAAAGCAAGGCACCATCCAACAAACTTTGGCTTCACTGCACGGCCACAAACCACAGAGCAACCCAAAAATGGAATGGCAAGGTTCATTGTCCCTTCCTTGCCCTTCCTGCCCAGCAGAGATGAATTCATCAGGAAGGAGATACTGGAAAAATCTGAGCTCTCAACAGCAGAGTCTCAGACTCGCTCAAGAGCCATAGAAAGTATCCTACCAGGAGAGACTAAATACTTCACCAGATTTAGTCCATTAGAAAGGAAATGGAGAGTCACTTGACTGGAGTGCCTAAGTAGCTTTAGGAGAGGAAAAGAGGGTCCTTTAACAGTCAAGGAGGGAGATAAAGGTTGAATGCTGAAGCCAGACATATTTATAGGAGAAATGATGCTCTTTGGGTCTTCACACCTCATGGGTGATCAGCCTGTGAAGCAGGAGAAGCCTTGGTGCTTTGGGATCTTCCTGCCCCACGTGGCTGTTTCCCTGAGGGGTGAGATGTGTGCCATGGACTGAGTCTCAACAGAGAAACCAACCAACAGATACACTCCAAATGCAGCACATGCAGCCCGAGCTGAGGCACTGGGGCAATGTCAGCTCTCTCTGCTCTTAAGAGTGCAGGCAGGAAGGGCTGAGCCAGAGCTGCTGAATGGCACCTTTTGTTTCAGGGCTCTACCAACAGGTTTTGTCTAGCTCTGTTTAGCTCAGAGGTAATGTGGTGAGGTCTCATGGCTTTGATTTAGAGCTCTGAGGAGATAATCAAATGATCTTGCTAGGATTTGAAGGTTATAAATCCATCAATTTATTCTTATTAACAAAAGAACTTTGCATGCTGATGCTTATCTACTGCAGTTTAATAACTGCTTCTCCCAACAATGATCAATTAAGGAGTTCTCTCATATTTCAGTGAAAATGCTATCTTTATCTGCTTATCTGAACTGCTGAAAAAGCACATCCACTCATGCATGAACTAGTCAATGAATTGGAAAATAAAGCTGTATGTTTTAATTAGCATCCCACAGCCTGCTCCTGATGATCCCCTGCCTTCCCCAGGGGGGACAATGATGGTGACACTGGGCAGTGTGCACCTCTCTCAGCACACTGCTCCCTTTCAACTCAAGGGCTGACAAAAAGCATCATCAAAGGGCCCTGGGTACCCTGGCAGCAAGAGCTGAGCATCCTCATGAGAAACCTCTTAGGAACCAGGAAAGCCACAGGAAGAGTTTGGAAGCTGGGGGAGGCAATGCTGAGCTCTTGGCAAAGTTCTCTTTTGGTGCTTAAATCCTGCTCTTCCAGATAGGCTCTGGGACAGCCAGGAGCCAGGCTGCTGCTCCAGGCAGGGGAAGGCAGAGCAAGGTCACCCAGTTCCTGTGGAGATGGCAACTGGGGAGGAAGTGCTCTGGATCTCAATTCATCCACTCCTCCTGATCCTCTAAGGGGCCACTAGAGCCATTTGTCTCCCTGAAGAAGGGATGACAGGTTTGGGTTCCTAGAGCTGACAGCAGGTGCCAAATGCAGAGAAGCTGCTGGGCTGGCTTTGTCCCTCAGTTTATGGCAGTAAGCAGCATTTCTCAACTAAGCCATCTCATGCTATCAAACAACTGCACACTACCCAGCTCTCCACAGAGAAGCTGTCAGCCACCACTGAATCTTCAGGAAGCATGTGTGGATACCAGAACTGAGCTGCTAAGAAGGACACACAACTTATTCACACCAATCTCTGTCCATCTGAGAGATACCTGGAAGGTTTGGGTTGGATTCCTCCCCTTTCAGAATGCAGAGGGTTACTCAGACTCTGTTTCTCTCCCTGTCTCCTCTGCCTCTTCCAGAGAGTATAAGCATTTTTAGGAGGTGAAATTTATAACCTGAAAAGGAGACAGTTTGCAGCAAGAGCTAGCTACAAAGCTGGATTTCTCTCTTTAAAGCCCCTTGTCTGGCTGCTGTTGCCTCACAGGGCTTTGAGGCTGCTCCCTTATCTCCACATGTATCTTCTGAGAGGCTAAAGGGCTGGGGAGAGGAGTTAAAACATACCTGAGAGTCAGAGAGATAGAGGTCTGGCTTTGATTTAGCTCCACTCAGGAACATGATGCCTGTGGTGGGTGACACTCCTTTCCAAGGGCTTGTAAAGAAATGTTTCCCAATTTGTATCCTTGTGCAAGAGAAAAAAGCCTTCTCTTTCACATCTGCAGAGCCCAGATGTTGTTACAGGCTTTGCAGCACGAGCTGAGGAGGCTTAAGGGAGTCCTCTGCCTTCATCCCTCCACCTCTGCCCCTCAGGCTCCTGTGCTGGCATCCCAGCTCTGTGAGCACCTTCTGATGCACCTTGGAACCTCAGCTGGACCAAGGCCATAGAATCAGGTCCCAGGTGTGCTCCAGGAGCAGCTCAGCTGGGCTTAGGCTAAGCCTGCCCCAGTGCAGACAGGACAGGCTGCAGCTGGTCTGGTACAACACTGGTGGCTGGGGGAAGGTGATACTGAAGCTGCCTAAAGCCACCCAACAAGAAGCTAAATCACCAGCACAGAATTCTGCAAATTCAACTGTCTTTTTCATTCACACAGCATCAGCATTGTGGGTTTGGTGCTTTTGATGCAGAGGTGGGAAGCCTGCAGCAGGACAACAGCCCAAAGCTGCAGAGCACCTTGCAAGATGAAGCTCACCTTAGCTTGCTCCTCAGGCACTTCTGGAAGCAGCACCATCTCATTAGTGTTATTATTACTATTACTAATAATTGCTAGGTGCATGGAGCCAGCAGCCATCCAGGTGGTGCCTGACTTATGGGAAATAACCTGGACACCTTCCTGGAGGGGAAGGCTTCCACCTCCAGCATGGCACTGCAGAAGGTCAAGAAGGTTTTCTACCTAAGCTGCTTCAAGCTACCAGGAGCTCTTGAGGAGAGCAGAGCCACTCTCCCTGGAAAGGACCCAGGCCACATCTGTGCCAGCATGCCTGGAAATGGGCAGCAGGATGAAGGGAGGAGATTGCTCCCTGTCTGCAGCTGCTGGTCAAAACCCATCTGTTCTCTGCCGTAACCACCAAAAGCCTCTAAAATGCTCCAAACATCATGTAACAGGGATAAACCTCAAGAGAGAGCCCTGCAAATTCAGCTGGAGCTCGGGAATGAAGCCCACGAGCAGGTGACAGAGAGCCTGTTGGGGTTTGCTGTGTGCTGCCTGAACACAGAGCTGAGCAGCTCAGCTTGCTGTCCTCAGCACATCTCCTCTCCTCCAGACTCAGAGCTGGAGCCACATGTGTCCTGCAAGCTCTGTGGAGTCCCTGGGACCTGCCAGGCTCCTCAGTATCTACAGCTGCTCTGTGATAAGCAATGGTGTTAGCCAAGAGACCTTGCCAGAGGGCCAAAGACTCCTTTTCCCATTCAGACAACATTCCTACACAGGGAAAAAGAGACAATGACAGACCCTGTGCTGGGACTAGCCCTAATTCTGACCCTAATCTACTGCCTTGTCAAAGACCTCACATACTGCTGAAGGCAAATGGGCTTTACTGTGCTCAGCAGATAAAACTCAGCCTTTGCTCTGCCTCGGGAGTGAACTGCTGAACCACATCCCTCAGGAGCCATGGCACACTCTGTATCCATCTGAGCTCCTAGAGGACAGGGACTTGGCTGGGCTGCACTGTGGGAGAAGATCATTGTGGCTCCCCTCATGTGAGCATGCTGAGGGAGAACCTGCTCCTCCTGCAGCTCCAGAGCCAGCACAAGCTCCTCCTGACCAGGGAGCCTTTGCTGCACATCTGGGCTGTGCTCTGGAGCACAATGGGGTTTGTAAGTGCCCTGCTCCCAGAGAGGGGCCACCCAGCCCAGAACTATGCAAAATATTGTGCTGCATGCATGTGACCAAATTCCTGCTAAGGGAAAATCCCTAGGACTGTGTTAAATTAAATAGGATTATGGCTGCCACTAATCTGCATCCAGTGTGACCATACAAGGGTATTAGCTTGAGAATAGTGAAGGCCTAAGCTTTGCAGCAGCAGTGATCAGCTGTCTGAGCTCAGAGACTGCTGCTGGTAGACATGGGAACTATTACAGGAGAGAGATCCTCATTTACCTTGCCCAAATTCAACAGGTGACACTCCCCAGCTCCACAAGGAAGTTATGGCTAGGCCAAGGCACTTCTCCTCCTGGGATGAGTGGGATGTGGCTGGCCTGAGCTCTGCTCTGCTAAAGCCTTGAGGGATGCTCCATCAGCTTCATAGAGAGGGGAGGCATCCCAGGGCTTTCCTTTACCAGCATAGCCCTGAGCCAGGGGTTTGCTTTTCTCCTTGTCCAGAGAGCAGGATACATAAACCCAAACCCAAAAGTCTCTCTGCACTTCAATACCTCAACTGATACTGAATTTTAAGGTGCAAGGGGAAAACCAGGATGGTAATCCTATTGTTATAGACAGTTTCAAGGCTAAATTCATCCCTGTTCTCAATCCACTGACCTTTATTTGTGTCTCAGATCAATAATAATAAAGTATTGGCAATATCAGCCTCTCACAACCTTTGAGCAATACTTTGTCATCCAAAAGCTCAGTTCAGAGGAGCAGAGCCCCTGCAGGATGAATAGGTGTGTCAGGAACCAGAGCAGGGCAGGAGTTGTTTACTTCACTTGGAAAATGCTATCATCAACTTCCCTAGTGAAAATTAATTCTCCAGACATTAAACCAAAATCAATTCCCAGGCACAGAGCTTTCTCTCTGATGTTACCTACTGCAAGCTCAATCTGGAGCATGCAATTACAGCTAGAGCTGCTCCTGGATTTATGTGTGCTCCACTGAAAGGCTCTGCAGGCATCAATCTGCCCAGCTCCAGGCAGAAGGAAGGTGCAGCAGGCAATCTGTCTCTGGAAGCACCACTTGGCTGTGAAAGAGACAAGAGCCCACTTGACTTCTCCAGCATCATGTCCCTTCCCCACTGCTGCATCCATCAGCTCAGCAGCTGGGGCTCCACACAGCTGGAACCACCTCTCTGGTACAAAGCCATTTAGAAATCATCATTTTTGACTCTCACAGCGTTTTTCTGTCTAAGATGCTTAGGCTAGCTGTGAGTTCCCAGCTACCTGGAGACAGTTTTACACCCAAGCTGAACCTCAAGTGTTACTTAAAGGCTTTGTTGGATGCTCAAGCCCAAAGTTGACTGTCAGTGCTTCACAGGCACAACATCTATCACAAAGAAACCACAGGAGGACACACATCAGTGAGCCCTCATCCTTCTGCAGGCTGACTTTGGCCTTTTTGAGGAGCAAGCAGCTCCTCAGAGGAGTTCCATCAGAGCAGAAACAGAGATGACTTGAAGGGTGGCACCAGGGCTAAGTCACCCTTGCTCTCCTAGGCTTGCACTGAGCCTTCTCCACTGACAGGAGCTCCAGAGCACAGCCTGCTGCCCCAGAGAAGCCAAGCCAAGTGCTCCCTGGGGCAGGGTGGGCATGGCTCAAGCTGTTCTCTAGGCTGAGGACACACTACCCAAGGCATCACTCCAGGGGAACCTGAGGAGCTCTCGGAGAGCACAGCAAGCAGCAGGCTTTGTGAAACAATCAACTCTTCCTAGGCAATGTTTATCTACACCACATTGTTGACCCAAATACTTCAGCAGTGACCTAGTATCTACAGAGAAATACTAACATCTCCATGCCACAAAGAACACCTTCTGCCTCTTGAGCTTGCTGGCTGAGCCCTTCTGTGCTCTCCAGAGCACAGGCTCAGGAGGATGTGCTCTAACAATAATGAGCAATCAAACACAGAAGTGAAGCTGGAGCTTTCAGGAAAACAACTTAGGGATGTAGAGATTGGAGGGGAGGAGAAGATAGGTTAAGGTAAAACCAAACTCACTGCCTGAAATCCAAGCCAATATTAGAAACACAAAGCAATCTTCCTAAGGTTATGTGCCACAAGACTAACAGTTCTACTAGAAGTCAACCTAAATCCACTGCAGGGAAGTCAAGAAGCCTTAGCTGAGACCAAGGAAGAAGACTGTGCCAGCACCAGACTCCATTAGACTAGTTCATTGCTCACCCTTGCAGGGCTTTCAGCATCTCCCCTGATGGCAGCTGAGGGGGGCATGTGGGTTCTTGGCACTGGAATCACAGAGGCTCTGTTAAAGGCTTATTAAGGCTATTTAATCCCTCTGCCTGCTGGTTCTGAATTGTTCCCATTGCACACTTCCTAGGGTTTTGTCTAACCTAGTTTTAAACATCTCCAGCAATGGGAATGTCTTTGGTTCCCCTAGGAGATCACTTCAAGGCTAATGGATTTTGCTGGCAGAAGGATTTCTTTGACATCTTGCCTACATTTGCCTTTATTTTATTCCTCTTGATTAAGAGGAACTCTTGCCTTCTCATTTCCCTGGGAAAGTCAGGAGATACCTCCTGTGTCTCCATCCACCCAGGGCTAACCTGCAGCAGTTGCTCTATCAGTCCCTGACCCCTCCCCAGCAGAGAAAAGGATCAGGAAAATGAGAGGAGGCCCAGGGAATGAAAACAGAACAGCCAAATGATACCAGTGCCAATACACTCACCCACTGAAGGCTCAGCAGGAACACTGGAGGAGAACTCATCCTCAGAAGAAGGAAGAGAAGCAGAATCAGCAGAAGCCCCAGCAGAAGAAACTTCTAGACTGGGACTTCCCCCTTTATGCTGAGGGTGATGGTTATGAGCTTCACCTGGAGCCACCTCAGCTCCCTGCCCTGGCTGCTTGCACACTGCTCACCCCTCAGCCCATGGCTGGCCCAGCATCCTGCCCAGCAGCAGCACACCAGTGTTAGAGGTCCCAGCCCCTTGTTCCACACCTGTAGGCAGTTGCCAAGGGAGGGATCAGGAGGCTTTCCATGCAGTTAGAGGCAGCAGCAAGCTGCAGCATTCTTCTCCAGCAGCATGGTCAGGCTCCCTTCTGCAGCTGCTGCTGTGCCACCAGCAGTGGTTTCCCTGTGCAGCCCTCAGCCAGCTGCTTGTCACCACTCTCTTCCCAGAGGTTATTCTCACCCTCCCACTCCTGATGTTCTGGCTGAGCTATTGCTAGAATTGCTGCTTAAAGCCAGCCAGCTTGCTTAAAGCCTTGCTGCTCACCCATCTCCTCCTGGCTGGCATGGGCTAGGCAGCCCTCCTAGCCATATCTCCTCTGGCTGATGGCAGAAGGGACAAGCTCCAGCAAGCTGGTGGCAACCTCTGACACAGCCGAGGGGGAAATACAAACACTGACATCCACATCTGCCTCCCAGCTCCTGCTGCTCCATGGAAATGGTGAACCAGTGGTGGTAAGAGACAGCTCCAGACTGCAAGGAGACCAGGAGACAGGCTGAACTTCCCCAGACTGAAGGTGTCTGCTTAAAGCAAGCCCACCTGAGCTTTGCACACACATGCCCATGGCTGTGTCCCAGGAACACGCAGACCACACGTGGTTTGCTCTGTCAGCTGCAGCTCCAAGCTTGAGATGCTTGCTGCACCCCTAGCTGCTCCAACACAACAGCATTGTCCTACAGAGTGCTGAGCTGTGGCTGACTTCATAAAATATCTGCTGGTGACTGACTGGGAGAAGAACAAATAAACAAACCCAGCAGAACAAGGCAGAAACATTTCATTTCCTCCACAATGAAGATGAATTCCTTCAATTCTCCACAGCTCCCTCCCCATCCCCTCTCTTCTCTCCACAATAAGCATGATTCTAAGCTCAGTTTCAGCTGGCAATCAATAAGGACAAGGTAGGATCATTGTGGGGGTTGTTAGGGTTTGGGTTTTTTATTTGTTTATGAGTTTTGCCTGGGAATTTCCTGAGGGAACACAGAACAACTTCTCCTGGCACAGGATGGATGAACCCAGGAGGCACCACCTCTGCTGCATCTCCCTGCCCTGGGGGATGCTGAGGCAGGAGCAGCTGGAGGGTGAGGCTCTAGTCTAAGTCAATTTCTCAATGATTAAACCAGATCTCTTTTAGAAAGCTGTGGGTTTTGTTCCTGATCACATATCACCTTTGGGAAAACCCTTGGTAAAGTCCAAGGCTCACCTCCCCTCAGCCATCTCCTCAGAAACATCAGCCTGGCTGATGTTGTTGGGTTTAGCTTTATAGAAAGCAAAAAGCCATTGTCCTGCTCAGATCTTCACCAGCAAAGTGCCCAGAGGTTGCTTCTGGGAGGTGACAGCAGTGAGGATAGATGCTTCACTGAGAGATCCAGAGTGCAGCTGCTCTAGAGAAGCCAGAAACCTTTAGCAAACATGTTTTTAGGGTTGATTTGCTTTTATAAATAGCTTATCTAGCTTTCCCAACTGCAAATCTCCACCAGCCTTGACATTTGGTTGCAGCCACTGGAAGACAATCTTCATTAGCAGCCCCACAGCTGCTCTGCAGGCAGCCCCACTCATTATTTCTAATTAATAGCCTTCTATATGCAGACACATTCAAAACCTTCTCTCTTTGTCCTGGTGTTTAGGGCAGGGATGTGCCAGGCTGCCAGAGAATCTGCAACCTGAGGAGTTTGTTGTTGGAGTCTCCAGTGGAGATCAAAGCTCCAGCTCCTGCCTGTACCAGGCTCATTGGCAGAGCTGTTGCCACAAGCACTCAGCATTGGCTTTGTCAGGAGCCTTGGGCTCTTACAGCAGTACAATAAATTTAGGCTGTCCAAAAATAAGACAGAAACATTTCCCCATCCTAGGGACCAATCTACTGCAGCAAACACTGGTTGTAAAACAGAACTGTTCCCTTTCCCAGCTCCCACAGACTGGGCTCTCCTCCGATCCCTTGGCAGGGAGATGAGCAGCAGCCAATTCCTGAGCCACAGGCTCTGGAGGGATGATTGTCCCTCAGGGAGCAAAGCCTTGCTGCAGAACACATGCAGAGCTCACACTCAGCCCTCAGCAGAGGGCTCACCTTGCCTGGACAATCCCTTCCAGAGCCAGCTGGTTGGGTTTCCAGTGACAGCAGCCCTAGCACTCCCGTGCACCCCTGGAATGTGGGGAGAGCATGGGGAAACTGGCTAGGGATGGTCAGAGCATAGCCAGGTGAGTCAGCAGCCCTGCTGGCAAGGTGTGATCCCAGGGATGCTCTAAGGGCACACACAGATGTTCAGAGAGCCCTGGGCTCTAGTTTCCCATGAGCCAAGGCCTTGTCTATGCTCACTGCTGCTTTGTTTTCTGAACTCTTTCAATTGCACAGGCCAGGAGACTGAAAAATAAGAGGATTATGTTTTTAGAGTCTGAGCCTAAGCCAGTGAACTTCATGAATGAACTCCCCTTTGCCTAAGCTAGGTTTAGGTTGGACTCTCAGACCTAGTAATGAACAGTGCTGAGGAAATCTTAATCTACTGCTTGCCTTCCTCCCTCTGTGCTCTTACTGCAGAGGAAATCCCCATCTCTCTCCTCTCTGCTCCTTAAGGGGAGAGCCTGAGCTCAGCTCATTGAAATCAATGAGGGAAAAAAAGGACATTTTGACAATGATCCATTCATAATTCTGCCAAGGTAATGAAACTGCTCCTGGGAAATGCAAAACTCTGAGTCTAGGAGATCATGGCAGACTT
Source organism: Bucco capensis (assembly GCA_013396975.1). Classification (NCBI taxonomy): domain Eukaryota; kingdom Metazoa; phylum Chordata; class Aves; order Piciformes; family Bucconidae; genus Bucco; species Bucco capensis. The sequence continues at coordinate 1,049,162 of VWZO01013356.1, read as the reverse complement.
GGGGTGCATCTTACAGAGGAAAGAGAAGAGTACATGGGAGGTAGCACACAGAAGGGAACACCAGGAATGAGATGGGAGGCTGAGCAATTACCCAGCTCAAGACAGTGGAGAAGACTTGTGTCTGAAGCACCCTGACACCCTCAGACACCTCCTCCCTTATCCTGCCTTCATCATTGCCCCTGGAAGCTGTCAGGATGAAGGTGAATTTCTGCAGTTGCCTTCAGGACACCCTGAGCTTCTACTCCTGCAAATGGATTTAATTAAGACAATGACACCTTTCTTAACCTTATCTCCCATGCAGATGAGCTCCTGCCTGGCACAGTTTCCCTTTCATCCCCTAGAGGTATTATTCTTGAGTCTCCTACCCAACTGGGAGACTCCTCTCATTATTGCTCTGCTGACTGTAAATAAATGTCTCTTTCTCTGCTGTGCCAAGATGCCTTTTGCTGGCAGCCATGGTGGTGGCCCCAGTTTGCTCTGCCCCTGCAGAGTCCTGAGCCTAGGTGTGTGACTCAGAGCAGCATTCCTGCTGGGATGGCATCCCAAACACAACGGAGAGCAGTGAGCATGACTCAGGAGCTTGGCTTGACAGCAATGACGTGCAAAGGGTTGCTGAACTGGGGCAAAGCATCCCGGGGTGATCAAGCACACACCAAGTGCCTTCAGCTTCTCTGACTTCAAAGGCATGTGTTTGTGAGAGGAAGGCAGCAGAGTTCTCTCAGATACTCTCCTTCCCCTGTCAGGCTAATTGAACAAAATGCACTATTTCCTCCTTTTCCTTGCTGGATCTGTCTGTTCTGCTGATCTAACAAAGACCCTTGGGTCCAGTAGAAGACATTGCACACCTTGGCTGTCTGTGCTTGGCCAGCAGTGAGTGGAGCCCTGGGGGATGGAGGGTGGCAGGCACCACAGGCCCAGAAGGGCTAGGCCAGCTCATGGTGTTCCTGGGACAATAACTGTGCTTTGGAGACAGGATGGTTACCCTAAAGCAGATGGCTCAGGAGCTGTCAGTCTGAAGCAGCTCACCTCTGCATGAAGCCTGAGATAAATGTCATGCTCCTCTGCTGCCTGGGTTGTGCTATCAGAGCCTTTTTCCCCACTTATTAGTCTTAATAAAAGCCAATAATACTTCTTGTGTTTCAAGAGGGCAATAGCTGCCCTGCACATTCCCATCTGAGCTGTCAGGGAGGAAAGGGATGGAAGCCACAAGGACTGAAGTCTGCTGGAGTGTGGAGAGATGCAATGAATCTGTTCAACAAGCAGGGCCTGAAATTAACCTCTCAGTACCCTTCCCACTCAGCCATAGCCTAGCAGGTTAAACCTCTGCATTATTGTCCAAGGAACATTGCTTTCTTCACTGATTCCTCTGGGGAATATTAGATGAAGACATTCTGAACAAATTCTCCTCATCCTGGTTTTGCTGGAATGAAGGTACAAGAGAAGCCCACATCTAAATAGTTGTTTTTCTTCAAAACCCATTAAATAAAGGTTTTCCTGAATCAACTATGCTAGAAACACTTGCCCTGCCCTGCCATCTGCCCAAATAGTGTTGGATGTGATTTCCCTGACTGCAGTGGAGCAAGATGAAGGAATTGTCATGCACTGAGCTCTATCTTCCATTATTGATCACAGCTCTGCCTGTCAGACAGTCTCTGCTCTCCAGAAACATGTACAGCTCACTGAAGATCACATCAGTATTCCTGTCAGGTTCCTCTGAAGCTAAAGCAAGCCAGAGCCCCTCTTTAGCTGGGCTGTGGAGATCTGAGCAGCAGCAGCCCTGGTTGGCACTGCCTGGCCATGGCCAAGTGCAGTGAGGAGGAAAGCTTTTGGGGCTCCCCATGCATCTCTGCAGGATGCAGTGTCTGATGCATCTCTGACACACCTGGAGTGCAGCTCAGCTAATGGCAATCCCTCACCTTCTTTCCTCCTCTCAGGAATACTGAGATGCCTTCAGTCCCCTCTGGGTCACCAGAGGCTGTGTGGGAGTAGCCAAGCTGTGCCTCTCCTCTGCACTCATCACTCCAGAGCTCCTCATCAGGAAAGACTTTCCAGGCAGTGTCCCAGGGGCCAGTGAAGAGTGGCTGGAGGAGCAGAGCTCCTGATCCTGGGGAGCATTGCTACAGCTACCACCAGTACTCACTTGTTTTTTCACTTTGGCTGAAGAAGGATGGTTTCTTTGCCCCCATTTCCCTTTTTTAGCAGCTTTTCCTATCTCACAGCAGCTCTATTTTAGTCCCAGGATTGGTGTCAAAAGGATGCTAGGCTGCAGCAGTTGCAGAACCCATCCTGGGAGACACTGCTAGCTGCCTGTTCAAACAGACAAGCACTCAGCTCCAAGGGATCAGAACAACCTCTCAGTGGAGTTGGATTCTTCCCTCCCAAGGTGAGGAAAACCACTTTTCCCTGTCATGAAGCAGACAAATCACCATCAGTCTGACACAGATAATGTGACAATTTGTGATGCTGGAGCAGCAGGAGGCCAAGGCAGACATGCCAGAGGTGGCTAGTGATGGAAGGGCTTCCAGTAGCTCCTAGGCTGGATAATATCCTCCTTCAACAGGGTTGTATGAGAGAGAGCCAGAGGCTTGCTGTGCTGGAACCAAAGCAGTTACCTGATTAGTTTTGGTCTCCAGGCTGATAATTATCTAAACAGGCATGAGAAATCATCTCCTCTGCTCCAAGCAGAGGAACAGGTGTAGCCTTGGCATGGCAGAGTGAGTGGAGCCTTGCTGCATGAACTGTTTGGATCCTAGGCAATCTGTGTCTGAATGCTAAAGCAAGGATGCAAAGCTTGCAATGGTCCCAGGGGCAGGCAGCAAAGTGTCCTGCCTCCCCCTCTTAGGATAAATGCCATGCTCCAAGTCCAAGCTGTCAGACACTGCTGAGCCTGCCTCTTTTGACCCTTGCCAGTCACCATTTCACCTTGGTGCAAGCACAGGCAAGAGGAGAATGGAGACAAAGATGATCAAAACTCCTCCTATTCAGGGAATACCAAAAAAACCCAAACAAACCCCAAGTGCCTCATAAATCCTTTATCTTAAAAATACTGAGAAAACAGTAAAAGTGTTGTTAAAGAGGATAAGGCAAAGGCCCACTCAGCTTTCTCCTAATCTGTTTAACTTGTGAGTTTATTCTGAAAGGCATGGCATGGGATTTCACACTGATTATCTCCCCATCACTTCCACATCAGGCATGCTCAGCTTGCAAGCAAGCAGCTCATTTTTCTTCCCCTTCCTGCCAAGCCCTGGAAGCACAAGCTGCCCTCTGATGCTCCAGCCAAGGCTTCTCCTGGTGCCTGACCAGCAGCCAGAGGCTGTCCCCCTGCTCTGTCACCTATCCCCAGCACTGCATGGGGCAGGCTCCCTGCAACACTTCTATTGGCAATGAAACAGGAGGATGAACGAAATCTCCTCCATGGCCTTCCAGTCAGCTGCACTGCAGCTCCCTCCTAACTTGGGCTTTGGGGCTGCAGTGGCAGGAGAAGCAAGAATTGGAAGAGCTTGTGGCAGTGCAGGGGTGAGCAAGCTCCTGCAGATAGCATCTTCATTCTGGGGATGAGGGGAGCCCTGGGCTGGTCACTGCTCCAGAGTCTGCCCAGATGCTCTGCAATGCTCTCAAGACAAACTTCTGAGTTTGTCAGGAGGATTTTGAGATGGTTGTGCTGGTTTCCTTGATGCATAGCTTGCAGGAGAGGCAGGACTATGTCTCCTCTGCAAGCTCCAAACCCTTCCCAGCTCTTACCAGAGCTAGGACCAAAAGAGAGCAGTCTCAGGTCAAGCCAAACCTCCAGCTCAGCCAGCTAAGTGGCAGCAGCAGAGGCTGGACAAGTGTAAGATCAGGTCAGGCTTTTGCCTCTGCTCCCACTGCAGCCTGGGCTCATCTAGAGCCAGATCCAGCAGAGCAGGACACAGACTGGCAGGCTCTGCTGAAATTGCCCTGCCTCAAGAAGCTCTCTGACAATGGCAAGGCTGCCTCAGATCTGCTGGAGATGCTTCACAAGATACCACCTCAGATTGCAGCTGGGTTTGAGTTTCCCAGGAAAGTAAAACACCCCACAGGTTATCTCTGCAGTCATTATCTGCATGGTACACCAGCACTTTGCCTTACAGCAGCTCTGCTGCTCACTCTTACTCCTTTCTCTTGGTGTCAAGAGCATCACCTTCATTGCTGGATTTAGCTGATCCACTTGGAATTTCCTCTCCCTGCTTTTCCCCTCCCGTCAGGAACACTTGGTGCTGGCACAGGTGGCAGGGCATGGGAGGAAAGCTTCACCTCAGCACCCTCAGGCTCTCTGTAAGCCCAGCCAGACTCTTCATCTGGGGCCCTCACCCTTCCACAGCCCAAGGTGGACAAACAGAGCAATGCCTAGATCCCTTAGCAGTGGGAAAGCCTGCACTCCCCCCACAAAGCCAGCCAGGCAGGGAGCTGAGAGCTAACCACCCTGGCACTGACTCCTTACCCCCTGCCCTTCTCTGGGGCCTGCCAGCAGCCCAGGGACAGGATTGGGTGAGCACAGATAAATGAGAGGTCACACAACCTTCTCTTTTTTATTTCTTTAAGGATTATTTTGGCCCCAGACCAAGAGCTGAGGATGGGAAGTAATATTTGAGACCAGCCCCTGAGAAAACAAGAGGGAGATAAAAGCCATAAAAGCTCCTTCTCACAGCCCCTCCCTCCCTAAAGGTTAACTCTCTCCCTTAGCCTGTGGGTTCTGCCTGCTGGAAACAAGGACAAACCCAAATAAATCACCAGAATTATTAACCCTGTGTTTAGAGACTTCACAAGCTGAGGGAGGAGCTTGATCCAGAATAATGCTGCTTGTGAGCAGAGTCATGCACTCCAAGCTCAGCCCCAGAGCCCTCACAGAGTGCTCTTGTCTGGGGAGCTGCAGATCAATAGCTTTCCATGTTTAAAGAATGCCAGATATTTTTACAGTCAGGAGCACTCTTCCTGCTCCTCCTCTGGAATCATTCTGCTCTCTCTTCACCTACCATATTGATGTTTTCAGACTCGTGGTGATTAATGCTATTAAAAATCATTTTGTATTTAGCAAGAGCAGTGAATTATTGATCTTGTAAAATAGCAAAGAGAGAAGCCAAAGCAGAGCAGAGCAGAGCAGAGCTCTGTGAGCATCCCCACCCCAGAGGGAGAGAAGTGCCTGAAGTGCCATGGCACAGATTCCATCTCTTCAAAGCTCTAATTCCAAATTCAATGCTGCCTGTAAGGATGCAGGCAGCTGAGGAAGTTTATAGCCACACAAATCTCTTGGATCACAAATACCCCAAAGGTCTGGGGATGCCTAGAGGTGAAGTCTTGCTAGGCCCTTGCTGGGGCACAGGGACTAAGGGAAGAGCTGTGTGGTGGTTGGCTCCCTCCTGGGTTAAAGCAGGACAGGGCAGTGGGAAACCTGGAGTGATCCCAACAAGAGGAGTTCTGCTGGTCTGAAGGCACTGGAGCTATCACAGGCTACAGCAGTGCTGGAGTGGGTGCAAGCTAACACTGCAGATAACCTTCCTTTGCTGAAACTGAAGCAAAACCATTGTGCAAAGAGACACATCCCCCCCCAAATACCATCACAAACAGTGTGATGCATCCTCCAGTGCCTTCCTCTTTGGATGCCCATGACACAGTTATGTTTTAATGAAGACCAACTCCACGCTGCTGTGTTGTGGGAAGATGCAATGCCTTCATCTTCTGCTTAGAGTATTCCTTCTGATGCTCAGGGATCCAGTGGTTAATGAGCCTTTCACTATTATCTATTCTCTCTAAGTGGTAGAGAAAAAGCTGCATGGAGAAGGCTCTATTTGATCTAATATATATATTTTTAATATGCCATTATGAATTCCACATTCTGCCTTTTGATGTCAGTTCCCATCTGTGGCCCTTCTGGAGCCCCTCACAATTATTTCAGTGTGGTGCTCAATCATTCCCAATCAACAGATAGGATTATGATTCTTCACATGATCGCGGCATGGAAGGAAACCATGGATGGCAAAGAGCTGTTTGTTTGGATGCCCAATGGATTGAGAAGCATCTCCTAAGTGACATTAGGAGCATCTAACAAATGGTGGGGAGGGGAGGTTAGTGTGAAGCAGCTGGGAATTTCAGCATCCCTTTCCACTGCTCCAAAGCAGCTAGGGCAGAACTGAAACTCTGATTTGTGTGTTGGAACCATTCCTCCTTCTAGCTGTTTCTCAGCACTCAGGGTGTGAGCTCCAGGGAATGGGAGCTGTGCCTGACAGGCTGGAGGGAGGTCCCAGCACTCTGCAGCACCCCTCAGGGTATTTCTGGCTCTGTGTAGCCACAAGATGCCTGTCCTGTCAGCCAGGCCCTGGGAAACCCTACCTGCTCCTCATGCTCTTTAACCCATTGGGGAAACACAGAAACTATGAGGCAGCTTGGGGCTGTGCTACAGAGCAGTGGCAGCACCCAGAAAAAGGCATCCTGGTCTCTGAGGGGCAGGTGAGGTTGGAGAAGAGGTGACTGAGCAGTTCTGGGCACATGGAGAGCAATCACAAAGGCTGAAGTGTGGTTGGTACTAATCCCTCCTGGGCTGGCTTACAGCTAGAACAAACCCAAACTGAAACCACAGCATGGTTTGGGTTGAAGAGACCTTAAAGATCATCTAGTTCTGAGCCCAGGCACAGCCCAGCCAGCCTGGCCTCACACTAGTGATGGCATCACTGGTGACCTCTGGGCATATTTCTTCTCCAGGGCAGTTGCCACACTCCTGCAGCTCCCAGGCAAGAGGTGAGGCACCCAGAGCCAGGCTTTGTTCCCCAGCAGATGAATGCCTCCCTGACTGCACCCAGCAGACATTCCAGCTCCTCCTGCACAGACAAGACTGCCCCAGTGCCAGAGATGCTCCAGACAGTAAGTGATGGGGGAAACTGGAGAGTTTGCACAGCTCAGTTCCCTCAGTTAGCCAATAACAGAAATGCTGTTTTTACTCCACTTCACTTGCAGCTAGCTGACTGCTGCTTCCAGAAGCTCTACCTGACTGAAGGGTTACCCAACAGCCTTACAAGAAACAGGATCTGCAGTTAACACAGAAGGACTTCTTGGGGACACACTGCAATCCCTTCCCATGCAGCATTTCACCCTTTCCACACTTGCTTCCTTCTCACACTTTTCCCCACCATCTCCTGAGTACATTTTTCGTGCCTGCTCTGTCACAGCAGGACATCCCAGCTCAGTGAAGCAGCTGCTGGGACATCCAGCCCAGTTCTGATCAAGCTGGCCATCTCAAGGGAATGAGCTTAGTCCTGCCTCAGCTCAGCTCAGGGAAAGCAAACACAGTTTTCTAGCTCATTCTGCTGGCTGAAAACAAGAGGATTTTTGTTAAAAGATCTGAAAACTAAAGCTGGATTTTTGTGAACATTGTGTTAAAGTCTGAATCATAAAGCTTAGTTTTAGCATGACCCTTTCCCCTGTTTATGGTGCTATCATACCAGCTTGCTGCACGAGCCCATGTCCCACACACAGTGCCCTGTGCCCATCCGGAGATGCTGGAAGCTTTCTCAGCTGAAGGAAGGGTTGGCTGTGCCAAGCCTCATCCCTCTGTGGCTCATCTGATTCTTTCCCACAAGCACATTGTGTCTCTTGCTGCAGACCACCCATGGCCACACTCCATCCTGCAGGTCCTGCAAGCTGAGATACAGAGGCCTTTGGCTTTTCACAATCAAACTGGAAGAGGATTAGAGCCCCAACCATGGAGCTGCTACTGCAGCATCACAGCATTGTATGGGAGACTGTCAAACACCCAGCACTTGAAAAGAAAGCCTTCTTTCAACAATATTTCCATATGTTGATCAGATGTTCAACACTACTCATTTGGATGTTAGATCTGCCCAGAGACAGATATGATTATAGTCAACCACCATCAAGTGGCACCAGCTTTCTGCAGACAGATGTGCCTGTGCTGGCTCTGTGCTAAGTGGAGCTTGGCTTTGTTCAGCTGCCCTGGGAGAGCCACAGAGGAGGAGCTAGAGGACAAAGGGAACTAGAACAGCACTAAGTCTGCTGTAAGGACCTTCCCAGCTCTCTCCAGAGGGCATCTACTGGCAAGTTCCTCAGGCAAATAGCTAAGAAAGATTAATTCACTGCTTTAAGAGCTTAGCAATGGCAGAGGAGGGCAAGGGGAAACAAAGACACCAAAATAAAATAATAGAGTGAAGTAATCCCATTTGTCCTGTGACACTTCAAACTTCACAGTATTTCATACATGTCTTTCTGGAAGTTCACCTCTCTAGGCACTGAATCTCCACAGGACAGTGCAAATCACCCACCATGCACACAACTGACCAGCAAAAACCTAGAGAGCCACTGTGATCCCACAGGGATTGGTGTGCAGATCCTGTGGCCTGGCATCCAATGGGCTCCTTATCTCAGAACAACACAGACTGAGTTATTGCACCTGGGCAAGGAGATGGAGATAGTGCAGAGGAGAGCAGAGCTCCCTAAGGAGGGGCTGAAGCTCCAGTTATCCTCTAGCCCATGGCCTCTCCCCAGCAGAGAAGAGGATCAGGAAAAGGAGAGGACAGCCATGGGTTGGAGTGAAAATGGAACAGCCAAACTGATACCAGTGTAAAGTGTACAAAGTTGTACTCACCCCAGCAAAGGTTCAGCAGCCACAGCAAAGGAGAAAGCAGCCTCAGGGGATGGAAGGAGAGCAGGGTCAGGAGGAGGTCCTTGCCTCCAACTTGCCCCTTTATCCTGAGGGTGATGTGTATGGGATGGGATTCACCTGCAGCCAGCTCAGCTCCCTGCCCTGGCTGAGCCCTGCAGCCCATGGCTGGCCAGAGCCTGCCCCAGCCCCATCCCCAGCCCCTGCCCCTGTCCCTGCCCCAGCCCCAGCCCCAGCCATGGAGCAGCTGGAGACAACTTGCTAAGGGTTGGAGTCAGCCTGGCTAAGAGCAAACCCCATTGACACCAGAATGGGGGGGCAGAGACTTTTTTGATTCCCATAGGAGCTAAGCACCTAGCCCTGGGAAAGCTGCTGTGTGCTCTCCTGGCCCTGGGAAGCTTGGGAAGTGTTGTAGATGAGTTGCTGGGGCAGATTTAGGTTAAGCAGCCTGCTGGAAGTTTCCCCTCTCTAGGCTCTGGCTGATCCACCACTGTGCTCCAGCTCTCCCCAGCTGTCCAAGCAGCTCCTGGTGGCTGTGGGATGAGATCAGTGTGGAATGAACTGTGAAATGAGACAGAGCAGGAGCAGAGGCTCTGGGGGCAGCCAGGAAGAAGAGCAGGAGTACCACAGCCCAGGCTGCTTGCTTGCTCTTTGAACCAGAGCATCACAGAGCAGATGCATGACATGCTCTAGCTCCATGCTTTCTCCAGGAAACCTTCCATGGAGTTCATGGATCCAGCCATCACCCTTCCAGACCCAAGGGATCTGCTGGGCTTAGCAGGGAGGCTGCAGCTCTTGCCTCCAGCTGGGGTGCAGAATGTTAGAGCAATTCAAGCATCTTACTCCCAGAGCAGTGCTGCTGGGCACTAAGAGAAGACAGAAAGCAAAGAACAGCTTCTGGAGCTGATGCCCACACTGTAATGTGGATAAACCCACAGAGGAATGTGTGTGCCAAGCCAGCACCTGAGGGACAGAGCAGGGCACAAGTGGGAACTAGGGACATGTGCTGAATGCAGGCAGGTTCATCCTCACCAGCTCCTCCAGGCAATCCTGACCACCACAAACTCCTCCTCCAGCCAGTTACCATCTCCAGCAGGAACATCCACTTGCAGAAGATGTGCTTAACAATGAAGCAGAATTTATGAGCAGTGAGAATATCTCTTTTTTCCTTCCTTTTATTGTTTTCCAGCTGGTCTAACACTGTGGCAACATTCCTTCTGACAAGCACTTGCCTCACCACTAAGAGTGGATCAAGCAGGCTTAGCTCCTCAGCTCTCCACAGCTGTAGTGTCCTTAGTAGTACAGCATTTCTCACTGGAATGGTGCTTTTAGGGAGGAGAAATTTCAGTCCACCAGACTTAATCTGGTTAAGGATACTACTGGGAATGGGGAGAAAAAGCTTTCCCTCACGACCATCTCCACCCAACACAGACAATTGCATCAGTTTCCTCATCTCAGAGTCTCCAGCCTGCCCTCAGGGCTGGCTGCTGCAGGGATTCCTTCTGCCCTGCAGGATTTCTGATCCCTGTCAGCATCCAACATTTCTGAGTAAAAGGCATTTCTCCTGCCTGGCCCAGCCTTCAGTTCTCCCCTTGCTCTCCTTCATGCTCAAGATGCTGAAGGGAGGAGTAAAGCTCATGGCCAGCAAAGATGCAGCAGAACACACATCTCCTTGTCCCACAGATCCATTAAAGCCATGTTCTTGTCTAATTGATGGAACTCCAGAGGTTTTCATTTAAACCAAGCAGTTCAGTCTCCATTTCTGCATCAGCAATCATGCTGTTAAGGTTCAGTATCATTCACCCAAGTGGATCTGGGAGAGACAGCAGGCTGGGGAGATGGAACCAGGCTGGCAAAAGGAGAAGTGCAGCAGTTCTGCAGCAGCTTAGATGGCCCTGATGTACAATTTAGCCTGAAACCCCTCTCTAACACCTTTGTGTCCAAGTCAAACAGGGCTGTGCACTTGGGCTGATGGCTGTGTGAGCACAGACATCCTCCACCAGAAGAGCCATGAGCTGAGCAAACTGGCAGCTGCTGCTGGGGTTGCTGGAACTTGTGAGCTCTTTCCTTTGTGTTCTCATTGCACATAGACTGAGGAGGATTTCTCCTCTCCTCAGTGTGACTCTTGCAGTGAAGGGTCCCAGTTCTGAGGAGAGGTGACAGCAGAGTTTGGCTCTCAGTGCTGTGCTTGTGTTCTGTGCATCCACAACATCTCTGAGGAGATCTTTATCCTACAGGCAAATGATCTGTAAGTTAGGCACATTTACTGGCATTGCAGCATGCTTAAATCCATCCTTAACAATAATGGATTGTGTCATGGTGGCTGAATTGGAGGAGATCCTCCTGCTAATGTAGAATGAACCCTACCATCCACTTCAAAGGCATCACTGACATAACCTCTTCTAAAGCTCTGGGCAGCTGCACAGCCTCAGTCTTCTCTTGCTATTCCTCCTCTTCTTTTGCTTTCTGTGTTTTCCTTTTTGGCTTGAGTTTGTTATCATTTGGGATTCTGTCTCTCCTTCAGCCTATAGCACTCTCAGGACACTTGATATTCCTCCCTAAGGCCAGCAGCAGATGAAGGCAGCTGCAGATGAAATGACTTGCTGAGGCATCAGCTGGCTCCAGCTTGTTGGAACATCATCCCTGTGAGGGGAGACTTGCTGGAGCTCCACAGCTCTGGAGATGGCTGCTAGGGGAGTCATCCCCTCAGACACGCAGATGTTCCTGCCTGCTCCACCCAGTCCTCTTTGTTTAGCACACTGCATCATCTGAGCTCCTTAAAGCAAGGCAGGAGTGGCAATAAGCTTGAGCTGCTGCAGCACTGTGTGCCTTTGCAGGCTGAGGTCTAACACAATCCTTCTGCAAGACTCACTCAAAGTCCCAGCTGCAAGAAACACTCCTTGCTAGGTGGGCATTTTTTTTCCTCATGGTCTGGAAGGAAAGGTGTTCAGCTCCGTTTGGCCATGGTCATTCTTTTCATCTTCTCATCAGGGTAGTTGTTACAGCCCAGGACAACCTGGTAGTTACTTTTTGCATGCACAAATGCCTGAGGATCTCTCCCCCTTTGCATGAACATCTGTACCTGCATCCTCAGCAAAGACTCTGTTTCCACAGCCAGAGTACAAACACATTCCAGGGAAACCTAACTGGAAACACTGGGAGCAGCTTTTCAGAGCAAAGCTGTAATTTATGCAAAGGAAACTTCAGAAGTCCTTTTCCCTCTCCCTGCTGCTGAGTCTTTTCCTCTTGAAGCCCTCCCAGCTCTGGGGCTTGCAGACTGCTCTCAACATTCTGGGCTCTGAAAGCAGCTGAGTGGTTTCAGAGCTTCACTCAGGGTAAAAACCAAACCCAAATGTCAACCCCACAGTTATTAAAACAATAAGAGCCAGGATAATGCAGAAATAAAGTGTTTACAGATCATTTGCTGTCGTACATTACCAGCCTCTCATGAAGAAATGCCACAGGAACAGGGCACCAGGAACCAGAGTGATGCAAGCTCACAGCTTCCTCCAGAGAGGCAGCCAGCTCTTCCCAGCAGCTCCAACCTTGCAACCCTTCCCTTCCCAAGCCATCAGAGGATCCATGAGAAGTCCACCCAAGCAGCCAGAGCACTGGAGAGGCAGTGGGAGCTGGAGGCAGAGTCTGCTCTCCTGGGTGGGTGAAGGAGATGGCAGGAAATCCTCACCCAGGCTGTGGCTTCAGATGCCAGAGATGATTTCTGCTATGAACAACAAAGAGAAAATGCACAAAGCAGAAAAAGGAGAAGCAAGTCCTGAGGTCAACCTGAGGTATATGTGACTGGATCTGTCCTTGTTAAACTACACTGGAAACTACTACTGGGAATCCTCTTGGGGATAGCCAAAAGGTATGGAGACATGGCAAGAGAGGCTTTGAGCAAAGATGCTCTGCCCCACACTGACTCCATCCATCCCTGTGGGTTCTTCCCTCCTCCTGCTGCAGCAGCTCCTGGCTACTGCTGGATTTCCCCCTCAAACACACACCCTTGCCCAGCTCCATGGGGTAAACAACAACAGCTTGCCTCTGTAAATAGGGAAATGGATGTTTAAGGAACACTCTGTGGGATCAACCGCAAGGAGAAGGCAGGAGGGGAGCAGGAAATCCTCTTGGTTTATAGCTGTTGTTGTCATGGATGCAGGAACACTCCAGGGTGCTCCTCTGAAAGCCCTGGTATTCCCATATATAGCTCTATGTGTTCCTCTGTCCTTAGGCCAGCCACAGGAGCTCTGCTGCCATTGCTCTCTCAGGGCTGTCTGCAGGCAGCACTGGACTTACACTTGGTGACAGGCAAGCTTCCAAAGCTCTGCAGCTTCAAAGCTTCTGTGAGCTTCTCTGAACCTCCCAGGCCTGCAGATGTCATGGCACTTGCTGGTGAAATCCCAGAGGGACACAGAGACACAGCTTGGCTTCAGAGGGCCCAGGCAAGCTCTTGACAGGTGTAAGAGGCTCTGGAGACAGGGCAGAACCCAAAGCTTGTTTGATCCTTCAGGAGGATCCCACAGTAGAAAAACCAAGCAACTCAACTTTCACACACCACAGAAGAGGCTTTGCCTTTCTTTAGGACTCTAACCCATTGCAGAATCCAGCAGCTTGCACAGATAGCATTTGCAGCCCTGCTCTTTTGACACAAAGAACCGTGCAAGCAAGAGGAATCTCACCCAGCTGAAGGCACAGAAGGCTCCTGAGAGCCCACATGTCATCCTCAGCAGGGACCCAGCACAGGATCCATTCCTCCAGCTCTCTTTCCAGAGCCTCCACAGAACATGCAGTTCATCTAAACCTCAGCAAAACATCATCTTGAGGCTCTGCCAGCTTCAGAGTGTTCCTGGGAATAGTTTATCACTGGTGTTCTCCATTTCCTCTCCTGATCCTCTCCTGGAGAGGCAGCCAAGCAAATGTGGATCAAGAGCTCTGATGGCTGTCTCAGCACTAGCTGGAGCAGCTCTAGCAGGGACAAATCCCCTGTCTGGCTCCTAGACACACAACTTCATCTGGAACCAGGAGCCAAGGGGATGTCTTTGCAGCTCATTTTCAGTGCTTTTGCTGGGTTTCTATAATTCTATATGCAATTAAGCACTATGTTAGTTGCCTCCCCCCATGCTAAATATTAATCTTCTTATTCCATACTCCAAAGCCAGGCTATAATTCATCATTTTCCAGTTTTGAACAACCTTAGGATGCTTTTATTCTGAAGAGTAATGGAAAGAGTAGGAAAAAAAAAGGTTGAACAAAAAAAACCCCTAGTTCATATTTAATGCCTTAATAAATCCCAGACTCTGACTATGCAGATGATGAAGTAGAAAGAATTCTTTCTTTTCATTAGAAAATACATTGAAATTCCAAATCCAGGTTGGGTTTGGGTTGTTTTTCTCTTCACTTAGACTCTCCTCACCCTTACCAATGTGAACAGCATTCCAGGGGCTTCCCAAACAGCTGTGCCCTGGGGAGCTGCCCCAGGTCCCCACTGAACATGTGCAGCAGCCCTGGGGATACCAATGGCCTCTGTGCCTCTCTTGCCAAGGGCACCAAGAGCAGGAGAACACTAAGTGTCTTCTGAAGCTGGGAGCTGCAGGAAGCTGCTACAGGACTGAACCTTCTGCCTCCTCCTGAACTGAGGAGCTGCACAAAGGCTTTGGTTCCAATCACTGATGGAATATTGAAGTGTTGCTACCTGAGTGCTTTCTCTGATCAGTTTGTGACCAGCGTATTTCCTCTCTGGATAAAGCCACTTCTCCTCCAGAAGTGTCACCCTAGGTATCCTCCCCTTGTGGCCTCTAGAGAAGAGAGAGGCTGGCACAGTTCTTTGTTCCCCCTAGAACACATCTCTGAATGAACTCCAGCTTTTTTCACTTATAAATAAGTGAATAACATGAAGCTGTAGCAGACTGATCATCCCTTGGTCCATGTCTCCAGCAGCCATGTCACAGCACTGCTGGCAGCAGTGCAAGCCTGGCAGTCCCCACCAGCAACCTGGAGAGCTGCCTGCAGCACCTCAGGGGGAAGGCATCCTAGAGAGGAGCTGGGATCTGCCTGGCACTAACTCCCTGCTGAGCTGAGAGGTGCTCAGGTGTGTGGTGATGGGTCACAGCATGGCTTGGGTTGGACAGCAGCTTAAAGATCATCGAGTTACAAGCCCTGTGCCATGGGCAGGGATGTCACCCTCTAGAGCAGGCTGCCCAGGGCCTTGAGCACTGCCAGGGATCCTTCAGGGTCCTGGGGGCAAAACCATCCAATGCTCTTGCCTCTCCTTGCTCTGCTCCATTGTCCAGAGCTCTTGGCCATCCTCCCTCTGCCTCTCAGGTTACATTCTTTAACAATAAGCTGGCCAAGTCTTTTCAAGTTTTCCTTCTTGGATTGAAAATTGTTTACTAAACCATAATGAGCTCAACCTGTCTTTCAAATATTCACATTATAAAAGCTCAACACACAAAAAACCAACCCCCAAAACCTCCCTGCATGCCTCTGTGGGTTTCCTCCCCCTCAGAGCCCAAGTGGAAGCGTGAGCATCGTGATCAAGTGGAAGTTTGAGATGTTGGCACATCTCACCCTCTGCTCTTGGCAAAGCCTTCCTGGGATTTCTGAGGATCCCCCAGAGGGATTGCCATGGGATCTGGCATGGGAGCTTGCAGATCAGTGATGGCACTGCCTGGCTTCTCTCAGGCTGTGCTCAGCAGATGTGTCAGGTGAGCTCTCCCCTGTCTGGGCTTGACTGGAACAAGTGGCATGACAAAAAGTGAGGTTGCAGAGGGTTTAATTTGAAGAGACAGTAAAAGAAAAGGAAAACAGAGCTAATCTCTCATATGACACCTTACCTTGGCTGTCCAACCAAGCCATGAAGCATGAAGAGGATTGCACTGACTGCCAGTGCCCAGCCTCATCTCAGCTGCTTGGGGCAGCATGTCCCTGCTTGCAGAGCTCCTGGCCCAGCCTGGGCCTGGCTCTTCCCCTGCTTCACCCAGCTGAGTGCCCAGGCTGCCAAACACTGTCTGTCCCAAGAGGTTCTGCAAGCCTCCAGGGCTTTGGGCCAAGGCTCAGGCCATTGCTGTGTTTGCTTGCAGAGCCTTCAGGTTCTCTAGGAGAACCTTCTCTTCTCTTCATGAAGCTTCCAGCCTGCAATGATTGCACAGAAAAATGTCACAACTTGGCTTGTTGCTACTAAACAAACTCAAAAAAGAGACATTTTTAGAAGCAGACTCTGCATTTGTTCAGAGAGACCATGATTAAGTCAAATTCACAACAGTCCTTGGGAGCATTGGAGCTTGGCAAAGGTGCAAATCTCTCAAATAGTAAAGTCAATATTTTTATCTCAATTTGATCCTTTCTTACATCATTCCCCTGGCTCCCTGCTGCATAATAAGCTGCTCTCATGCAGTGCCTGTCAGTTTGCATCAGTCAGTTATTCTCTTGATTAGGTGCTCACTGCCACAGCATCCTTCTGGACACCAGTGCTCCACACCTCTTCAACCTCCCCAGGGCAGCATCCCAGCTCTAGCAGCCCAGCACAATCCCTGGGATCACATACCCCAACACAGCCACTTTCCAGAGCACATGTCCATTGCTTGCTCTGCTTCCCCTGCTGCCTTCTGCCAAGGTGCTTTGAATACCAGCAGAGGACCCATGTTCTGGAACAGAAATACCACAACAATACAACACAACTGGAAATCAAATGGCTCCTCAAGAGGCAATTTTGAGTTGAAAGCAGAGAGTTACTGGCATTTTCCTCTCAGTCAACTTGGGTGGCATCTTCCAGAGCCAAGGATGCAGCCTGCTTCCCATTCAGGTAAAGGAATGCTCCTGCCTGCTGGAAACCGAAGAGAATCTTTGCAGCCTGGGCACCCAAGTGCATGACAGGATTAGGACATAGCCAGCCACCCACCCAGGGGAAATGCAAGCATCAGGATGGATGTTAAGGTGGAGAATGCTCTCAGAGCACTGCAATGGTAGAAGAATTGTGAGGAAGCTTCCCCCCCAGCAGTGTCAGCTGAGACCTGGGCAGCAGCTTCTCCCAGCAACCTGCCCCATGCTGGCTCTGAGCTGTACCTTCATGGAAGCTCCTGGAGAGCAAGCTTCCCTCCATCCACGGGAGCAGCCCTGGTAACCCCAGCAAGCAAGCAATGAGCTTCTGTGTGTGGCTTTTTGCTCAGGTGGCAGGTGGTGGGAGCAGCACAAAGGGAGCTGTGACAGCCTCCAGCTTGGGAATTAGCCCTGGCATTTCTGTGTCCCTTGCTTTCCTCTCCATAAACCAGGCATTTACCTTTCTGTCTGTGTTTGTGGACTAAATGCACTTCATTAAATTTATAGGTGCAGTGAGCTTTGCAGTTTGGGTTCTTTACAGAGAGCTTGCTCATTAGAGGCAATGGCAGTAAAGCCCTGCCTCCAAAGTTGGGTTGTGCTCTCACAAAGCCTCTAACTGTTCTGTGATTTACAGCCTCCAATTTACCCCTTTTTGTCTAAGCAGCCATCAGCTAACTGTACTCTTAAATCTTGCTCCTTCCCTGAGATGTTTAGACTGCCATTTTTATTGTTCCATGCTTTTATACTCCCACTCACCCCCCTGGACTCTGCAGGTGATTTGTTTCCTGCCTGTGTGCACTGGCAGCCCAGACCCTGAGAGCTGCCTCAGGAGGAAACAACTCCTCTGTGGGTCTAATGCTGACCAAGAGCCCCAGCAATGGTCTTTTGGTAGCAGACATCACTCATGCTGCTGCCCAAAGGAGAGGCTTTGGGACCCAGCACTAAAGGCTCACACCACCTGCCTCCTCCTCATGGGTTTTACCTCCAGCTTTTCCTTACAGCCTCTTTGGAGAAGAGTGCTGCTGGATCTGGGAATCCTTACATAGCTCTGGAAGAGATCATTTCCCAGCAGAAATGAGCAAACACAAGGGGAAGGCACAACACTGAGCCACAGATTCTCCTTTCATCCTGCAACAGGCACACACATGGATGGAGCCACTCCAGGGCTGTGGAGAGAGAGAGATCACTGCTATCTGAGCATTCTCTGAGTGCCTGTCTGAGACATGGAAATGATGATGGCTTTTCCAAAGGAAACAATCAGTGTCCACTTCCCATGAAGTGGCACCCTCAGCCATTTTCCATCCCTTTAGTCCTGATTCAAAGCAGACACAAAATTATTCCTCCCATCGTCTGCAATAAAAGAAAAACAAACTCAGTCATCAAAGATGAGGAAATCCTCCTATTTCACCTTAAATGTCAGCCAAAGCTTTGTTCCCCTCTCATGATTTTAAAGGTCAATTATGGGAAAAATGCTGTGGAGGAATGGTGAGGACTGAGGTTTCCTAACAGGAATCTGATACCTGGAGCTTGTAGCACTCAGCTTTGCACATTTCTGCTCATTCTGGGAGCTGCCAGAGCCAGCAGTGGGACTCTCCTGTAAGTGCAACCCAAAACCTAGCTGTGGGATGAAAAACATCAAGACAAAGGTTAATTCCTGACAGGAGCTCCTTTCAGGAGTGGAAATAAAAGTATTATAGCCTATAAGCTGAGACAAAGCCTTGCTCTTGTTCATAACTCCTATGCACCACGTTCCCCACTAATTAATCCCCCAGATCACTTAGGAATGGCAATAAAGAGGTTTTGTCTTCCAGGTCAGCTCAACAAGATTCTCCATAGGATTGCTTGCTGGCTTTTTTTGCCCAGAATGAGTGAAGCTGCAGCAGTGCTGTGGTGCAGGAGCAGCCCTAGCACAGCAGGAGAGTGAGGAGCTGCTGCAGAGACACTGCAGAACAGAGGCACCAGCACCACAATGGGTACCTGGGGTAGAGTGCCACCAACACCTGAGAGGATGATGTGAGTGATGCTGTCACCTCCCATAACCCCACAAAATGCCTAAATTACCTGAGAATGCCCCCAGCAAAGCTCCCAGCAGGGACTGCTGTAGGAAGCTGCACTGCAGAGGAGGTGGCTAACAGGGACACACACGAAGGAGATGAACCAGCAGCTCAGCTCTGCTGAACAAAGCATGTTCCTCACTGCTGCTTCCACTGCAGCAGCTCCTGTGCCTCAGGAACAGCAGATCTTTGCTCTGCAAGAGACCACAGATTCATGGAAAAGCTAGAGTTGGAAGGGAGCTGTAGAGGTCTCCTAGTCCACCCCCTGCTGCCAGCAGGGTCACCTATAACCAGATCAGGCTGCTCCAAACAGCCTGACCATGAGTGTTCCCAGGGATGGGACATCCACCACCACCACTCTGAGATCTAAAGGTAGCAAACAAAGGACTGCAGTCCCCATGCAGCTGCTCTCAGAGCCTTCTCTCAGGAGACTGAGCACAGCTTGGCCATGTCTCCATGGCCCACATCCCCCGAGCTGCACTGCTCTGTTAGCTATGGAGCTCTCACCACACAGCAGCCCTGCACTGCAAAGGCTCTACACAAGGGTCCTGCTCCAGTCTCCTTCCCTACAAGATGAGCTCATCCAGCCTGGCTGCTCTGGCTCCCACCTGAGGACAGTTTCCACAGCTCCAGCCAGGCAATGGCATTCCTGAGGCTGCCCTGAGGTGGCTGATGGCCTCAGGTAGGTGACCAGGTGCTGCTCCACAGGCTCATCTGTCAGCCCAGAGCTGGCCTTGCAGTGCTGTGAGGCTCAGGGAAAGTGTTGTGAGCACTTCTTTATGCTGGAAACAGAGATGTTTTCTTTTCTGGAGAAGGCTGCTGCCTAGCCCAACAGGAAGTGATCTAACATTTCATGTAATTGCCTTATTATTGCTAAAAGGCCAGCCCTGAACTGAGGCAGTCAGCATCTCCTGACATCCACTCCTTCATCGCTAGCATTTGACAGTGTGCTAGAAGAGAGGAGGAAGGGAATAATAACTCACCTCAATCACATCTCATTATAGTCAAAGACAAGTTGGTAATGGAGCAGCAAAGCTCTCTGAATGATGGGGTAAGGACTGAGGAGAGATTTGGCATGGAAGGCCTAGGATCAAATGCCATTTTATTGCCACGTGAGCCCAATTCTCTGCTGACAGACACCAAGCTGGGGAGTGAACCCACCAGCTCCATGCAGTGGAGAAGCTAGAATCATACCCTTAACACCTGGAAACATAAAAAAGATACAAAGCAGAGAAGAAAATCACTTATCTTCCCATTCTGTAGGTCATGCCTTCCAGACAAAGTCATTCCTGCTTTTGCCATCTCTCAGCACATCTCTGCACACACTCAGCCCCCGGGGCTGTTTCTCCCAGAAGCTCCAAGGCAGCACCAAGCCCTGAGTGCCAGGGTTCCCTATCAGCTGGCAGATGCTCAGAGAGCTTGGGCATCACCCCTCAGCACTCCACTGCTGCACTCTTGGTGTATCAGAGATTCCCAATGCACAGCAACAGTTTTCAGCGAGCACAAATTGCCCATGAGCTGCTTACCATTTGGAAGAGTTTTTCTTCTTCTTCTTCATTATTCAAAATTATTCATTCCCAAATTTCAGCAAACAAGCAGGGCTCTGTAGTTTGTGAATGAGCTGTTTGTTGCCAGCAGGCAGCATGGACCTGCTCCAAAGCCTATTGAAGTGGATGGAAAAATCTCCCACTGCCTTCAAACAGCCTTAGGATTGGCTCTGCTTGCCAGGTAGGATTCCTTCTGATTGGAATTGGGGCTCACATGGCATTTTTCTCCTATATTCCCTCTTTCTGCCAACTTGCTGGACAATAAGGGCATTTGTCTGAATTTTTGGACACACAGAAAATGCAGACCATGAATAGAGCCAGGAGGAAGGGGTTAAAAAAGCCTCACCTAGTGATGGAGAAGGGAAGGGTGCTACCTGGCCAGGCTTAGCTCTGCTGCATTCACAGGTGGCCAGGGGATTCATGGCTACACAACAGTGTGGCCACAGCATTTCTGTGCTGAGTGCTCGTGGCTCTGTGTGTCTGTGCCCCCTCCCCTGCTGCTTAAAATAAGTGTATATGAACCAATATTGTGAATTAACATGGATAAACCTTGTTTTATAAGGATAAAAAGAATTGGAGGCTGTTTCATTCCAATTTGGTCAATAAACAGAGGAATTTCAGGCTCTATAAGTGAAAAGATTTAGTCTATCTCCAGATGATCTTTAGGGTCCCTTCCAACCTGGCCATTCTCTGATTCCTGGACCTGACCATGGCACACAAATTAACTCGTGGCTGCTAAAGCTCAGATGCCCCAAAGGTAGGCTTGAGTCCCTGAAATATCCAACTCTTACATGCTGCTTTTAGCTCCTCACATAAAAACCTCCAAGTCAACCACAAGAGGTGAGAAGGGAAGGTCCCCACACACCTTCACCTGCCTGTGTGCTCAGCCTAGGAGCATCCCTTGAGAGGAGATCCCCAGGGAAGGAGTCCAGCTGTGTGTAAGAGCTGCCCTGCCCCAGGCTGACCTGCAGCTTCTGCCATGGCTTCATCCCAGGGAGCAGCTCTGCCAGCTCCAGGACTCCTCCAGCATCATCAGGCAAACAGACAACTGACCCTGTCCTACCCAAACTAATACAATACTGGACATTTCTCACTTTTTAGAGCACATTTTCATGCTTTAGCACTATCTGTCAAAAGCAAGGTCATTTCAGGTGTTTATTTACACAGCACCTCACCTAGCAGATGCTCTCTCTTGGGTCTCCAGGGACACATCCATCTTCATGGGCTTCTAGATGTCTCTTATGATTCATGCTGCACTGCAATCCAGCCCCAAAAATATAAACACTCCCTGAGGTGACCCAGTCCATCTAACTCCAGCAGAGCCTGCAGGAAGCTGTGGGCTGTCCCACTCCAGCAGAAACAGCTCTTTGCAAAGGGAACTGCCACAGGAATCCAAAGCCTGTTGGGAAGAGATTGGCTGCAAGAGCAAACACTGGCCAGATGGGAGAAGTGATCCATTTCTCATCTGCTGGGAATCCTTCAGTCTCCAGGTGTCTCCTCTGAAAGGAAGGAGGAGAGAGAGAAGGAAAGGAAAGGAAAGAGGACTGTTCCTGGGGCAGATGTCTTTGTCAGCCACACTTACCTTTCACAGCCTCTAAGTGCCCAGGTGGGCTGCAGACATCACCCAAGAGCTGTGAGCTCTTCATGCAACAGCACAGCAGCTCCAGCTCCGTGAGGCCACTGCTCCCTGTCATCGAGCAGAAGCACAACTCCAAAAGCAGCCTGCAGGCCAGCAGCCCTTGAAGAGCCAGCCTGACTGCAGCTTGCTGCTCACATGTCATCACATTAGCTTGGTGCTTAACCTCTCAGCCTCCTGCAGCAGGCCTGCTCTGGCAGGAGCTGTCAGACACTCCTCTGCTGGAAAGCTTTGCACCTTGGAGAAAGGAAGACTAGGTGAGGAGAAGAATGAAAGCTGCTCAGTATGTAGGAGTTGGGGATGGAGGCACTGAGGGATGGGAGAGGAAGGTCACAGTGCATGTTCAGTGCCTCACACCAGACCTTCTCACAAAGGATGTCAACAGCTGTGTGTGCCCAAGAGTAACCCTTGCCTCTGGGGGCTCACCAGATCCAGAACAAGGTCAGATCCAAGGAAAAGAAAGTGAAGATTAGCCTTACCATGTCTGGACTCCAGGCTGCAAACACCCTGGGCACCACACCAGTGTCTCAGGACCTGAAGGGCCATTCCTTCAGCCTGGCCAGCCTCCCCTGTGCTTTGGCATTGGGCTTCTCTGCTCTGGAAAGGTTACCTTTCAGACTGAGGACATCCACAAGGAAATGAAACATGTCTGTCTTTGCTTTGTGAAGTCACTCCCTGCTCTTCGTGGCCCACAGCCAAGGACTCTTGGTGATGGAGATGATGAATGCAAACATCAAACCTGAGGTGAAAAGCCCTGGGAACTGTGACTGCAGCTCTCAGCTTTGACTCTCAGTTGCATCAGGAGAGGTTACCCATGCTTCCTGCCATGGCAACCCACAAGCTGTAGGAGCAAATTCCTCACTGCTGGGAAGCTCAGAGGGACAACCTCACACAGCTTGTCCTGGCTCATCACTCAGGGCTTTCAGCTGACTGTGCTTACAATGCCTCCAAAGAGCCCAGCTATGCTCTTTCTCATTCCTGGAGTGTCATGCAGTTTAAAAGGGGTGGACACCATCCTGGTAAGGATTTCTGTTTCCCTCCACCAGAAGAGTGCTTTTCCTCCCCCCCTGGATGCCTTTGGAGCTGCTCTACTGCCTTCACCTTGCAGCTTCTGCCACTGAGAGCAGGAACTGTTGCAGTCATTTATTATTAAGGATGGCAAAAGCTTTCTCCTCCTTCTGACAGGCAAAGAACTTGCTCCTGACTTTGTCTGTGCCTCTTTAGCTTCCCGGTTCCAAGGAGAAGGTGCCTCTGGAATCCCACTCCTCAGGTCACAGCACAGTTTGCAGGGCTGCTAAAACAAACAGCAATTACAAGATCATTCCTCTGCTGTCTGTCACTCCTGGCTACGGAAAGCTTCTGGAAACAGGCTGGAAGAGCCATGCCCCAGGAATGGAAGAGTCTGAGCCCCCAGCAGAACCAAAACCCTTAGCTGTCAGCCACAGAGCTGTGTGCCCAACTCTGCACAGCAAGCAGCATCAGACACTGATGTTCCAGGGCAGCTCTAGCAATCTGCCTGTGAAATCCACACCGAATTCCTGCTGAATCCTTTTCAGTGAGCAGGTACCTGGTTTTCAATGCCCTGATCAGCTTCTGCTCTACCTGGGCACCAGGCAGTGCCAAGAAAGTGATTGAACCTGAATGAACTTCACCTTCTCCTGCTACATTGTCCCTTCGCTGGCTCTAGAGCATGGTTAGGTTTAATGCTCCTGGTGAGCAGTTAAAGAGCAAGTTGGGCAAGACTTCAAGAGGGATTTCTGTTAACAGAACAAAAGCTTTGTTAGGGACACTGTGAAGAAACATCAGTACCCTGCAGCCCAGGACAAAGCCTTGTTTTCAACTCTCTGGAGTCATCTCTGAGGGAAGAGGACACACCACGGATGGCCAATGGGAGATGGAAAACAGAAAATTCATTTAAATGCTTAATTACAGATGGAGGAGACACCTTTGTAGTCTTCCCTGCCTGGAAGAGCACATATTTAGCCATGCAAATTCCATGTTTGTTTTCAGCCAGAGCCATGCTGGGTAGGAGGATGCACGGCAGGACAGCTTGATCTGGAGCATGGAGCATATTGCCAAAGCTCCACGTGATGCCTATTGATTATATTCTAGGTTTGGGCTCTCTGAAGCCTTAAAGAACGACAGATTTTTACCTTCTCCTCTCCTGCATGACAGGAGACCATAAACTCATGCAAGGCTGCTGCTGTATTTAAGAAGTCTTAGATTAAATATTTAGCTAAGCACTAGTTACTGAGCAGTAAGAAACACATAAAAAACCTGCAGATTTTAATGTGTGCCAAATGTGGCATATGGCATGCAATTAAATAAAGGAGTTGCTTAACATTTACAGTTTTCAGGACACTTAAAAGTTTATTACTCTACAGGAGGAATTCAGTCAAGTGAAGCTTTCAGCTAGCAGCCACTCTGCTAACAAACCTCTAGTCCCTTTTGCACTGCACTGGACCCAAATCAGACAATCCATTTACGACCCAATCTTCCAGCTCCTGAGATTATGGGAAAGACAGAGGAACAGGAGGAGAGCTTGGATGGACAAGGGGAGATTGCAGCCCTGGCTACTCTCCTTTGAGCTGCTGACTGCCAGCAAAGCCCTGGGCAGGTTCTGCCCTGGCCCAACAGCTCCTGTCCCAGCCCAAACCTCAGCAGGTGGCATGGCTCTGGCCCCAGACACAGCTTGGCTGCAGAGGCCCAAGAGTTGGTTAATTCCTGGGACAGCTCAGTGATGAAATTCCTACTCAGTTCAGCATTTTATCCAGAGGTTAAGTCTCCATGCTAGAGCTAACTAGTCTCCACAAGTGAGCACTGCTTTGTGGCTGGGCTGTGTAAAGTCCTTGTATCTCCTTCCTCAGAGACATCCCAAATCACTGCTTTATTGACTGTCTCTCAACTCCCAAAACTTGGGTGAAAAAAGTAAATCAATCACTGTTTAAAGGCCTCACACAGCAAAAGAAACCAAAAATCACTGTTCTAAGTCCTAAAATAGCTCAGTGAATTGTTGCTGTTTGGCTTTCAGCTGTTGTCTGGCTGCTTTTAAAGGAAGTGCTGTACCTTAAATAGAATTATTTTTAATGACATGTCAGGAATCATTGTTTGAAATGCTTGTCAGCTTTGTACAACATTGGATTTAAAGCTCTTGGACCTTCTTCAGCTGTCAAAGTATGACTAATCCATGAAGAAGTGACAGGAGGATGCTGTAAATCAGCATTTCAGAGTCACAGACCTCAGAGCCAGGAGGAGAGGGAAGGGAAAATGAGTGTCTGCACACTCCCTCTCTGGCACTTTGTCCTCTCTGCTGCTCTAGGAGGCATTTCAAGGCTTCAGAGGCAGTGTAATCTGACCTAGGAAGCTGGAGACAGGAGCCAGTGAGGATGGGAAGAGGGGAGAAAGCACTTCCAAGGTAGCACTTTTGGTTTTCCGGCAATTTCAACCAAAAGTCAACATTTTCTACAGGAAGCAGAGTGATTCACTAAAGAGTCATTCAACCAAAAAACCACTGTGTTCTGAAGAGCTTCAGTACACTCTGAGCTTAGGTGAGATGAGCTCAGGAAGGATGAGCTTGCAGCAAGGCTCAAGCCTTCTCCTTCACCATCCAGAGGTACTCGGGAGGGTTAGGATGCTTAGAGCTGGAAGGACCTGCAGAGGTCACCTAGTCCAACCCCTGCTGCTGGAAGGTGACACGAGTGTGTGCTTTGCCCACAGACAGAACCAGAGAGGAATGTTGTGCAGTGCCTTGTCAGCCATATGAAGATGGAACACCAGCTCATTGATGTTATTTCTATTGATCAAATGACCTAGCTGCCATTTGCTCCTGCATTCCCAATGGGAAAAGAACAGCTGACATCTGGAACAGCTTGGAAACTATTTGATGAAACCACTTTCAAAAGAAAACTGGCTGAATCAAACAATTATTCAACCAATGGCAATGGGAGTTTATTGGTAGCAGCTGGCTCCTGCCTTGCTGCTCCCTGCTCCTTCCTGCCTAGGGATGCTGCAAACACAAAACTTACCTTACTTGTAAGCAGCTTGGCCCTTGCTGCTTTGCCTAGGTAAATAACAGGTCTACTGAAGGTTAGCCTGCTGGACAACTTGTCTTATTCCCCTGTATCCCTCCAGGAAGCTTGACATGGAGTCAGCAAAGTTGGCAATGATAGACTGAGTGGGTCATGGCATGGACCACAGCTTGCTTGGGACAAGAGTGATGGTCACTGCAGAGCCCTTCTAGTCAGAGCCTTGGGGTTTTCCCTCTCCAGAAACTCTGGAGTGGGCTGGTGCATGGCAGGGTCCTCAGCCAGGCATCATATGGAGGAAGACACCAGCTTCCCTGGGCTCAGAGGGCTGCTGTTCAAGAGAGGCATGAAGGCTCAGGCTGCTCAGATGCTGCAGGGACAGGAGCCAGAGAAGAAGCAAAAGAGGAGAAGCACATGCTAGGCAGGAAACAGTGCACTGCTCTGAAGGAATTTCCATCATTTTCTTCTCCTACTGTCCAAGGCATTTTATGCAATTTATGTCCAAAAAAAAACCCAGAAAGAACTAATCATCCTGAAGGACTTCCTGTGAAATGTCCTCAAATTATTGCTGGAGATTGCCTCACAAGGACCTCCCAGAGGCAATGGAAATTATAGACAGTACCAGTTCCTTCCTCTGGCCAGCCCATTCATCACACCCTCAGCCAAGCACAGCAGGGTAATTTGGGGTCTGGGTGAAGCTGGATGCTTCCTATCAGTGAGTCAGCCTTTCCCCCAGCTGCTGATGGCACTGCCACGATCCTGGTCAGGTCACTCTGCAAAGCATCTCCTGGGCCTCTGCACCTTCCAAACCCTGGGCCAGGAGCAGGACAGCAGAGGGGAATGCTTGGAAAACTGAGTGCAGGATGGAGAGACTCCAAAGCCAGAGCCCAGGGAGATGGGAGGGCAGGGCAAAGAGAATCCATGGGACTGCATGCTTCCCAACTTGCCATGGCTCAAGGAATTAATCCAAATTTCAGCTTATCACCATACAGATGTACTTTATATTTTCTAGCCAACAACTCCTGGCCAGCCCACTGGTGATGGAACCAAAGGTTTTACATTGCCTGCTACTTCATCCTCACCCCATCATCAAAACAGAACAAAAAATAAGTACCAATACATCATAATCACAGTACCTCCTCTCCTTAATAATTGATAATAATAGAACATTCTACTCTAGAATGTTTTCTCTCTTCTGATGAGCCTGTGTTTATCCCAAGCTCTCCAGGCAGGGATGTTTAAGTGGTGTAGGTGATGCACTGAGCCCTTCACTCATGCTGTATCAGTATCTACTGGGTTTTCTTCTGCCTTTTGAGATCCTTACAGCATTCTTCTGCTATTGAGACCTGTGCAGCAGTATCATCTGTGGCCTTGGGTACAAAAAACTCCCTTCTGCTTTTGGTTGAGGCTGCTGTGCTACTTTCTGTGTTTGTAATGCAAACCAAAGAGAGCTGAAATCTGAGCTCTGTGGGCTTTGCTGGCTGTGGATCCAACGCAGTGCTGGATGAGATCACTTGGTTAATAGTTATTCCAGCAGATGGATTACCAGGCAAAAGGACCTTGCCTGTCACTAAAGGGTAAGTCTTTCTCCATGCTCTACCAGAACACCCAAGCAAGTGCTTGTCATGGCCTCAAGACAACAAAACAAGGAGCAGGCCTGAGAAGAAGCTCATGGCAGTCATCCTCTGTCCTCCTCTGACCCAAAGAGGTGTGAAATGAGCACTTGGGGTGAGTGCAGCAGGGAGGTGATGCTCCTGTGCATGGCTTTGATTCCCACAGCACTGCTGTGTGTAGGAAAGGGAAGAGGCACACAGAGCAGCTAAGGAAAGTGGATGAGCAGGCAGAGCCACTCAATAGTGCATTAAATGAGTGCTACTATCCTGCAGGGCAGTTCTGAGCTCAGCTACAGCCAGAGCCCTCCCAGCCTTCAGCCTACCTAGCCTGCAGCTGTCTTTGTGCACACATTCCTCCTGATCCATCAAAGTAATACATTTCCCAGGTCTTCTTCTAGCAGCTCTCTCAGCATCCCTGCTCCCAGTTGTGACCATCTCCAGGGGATGTCCCTTTGCTTCTGAAGGAGAGCTCCAACACCTCCTGATGATGTGTGCCTGAAGCCTGCGACTTACTGGGGACTTCTGGCACCAGTTCCAGTGCTCAAACATTATAAATCTGTGTGCTTGACTTTACAGAGGAGAACATTCAGAAAGCCTCACAGCAACCTGGGCCAATTTCAGCCGTGGTTTTGATTAAAAGCTTGATAGAAACCTCAGAGAAATGACAAGGTGCTTCAAGAGATAAGCTCAGCAAGAGTGGTGTTCCCCTTCCCTGCACTGAGCTGGTGCAGAGTCTGTTTGCTTTTCCTGGCCACAGCTGAAGTGCTCAATAAAGTCACATTCTGTTATTAAGTGCTGACTCTTTTCCCCTAGATTGATGGCTTTGGGTTGTCCAGGGAGATGAAGTCTTTGAAGAGGAAGAAATACACTGAGCTGGGTAACATCACAGATCCTGGGCTTTTGCCCTTTTTTGGTATAAAGAATGCCAAAAAGAATGCACTTTCCAGATTATTTCATTCTCTGGGCAATTTCTTCTGAGCCTGCAGGAAGCATCAGAGCATTTTTCCCAATGAGGACTGCTCCATGTGCCTTTCCCAAGTGCCCATGAAGGAGCTTGGACATTGCCACTTGACCCAGCAGGGGAAAGGAGAGGCTAGCTCAGAGTGCTCTGCTGTGACAGAGAGCTGGACAAACCCACTTCTCCTTACCCAGGCACTTAGCAAATGATCAAACCATTCTAGGTGTCCATTCTGTGCTCTTTAACTGATCACAGATCATCAGCAAACCAACAATCAACAGCACAAGACCTAGCTCTTCACCTGGGCCCAGCCCTGGGGCACGATGCTGAGCAGCACATCACATCTCCAGCACCCTGAGAGCAGACTCTGGAAATGCCCAATGTCACCACCTTATCTCACTGCCTTAGTGCCACCTGAACATCTTAGAACTGCTACAATTACACCTGAGGCTTCCCCACTGCATGCTCCCTGGGGATTTATCACTTCCCTGCCTGAAATCACGGGAGAGTCAACATCTCCACTGCACATCTCAGCCAGGCACTGGCCAATGTGCTTTTCTCTCTGTCTTGCTTTAACAAGAGACATTGCAGATAAATAGAAACCAGACCCTTCAGCCCAGCAAACCCAAATCCATATTTGGAGAAACTCTCCATAAGGAAAAATAGATCTTGGCAGTATTGTCTGATCTGCCTTGTAAGTGCAGGCAGGGTAAACTTCACCATCGTGCAGGAATGCTCTCAGAAGCAGAGCTGTAGGTCACATCCTAGTCCCTCTCCCAACACTCTGGTCAAATACTGGACATTTCCAGAAGACAGAGCACATGCAGAACAAAAACCTCCCCAAAGGCTGAAAGATTCAGTATTTCAGCTACACACACTAGCAAATGAAAGGATTAGCATGCCACTCGTGCATGAGGTAGACCAGGAGGAAGCCTTCAGTGCAACCTGCTGGTCAGAGGACTGAGAGTGCCAGGGTGATGCTCAAGTGGAGAGTGAGGACATCCTGCTCACAGAGAAACCAGCAGGCACCATGTCCTGTATCATCACCTGAGCAGCTTGGCTTCAGCAGGAAGAGCAATTGCCTCCAGGGATACCTCCAGCCCAGAGTGGAGATGCTGGGTCAGCAGTGCCCATCTCTCTGCTCCTTCCCCTTCCACCTCTCCAGAGAGCAGAATATCTCATAGTTCCAGCTGAAGGACCTGAGACTGGTGTGCTCATGCTTCTAATCCCTAAGCAAACCTCATTCTCTTTGCCTGGGTCAGGTCCCAGTGCTGAGGTGCACAGCAGACACTTCTCAGGAGCAGCAAACTCACTTCAGACACATTTGGGAGGTCCCAGCCTGGCCAAAGAATTGCTCTATAGATGCAGCAAAGGGGCTTGTACCTGTGCTTGCTTCTGTGGAAAGCTTTAACAAGGTGGATTGGAAACACTGCTGGGCAATGTGGCCTGTAATGGTTTTACCTGTGGGGAGTTATTCTTCTGAATGTTGTTTTATCACTTGCAGTGTTGCTTGTGGGAAGGGAATGGCAGAGCTCTCCAAGAGCTACATTACCTCAGCTGCCACGCTCCATAAACAGATTACACACACCTTGCCTCACCAGAGCCTGCCTGGCTAATTACCCTGAACAGAAATACCCACACAGAGGAGAAAAAGCATGGCCAAATGATTAATGGCATCCATTGGAGTTTCATTTCAGCAAGATGCTGCCAAGCTCCCCACGTGGGGCTGCAGCTTAATAAAGCTCCCTAGAAGATTAGCAGCACTCAGCTGGCTTCAGAGGCTGGCATTGCTGTGCAGCATCAGCACAGGTTGTGAGCTCACAAGTAGCCACCCTGTAAAGCATGACCTCCCTTGGCACAGGAGGGGTCTGTAGGGTAAGGACATATTGTCACAGGTGGGCCAGCTACTGACAACAGTCAGCTTGAAATGTAGGGAGAGAGAGAGGATCCAATGGCTATGGCCATCAATAAGCTGGGGAAATGGTAAATGAGCTACTAAAATATTCAGGATAAAGGTTTCATTCAGGTAAGAGATGAGAAGCAAAATGCTAAGTCAGGTCAATGCATTTTACTCCTTTTATCCCCCAGGTTCTATCTCGTGCACAACAATAGGTTCTTGTGGGAGAGAAAAGTGAAGTTTAAGAGCAGTCTAATTGCCTTTTGTCAACTAAGAGAGTCCAATAAAACCCTGCCTGGTGCTTCTCTTCCTTCTGTGACAATCCAAAGGGTTCAGAAGGCTGAGGCAAACATCACCCTACACAACTAAAAGAAAGACATCCAAGTCAGGAGGTGGAATTGCCTCTGAAAGCAGGTTCAAAGCATGACTGACTGGGCAGCAAAACACTTCCAGCTTCAGAAGGACCAAGATGCTCAAGGGAAGAGGTGAGCTAGGCAAGTTAATGCTTCCTTCCCAAGGCTAAGGCACTGCACCAACACAGCCAGCAGCCTCTGGTTCCCATCTGTGGCTCCTGACTCCCTGTGTGCTGGGCAGTGCCTTTATTCCAGTGGGAAAGAAGCTCTGAGTTCAGCAGCCCCGTGGTTTACTGACAGGGCATGTGTGCATCCCCAGCTCCTGAGGGGAATATTCCTGGTGGGATTCAGAGCCACATGACACAGCCCTGCAGACAGCAAGGCCCTCAAGAACTGCCAGTGGAATTCCAGCCTAATATGGAGCTCCTGGGATAGAATAGGAGGCAAAGCACTTGGCTAGGAGCTGCTGGAAGCTTCACAAACACAGGAGTGACACTTTCTGCACATTCTCCAGCACATTAGCAGTCCTCACTGCTCAGGCACTCCACAAACTTCATCTAGTGTCATGTGTTAAAGCTAATTGTAGCAAGAAACTGTCCACAGAGCACACAAAGGTCTTCTTTTACTCCAGTTACAGTTGCTAGACAATGATCCATCCCTTCTTGTACCCCAGCTCTCATGAGAGCATTGAGGAGGAGAACTGAAGCACTGAGCAGGACTGTGAGGGAGTGGAGATCTCAGCTCTGAGAGGTGGATTCCTATTGTCCCAGAAGGAAGTATTTACACCTCCGGAGGAATTCAAGCAGAAGATGTCTTTAGCATATCTGATGGACTAGGGGGTTTGCAGCTGAGCCCTCTGGTGATGCTCTGAGCCTGCATGGCCAGGCCCAGCTGCACCATGGCATTCCTGCCTGCAGGGAAGAAGGCAAGCAATGGCTTTCTGTACCACTTTGTGTGGTGCCAGCATGCTCTGTGCCAGCCTTGTCCTGCAACCATTGCTCACCTAGCTACTACCTGGACACACAGCAGGAATCTTTCAGTCTATTTAAGTTTTCAGCTGATTATTTCATCAATGTAACCAATGAAGATGACCTCCTGCATAACAGGCCACACTAACCCCTGCACCTCTCTAGCCACATGCTCACACTCCTACCTGCTTGGCCTTGCTGAAGGATGCTTCCCTTGCCCAGCTGTGGACAGACAGTGGGACTTGCTAGCCAGGAGCTGTTTAAGGGTTAAACTACAACCTTCTCTTCTCCATAAAAACAAGGAAATCTCTAAGCAACTGACAAAAATCTTCCTAGGAATTGTTCTGTTCAGCAGCAACAGCTGAAAGCATTTAGTTTATGAGCCAGCATTTGCCTTCAAAGACTTCATTCTGCCCCAAAAAGAAAGAACAAGAGATCAATTAAGATCTCATCCAGCGAGCTAGTAACAGTGGGAAACATACCTCACACAAGTCATCCCAGCTTGGAACACATCCTAAGCAAACCAGAGGCTGCTTTTCACTTTCTTACCTTCCCTAGGCTCTCCAGATGCTCCCTAGACTGAGCTGAGTGATTCTGGGAAGCCTGAACAAAAAGAGCTCTGGGGAACTCAGTTCTGGAAGAGGAAGATCCATGGAAGGCACTCAGTGATTCCAGGTTGGTTGTGATCTAGCACACCTTGTCCAGGTGACAGGTGACCAGTCCTTGTGTCTTGGTGAGGTCATTCCCATCTAGGACCTGTCCTTGGGGAGCAGGAGAGCTGCACCTGGGGTGTTTCTCCATGGAATCCTCCAAGCAGCTCCATCGAGCTGCCATTTGTGTGTTAAACATGGAGTTAATTACAGAATCATGAGATGCCATAGCAAGGGTTATAAAACTACTGTTTATTCATCTGAACAGGCTTAATTAGGGTGATTTGTTGCAGGTTTTCACATTCTGTTTGGAATACTCCATTGTGCTCCATGAACAAATCCAGCTCCCTTACAGAATGTCCTTACACAGGAGCCTCAAGCCTGGGCCTGGGCTTCTCCTGAGGATGAAAGCTCCTCAGATCTGAGGCCAGCCTGGCTCTCTGCAAAGGTACAGATGAAGACTTGCACAGGGCTGGGAATTCCCTCTCCCTTCTAACAGGAGAGCTGGTGTAAGCTCCTGGCTGCTCCGGAGCTGCTTGTCCTGCATGGAGAGGGCTGGGAGCAGCCTTCCATCTCCCTGCTCCCTGCCTCACCTGCACACCACTTCCAAAGGTGGGTCACACCTTTTTTAGGGGAGAGGAGGTCTATTTTATGGCCACTGTAAAATCTCTATTCTCTGAGACCAAAAGCACTGATGTAAGAAACCACAGAGTGCTGCTTAGAAATCTGAGCTGCAGACCAAGGAGCAAAGAAAACCAAGAGGCAGTGACCAGACCTTGAGAGCAGGGAAGAGAAGGAAGTTTCTTTAGAGGATCCTGACTGGTGTGAGGTGCATGCAGAGCAATATCCCTCAAGAGAGGCTTTCTGTTGACTCCAAGAGTGCCCTTTGCTGTGGGGCAAGACTTCCAGCTCCAAGCTACACTGCCAAAGTGCCTATGGGGGGGGGGGACGTCACCAGCCCAGCAGAGCAGAGCCCACCAAGGGGCACAACAGGGAAAAGGAGGCTTGGTTGCAGGTTATTTGATTCTTTTCTAGTAAAGAAGTGAATTTTACCCTCTCTAGTTCACTCACATGCTTTAGTTCCAACAAGGGCAGGGAAAAGGTGGCTGGCCAAGTCTCCTCTCCAGCCCTAGAGGCTTCCAGGAGCTAGCGCAGCAAGCTGGGCTGAATGCAGCCTTTGCTCTCTCTTTCATGGCAAGGACTCAGACACAGCACAGCTAAGAAGCAGTGTGAGTGTCTCTGTGCCATTTTCAGTCATGTTCTCCTGCAGATTTGAGGGAGAGATGCCTACAGATCTATACTTGAAAGGGTTTTTAGACTCTTTGCAGTTCTCACACTGCCAGCCAGATCCTTTGAGGTAATTCAGTTCAGACAAACTGGAAAGCATCATCCCACAATATCCTCTTATGGAATAAAGTTATGAGCTCCTTTTGAAGGAAAAATGTATTTATAATTGCTCAAAGGATTGGTTAGAGCTACTTCAGTTAAAAGAAAGTTTACTCCAGAGCAAGTGCACTTAGAGCTAAGTTTGGTCTCAGCAATCAGGAAAGTGATTAACTGCTTCCAGCTGGACTTGGAAAAGGTCACCTTCCAAAGAAACCTTCCTAGCCAACTTGGGAAAGAAGTGACCCCCACAATTCCCACCTCTGCAGCTCATTTCTGTGTGTTTCCCCAAAGCCATGGTGTTTTGGGGCAATCAGGGGGTGGGAGTCCTGCTCAGTGCAGGTGGGTGACAGCCCACAGACTGCATGATTCATCTCCTTTCAGCCAGAAAGCACAGGCCCTGCTGTGCTGCACTGCAGCATCCTGGGGATCATCACTGCAGGAAGGATGCCAACAGAGCTCACTAAACCTTCCTCTTTTTTAACCATTCTAAACTTCCTGAGTGCAATTAAACACAAACAGCTCCCAAAGAACTCTCTGCCTGACCCCACACAACCCCTTTTTCTCCTCACAGAAAGCAGAGTGATAAGGATCCCTACCTGCACTGCCAGCTCCAGGTGATGGTGTTGGCAGGACACATCTCATCCCTGCTGGCAGCTGCAGACCAAGGCCAACAGCACCTTGAAGTGGGGCAGCTGCTGGTGCTTGTGGCAGCTCTCTGTGTGGTGGTTCAGTGGGACATGGTGGGGACAGGCTCAGATTACTGCCTGGAGCCATTTGGTGTGGAGATAATGAGACAGGGTGGCTGGATAAGGGAACACAGTGGTGCCAAGAAGGAGCTTTATAACATGTCAGCAGCTTTTCACTGAATTAAAACATGGTTTTCTAGGTACTAAGTGCAATGGAGTTTCAGGGCTTCTACTTTGCACGTTCTCAGAGAGCTTTTCATCTCAGAAGTTCCAAAAAGCCAAGCTGCAAGTGAGATGGAGAATATTCCTAGCCTGGGGAGGAAGCCAGCAGCTGTTTAACATCACACACAAGAGCAGAGTTTAGGACAGCAGTTGCTAATGTGGGAAAACATACCCAGATGTTGACTCCTGGTCACTCTAGGATCACATCTTGCTTAGATACTTGTGCTCCCAAGACTGGACTCTCTCCTGCCTTGGAGAAGCCTCTTGTCCCCTCAGATTCAAACAGGAGAGGAGACCACTGGTTTCCCCACATCTAAAAGCAAGAAGCGTACAAGCTTCACAGAGAGCTCTTGGAGTCCTTGGTCTCCAGGCTGTGCTTTCTTGGCCTTAGCACTGTGGTGACTCTTGCACCTCAGAAGGCTTTGGGAATGGGCAGGAGAAAGGACTCATTGCCTTTCCTTCCAGACAAGGCTCATGGACACTCAGAGAGCTCACAAATGTCACACAGGCACAAACACCTCAGCTGCTGGTGACCTTCCAGCAGAGCCCCTGATGTCAGGAGGAGATCACCCAGCAGGCATGGCTTTGGGAGGCTCCAGGCAGAGCCCAGAAGAGAAGGTTGGTCCCAGCAGCCTGAGAAAGAGATGGTTATTCATGGGACTTGTATGACAAAAGGCTCAGTCCTGTGAAGCCTGAGGACTGGAACAGACCTGGAAGAAGTTCACCAAAGGCTTGCCAGGAGGACAGCTGCTGCTCAAGGGAGAAGGGAAGAGCAGGGCCCACACTTCACTGTGGAGCTTGATGGTCAGTCACCAGTGCAGAGACAAGTGACCCAAGACACCTGCTGCCAGCTAACCAGCAGCTTCTGACACCAAGGACAAAGCAAAGCATGCTAGAAACACCTGGCTGGAGGAACCAAAGGGACAGGATGTCCGTGGCCTTGTTGCAGGGCAGTTTGTTAGATCAAAATGGAACTAGCCTTCTTCCCCATCACAAATCCCATGAAAGGGCTGATATTGCCACTGAAATCCTTTTTAGATGCAAATTCACAAGTCTGCCTCAGACACAAACAAACATCACTTGCTAGCTCTAGCCTGGAGACTCTGCTTGCAACATTTGGACAAACAGAAGCAGAAGCTTCTCCCTGGTGATCTTCCCTTGTACACAGATCAAAGCCTTCCCAGCCTTTTATGGCAGCCACTTTAGAAATTAGAAGATGGCTTGGGCCTTATTCAAACATCAGACCTCCCTAACACTTGGAATGGAATTAGAAAGCCTTGACAAAGGCTGTGGTTGAGGATTTGCACTTCTCCTTCACACTGAGAACCAAGTCATCTTGCCAGTGTTGAGCACGTTAAAGGGAACAGCCTCTGCTAGCTGCCCAAAAGCACCACAGACATCTCAGCTGTGCAAAGCCTTACTGTGTGTGCCTGGTGGAAGAGCCAGCTCCTCACTTCCAGCACTTACTGAACTCAAACCCAGGCAGTTTGCAGAGCAGAAGTGACACCTCCTTTATCACCCAACGACTTCTATCTAGTGCTTGCAAACACCTGAGGCCAACTGCACCTCTGTAAGGAAACAGAGGACAAAACTCCACTTGACCAAGCATGTAAAAAGCCTTCCAGCCCAGCAGGTAAACACATATTTGGAAAGAAAGCTTCCTACCTTCTCCAGAGGTGCTCCTGGGTATCAACATGCTGCAGCAGCAACAGGCTCAGCCTGGAGGTCTCCCAGGCAGTGGTGGGTTTGATAGCCCTGGAGCTCTCCTGCAGGGAAGCACAGCCTCAGCTCATCACCCTCAGCACCTGTTCTGCAGGAGACAGAAGCAGCAGGTGCAGGACGAGCCCTGCCACAGCCACAGGAAGCAGGCTGGGTCAGGAAGAGAAGAGCCCAGCCCAGGGCTTGTCTGCACCTCCGGGCTCAGCCTGCCTGTGGCAGGATGCTGGCTGCTCCAGCAGCAGCCTGAGGATGCTCCCAAAGCAGCAAGGAGCTTCCTGCAGGCAGAGCACCTGCACCTGAGCCACTTTGGGCTGTTCTCTTTGAAGCAACATCTGCTCAGCAGGCACGAGGGACTGAGGGAAACCCCAAACACTGGTTAACCCCAACCAGAAGTCATACTGGAGCTAAGGTGCCACAGCATGGCACTGCTGGAAGTAACTGCTCAGGCTATTCTGTCCTGAAGCTACACTTTAATCCTGCTGGGCTTGTTGCCTTTCCCTTTTCCCCTTTAAAAGCTTCCTATGAAGCTCAGTTTGCCCAAGGCAAAGGGCTGAGACTGATGTTGCTGCTGGAGGTGAGCAGCTCCTTCCCTCTGCTCCCTAAAGGCTCTCCTGCCATGGGCCTGCCAGCTGGGCACATCCCAATTCCAGGCAGGAACAAGGCCCTCCCTTTTCCATCATGCTATGTAAGTACCACACATTCAAACTAATAAATGGCCATTCCTCAATCTTTTCAATGGTTTTATTACTGATAATGGGAGTTTCAGTACTCATCCCATTTGCCAAGGCTCTTTGTTAGGAGTTTAAATTGCAGCATGCTCTGGATTAGCAGGGAGGTGTCATTCTGAGCCACTTCTGGCTTGCCTCCCTGGATGAATTTAATGTCTTTTTAAAGCCCCAGCTCCATGTGACATCATTACACTGCCAGATTTATAACCCCCAATGAAGTCACCATTATAGTTTATCATCATTTTCCTCTCTCACCAATGCTCTAAAATGCCATTAGTCCTTCTGCTCCATTATGGATCCAGCTCCCAGACAGGTAACCTTTACCTAGAGGACAATATTTAATTCACAATAATGGCAAGAATTACTTTGCAGTGACATTTGGATTAAGAAGCCATGAATCAGTATTACCAAATTTCCCTGTATTTCAGGGGCAGTAGATGTGAGAAACAGGATTAAAAGGTAAAGGTTAGTACTGAAGATGTTGCTGATGGTTCTGTAAGAACTCCAGTTCCTCCTAGTTAAGGATCTGATCTGTCCTATTGGTGCCTACCTGTAGCACAGATCTTTCCCTGTATGGAATTTCCACCTATGGAATTACATTCAGCATCCCCTGAAGAACACCAACTGTACATTGTGTTTTCTGTTCCCTCTGCTGATTTTTACATTGGATCTCTTTCATACAAAATTCCCGCAGATGTCAACTTGCCTTCTTACCCAAAAACCCCAAAAGATAGAAGAGGAAAATGGAAGAGTTTGAGTGCTTGCATCTCCACTGCTGTGACTACATTTTGCATCCCAGGATCAAATGTCCCTATCCCTGACAACTAAAGATAATGACCAGAACACAAGCAGGAGCTGTGTGCTTTGTGGCAGGGTCAGGACAGACAATCCCTCACTTAAACTATGAAATGTACTGCACACAGGCATAGGGAGATGCAAAGTGCCACTTTCAATGAGCCTGCCCTGCAGTGCTGACTCCTGGGCAGATGGGACAATACAGCCTGCCCAGCCCTTTGGAGCACACAGCAAGACACCATTGTCAGAGGAAGAAAAAGCTCAGGAGCAAGCTCAGGCTGAGAAGCAAAGAAGCCTCTGCCCCCTGGGAGGCTCTTGGCTTCCCTTTGCCAGAGCTGCTGCATCCCAGGAGGAGCTCTGCTCCCTGGCAGCTGCAGCAGTGCCATGCTCAGGCACTGCACATCCTCTGCTGCTCAGGGCCAGGCTGGCCAGGGGCAAGCCAGAGCCCAGGCATTCTCTCCCCTGCAGCCCAGCCTTGCTGCCAGGCTAGGGAGGACTCTACAGGAGGTAGATCCCTAAATCCACAGAGAGCATGCCTCATGGGACAGCAAGGGTCACCTCAAGAAGTTCTTTGTCCCCATAAATCTATCTCTTAGCAGGAACTGAAGGATCCTACACTCACACACACACACACCCCAACCCACATGGGATTGTTTCTTTTTGGTGGCTTTTAAACCGGAATAGAAACAAAGTCCTTGTCTGACTTGCCTCCTGCACTCCCCTCGAGATGGGGAGGATGTCTCTGAAGGGAACAGCCTGAGGAACAGGAGCTGGGGCACGAACAGAGGAGCCAGGTGCCTTAGCCCAAGAAGCATCTCAGCCTCTGAAAGGCACTTAGGGAAGAAAAGCAATTAGCCACTTTTACCGTGCATGGAAGTTGGCATTGTGGAACCGGTTGGCTCCAAATATCCCTGAGTTGTGTCCCTCTGCTCCTCCAGCAGCACAGGTTTGCAGCTACTCCCTTTGGGAGCCTGGGATTCATGGGCTCTGAGTGGAATGATGACACTGGATGACCCTTGGTGGAAGGGACTTGTGGGATGCTCTGCATGCCATCTTTCTGTTCCTCTCAGTGTCCTGCCCAAGTTCCTCCTTCTCTGCAGTCATTTTTATGCACTGAGATAATCCTACAGGAAGCCAGATCGTGATTTATTCCACAGAACTCATCCCATTCAAGTTCTTCCTGCCAGTGACCACACTTTCCATGTTGTTCTGGGGCCACAGCACAGTCCTGCTCTTTCCCCTCACCCAACAAAGCCTTTGCTATTTTACAGACTGCACCCACCAGGAAGCTCTCAGAGGAAGAATTAAATAAGAGAAAAACACTGTGCCACCTACAAATCATCCAAACATGAGGCTCCAGTGATTCCATGCCAAAGCCTGGCAGCTTCTGTGCCTTCCTTCCAACTGCAGCATCTGCCTTCTAAAATCATGTTCCACCTCCATCCTGTGGAAGTTTGGGGTTAGCTAAGGCAGCCTAGCACCTGCTTTACTGGCTGAAAGCATCCTCTTGGAACTTCAGCCTGGTTAAGCACCAACACCACAAGCTTTGGGCAATTCCCATCAATCTCCCAAGAACAAGCAAAAACAACCCAAAACCCAACCCCAACACCACACATCTATCTCCCTGGCCCAATTCAATGGCCTGTATCACAAACTGTTGGCTCTCCTGACTCATGGAAAGTCAGGCTACTTTCTCTGGGTGTTATTTTAAAGGCTTTGGAGCACAGTGCAGCTTTCTGAGCAATCTCAGCCCTCTGCAGCTACCTCCAAGGAAGGGGAGAAAGGCTCCACTGTTGCAGCCACTGCAGAGACACAACTTCTGCAGCAACCTGTGCCAACTGTGCAGTGTGGGCTAATCCCCAGCTCGAGCTGGAGGTGCTGTCAGAGAGCACTCAGAGCAAGGGAGGGAATAGTAAAGCTCCCTGGCAGTTCAGAGCAAGGAGAGGCCTCTAAGCAGGGCAGATCTCCACTGCTGGCTGTCAGAAGGCTGAGCTGTAACATGAGCTGGGCTCCATTGGCTTCTCCATTTGGATAAAAACCTTTTTGTTTCTTTTGTTATAAACTTAGACCTCCAGAAGAAAGCCTGGAGGAAGGGAGGGGAGGGGAAGAAACCCTGGCTGCCTGAAAGATGGAGCATGTGGTTAGAGCACCTCACACAGCACAGGGTCGCTAGCTCTCTGCCCAGCCTGCCCCAGCCCCTCTGGGACAGCTAGAACACAGTCAGAGCACCAAGATGGTTGGGAAACACCTCTGAGGTCATCCAGTCCAACATACACCCAACCATGTCCCCAAGCACTTGTCCACATCCAGAGAAGCCAACCCAGCCCCTGCCCCCGAGGACTCAGCTCTGCAGGGGAAAGGCAGAAGCACAGAGGGAAAGAAGAGCCAGAAAAGCTGATTCCCTTTAGCCATCCCTACAGAGTAACTCAGTCCTCAGGAGACCCCTGGGGATGGGAAGACCTTTGCAAACCAAGACTTCAGAAGGAGCTCATGGTAGAGAGGAAGGAATCGAGAGGATGGGGATAGGTTGAGCACACTAAGCAAGCTCTGCACTTGGCTTGGCTGATGGCAAAGGGAGCCAACGCTGGAGAGAAGATAGAGCTGGGAGAGGCTCTAGGAAGCTCTTGGGTGTTAGGAAAAATTTCCTCATGGAAAGAGTGTTAGGAGCTTTAATTTTGGTGAGTCTCCCTCACATGTGTCCTGTCATGTCCTGTCACCGAGTCTCTGTCAGCTGTGCCTCCCTGGACCCTGGAGCAGGAGGAGCTGGGGCTGAGGAGCTGCTCTGCTCCGAGCTGGGAGAACAACAGGAGGAACTGGCTTCTTTTGCTTCCCTCCTACAAATCCCACAGGGGCCCAGAAACCGCATTTTAGCTCAGATTCTGAGGGCTGAGCTCTCAGGCAGTGTTCTGTAAAACATGCCTTTTCATCTCATAAAAGCAGAGAAAAATCCAACAGCTTTAGCATTCCAAACTTCACTCTGTTAGAGCAAGCTTGCTTCTATTTGCCCCTCAGTCCTCAGGGTCACAGTTCCCTCCTTGTTTGAGTTTTGGGGTTTGTTTGTTGTTTGGGTTTGTGGGGGGTTTTTTGTCGGTTTGGGTTTTTTTGCTAATTGTTCCAAATCCTATAGTAGCAAGTTTGACATTTGGCCAAGCTCCAGTATGAAATTTTATAGCTGAGATAATATAAACTTCTGTCAAATGAAGCAGCAAAACGTTGCCAATTAGCTCCACAATAACGAGAAAAGGGAATATTGCCCCTGGAAT
This sequence comes from Bucco capensis, assembly GCA_013396975.1. Taxonomy (NCBI): domain Eukaryota; kingdom Metazoa; phylum Chordata; class Aves; order Piciformes; family Bucconidae; genus Bucco; species Bucco capensis. The sequence goes on along the minus strand of VWZO01013356.1, from coordinate 1,008,224 downwards.
AAGCCCTTTTCCCTCTGCTTGTGATTAACACGTGCTGAAAGAGATTACTTCTTTTAATGGGTGCCATTTATCCTCTGCTCCTCCTTGCTGCTGATTTATAAACACATAAATAACATATAAACCAGAAATAAGTATTTACTAGCAGAGACACAGAGCACAGTCCCGGACTCGACTGCCACGCTGCTTTCCAGCAGCACAATCCCATCCCTTTAATTGCCCTGCTCCCGATTTACAAGGCACAGGAGCAGAGCAGAGCCTGACAGGAGCAGAGCAGGTCCTGCCCCAGCAGGCAATGGGGATCTCCCTCCGTGAAATCGGGTTTTCAGTGTTAACTAGACGATCAAAAGGTGCACAACAGCAGCAGCATCTCTGCTGCTCCGAAACTTGCTTGCTTGTAAACCGGGGACAAAAAACCTTTTTTGGTTTGTTGATGTGAGCCTTTTAACAGGAAACAGGAGTTCAGCCGCTAAAAAACCCCTTTCCCCCCGCTCATTTTCTCTCCCTCCCCTGCCCAGCTCTCCCCATTGTGCTCTGACTGACAGGCACCCCAATGTCTACAAACATCCCCGCAGCCTCCCAGCTCGCCCATTCAGCTGCTGCCCCCGCGCCTCCAGCGCCGGCCCGGGGACTCCTCTGCTGCTTCTCCTCGGGATTTTTTATCTCGTTTGATTCCTTTTCTCCCTCTCCTTGTTGTTGTCGCGCTCAATAAAATTCCTTGTCATTCCGCGGCGGGTTGCCATGTCTCTGCACACAGAGGCGGCCAAGCGCGGCTCGCTGTCAGACAGGAGCTGCTCGCCAGCCCGACAAGGGAGCCACAAGCAAACAAACCCTCCCCGCAGCCCTAGCAACGCGCAGCGCGCAGCGGCAGCGCAGCCGGGCCGCGGGAGGAAGGCCCGGCCCCGTTCACACAGCAAGAAAGGAGATTAAGACTTCCTTTCAAAAGGCGTGAAGCCTTCCTGACAGCCTGTGTCAACAGCGCTGTCTGCCCCGCCGTGGGGAGCGCGGGTTCCCACAGGGAGGTCTGCCTGATTAGCATGCTCCACGCTTCCCCCTCCCCGCTGCCCGACGGGGCTCGGCACGCTCGGGCCCGCCCGGGAGACAGGCAGCGGGGGCAATCCGGCAGGGTGCTCGGCTCCAGCGGGGAAAGCAGCTCTGCCTGCTCCCAGGGAAGGGACAGAGGGAGCGGGAGCAATCCGGCAGGGTGCTCGGCTCCAGCGGGGAAAGCAGCTCTGCCTGCTCCCAGGGAAGGGACAGAGGGAGCAGGAGCAATCCGGCAGGGTGCTCGGCTCCAGAGGGGAAAGCAGCCCTGCCTGCTCCCAGGGAAGGGACAGAGGGAGCGGGAGCAATCCGGCAGGGTGCTCGGCTCCAGCGGGGAAAGCAGCGCCCAGGGAAGGGAAAAGGACAGAGTCCTGGGAGACAAAAAATGACTTAGCAATTAGCTGGGTTTGGTAGCCAAAATATGTTTAAAATTGCGTAATTTTGGTAGCCAAAACGCATTAAAAACTACACATTTTTGGTAGCCGAAAAATGTTAAAAATTACATATTCTTGGTAGCCAAAATGTGTAAAAACTCCGCACTTTTTGGTAGCCAAAATGTGTAAACGCCTACACATCTTGGTAGTCAAAAGATGTTAAAAATGGCATATTCTTGGTAGCCAAAATGTGTAAGAACCTACACTTCCTGGTAGCCAAAATGAGTTAAAAAAAATTACATATTTTTGGTAGCCAAAACATGTAAAAAATTATGTATTTTTGGTAGCCAAAATGTGTAAAAACTCTGCACTTTTCAGTAGCCAAAATGTGTTAAAAACCTACACTTCTTGGTAGCCAAAATACGTAAACCCCATACACTTTCTGCTAGTTGAAATACATAAACCGCACACATTTTTGGTAGCCAAGATATGTTTAAAAATTGCCTATTTTTTAGTAGCTGAAGTAGATTAAAAATCACATACGTGGTAGCCAAAATATGTAAACCCCACGCATTTTTGGTAGCTGAAATACATAAAATTGTAGGATTTTGGCAGCCAAAATACATTTAAAAATGCACATATTTTGTAGCAGAAAATACATTAAAACCCACCTCTTTTTTTTTTGTAGCAAAAGTATGTAAAAACACCTGGGTTTTTTTTAGCCAAAATACGTAGCAATCTGGGGTTTTGGTAGCTGAAATATGTAACAAAGTAGAGTTTTGTAACCAAATGTAGTGATACATTTTTGTAACCAAAAATAGGTAACAATGTATCCAAACCGATGTAAAAATGTGTCTATTTTTGTAGCCCAAACAATGTAAAAGGTACTTTTTGGTAAGCAGGACATGCAGCAGTGCCTGTTTTGTAGCCACAGCCCCGTAAGAGGCAGAGGTGCCCCAGGGTGTTAGGGAGCAGGGGGTGCCCTCCCCTCCCTGAGGGGTTCCCCAGGCTCAGGGCATCCCCGAGCTGCTGCTGCACAAGGCAAGAGCTCAGCTAGTCTCACACATACCACAATCTGCAGCCACACAACAGCCACAACACCCAATGGATCCTGGAAGGGATCCCCAAACCCACCAGCCTGAGCCCACAGATCAGCCTGCTCCCAAAGGGAACAAGTGCCCCTCAAAACCACACGGAAAGACCAGTATTTCTGGACAAGAAATAGCCCAAACCATGCTTTCCATCACAGAGAAAGATCAGTCCTGGCTGAAACAATTTCGGTTCCATTGTCCTGATGAGACTGGTGGGATCATGGTGTTTGAAACCAAACTGCCCTGAGACCCTGCTCTTGCAAACACACTTTGGGAGCTGCAGAGGTGACCACAGGAGAGGTCCCCGAGCAGGTGAATCCTTCATGCAGGTTAAGAGAGGATGATGGTTTCAATTTCTGGAGCTAAAAGTAACAGGAACAAAATTCCACCTCCTGCAATGTGAATTCCATTCAGCTGAATTGGTATGAATGCAATTAATTCAATTATTATTGGTCTAACTTCTGTTTTCAGGAGCAGAGATGTGGAGGGTGGCACTAGCTCACAGAGCTCTCTGATCACCAAGCTTCAGCACTGAGGACTCACTTGGAAATTATCAGATGAGAAAGGCAGAATATTCAGGGGGAAAATCCCTGCTCCAACAAGGAAATGATTATGTCTCAGTGAGGTTAGAGGGAAAAGCTCCAAATTCATCTCAGTTTTCGACTTAGCAGGATTCAAAGGGAAGGGTCCTGAAAGCCAAGCCATAACCTGCAGCATGGGAAGCAGAACTCCAGCAGGAAAAGGAGAAAGAGTTTTCTTTTCCAAAAGTGCTCAGAATTTTCTTCAGGTTCAAAATATTTTGCATCTGTTTTTTGGTTGGTTTTTTTTTTTTAGGGAATTTTCTTTTTTTAATGTAAAATTCAACTTGAGATTCAGAGCAGTGCTGAGTGACCTCCTAACTAAAGACAAATGAGACAGGGAAGGATAAGCAGGATGACATGGATCATCTTCTAAGGCATCAAACCCCTTCCCTTGAAGCTCTGTCCTGCCCAGCAGTGCCTCTCAGCCTTTCACAAGGATCTGCTTTTTAACAGCATTCCTGATTTCTTCCTCACTATCTGCAAATCCTGAGTGTGTGGAAGCTAATGCAAGTCCCCCAGCAATGCACTTCCCTTATCCTGCTCTGGGACATCCCAGACAAAGATGCCAGCTTTCTGCCTGGTGATACTGAAAGCAGCACACTTGGAGTCCCACAGCCTGATCTCCTAGCCAAGGTTTATTTCTGTCTAGCAAATATGTGACTTGCTGCACTCCAGTTATAATTCATAACATCTTGAGAGATGTTCCCAGAGCTCCATGTTTGTTTAACAGAAAGAAATGTCATCTCAGGTTCCCATTCTCTTCAGTTCAATTTGTCTAGACATCTAGAGAAGAATTACATAGGTCAAAACAGAAAGACAAATAGGTGAAGGAGATGGACAAATAGAGGAGAAGTGCCAGAGCCTGGCTTGCATTCTCCCCAGTTATTTATAGGTATTAACTTGGAGAAGGAACACTAGGTTCCAGCAGCAGTTAGTGGCAGGGCTCTAAATAAAGCTTCATTTGCACTAGAAAGCGGTGGGAGGAGGATAAAAAGAAAGCACAAAATCAACAAATAAAATTGTTGATTTTTATTTTCTGATCAGTTCTTTCAAGCTCTGACATCACAAATGGAAGCAGATGTCCCTGCCTTTGTGAGGTTTTGCCTTTATCCCCCCAGAATGACTGTGTTCCCTGTCTCTCAGGATGCAGCTTTTGTTTGCTTTATTTGAGCATCACCTGCAATTAAATCTGCTGGTTAGGTTTTGCTCTGCTCTGTGTGCAAGAAACACTCACAGGGCAGTTTGGGGACTCCTCTGTGATGTCCCTGGCAGGCAGGGACTCAGCACTCAGCTCCTTTTTCCTTTAACCCACCCATGTGTGCTCGGGGAGCGGGGAGGGGGAAGAGGCATTCTGAGTACAGTGTCATTTTTCTTAATGATATATCAACACAGAGAAGTGTTTACACTGAAGGCCCAAATCCCTCCTTTTGAGATGCTATTGCAGTACCTCACACCTTCCATCACTCAGTCACCACGTCCAGTGGAGCTGCCCAGGTTCTCCCCTTGGCACATGGGCTGTGAGATGTCACACACCTCCAGGACAAAGCTTCTCAGGAGGTTTTGGGCTGGCCACTGCAAGGTTTCTGATGCAGAACAACCATTGCACACAGCAGATGTGTCTGCTGGATCCACTTCAGTGCTGGACCTTGCTCCATCCCAGCTCACCACTGCACAGCAGGTGATGTGCTCTGACCAAGAGCTTCCCACTTGTGCCAGCGCTTGTTGCCCTCACCACAAAGGCACAAAAGCAGTTGCCTAAAACTCTCACAATTTACAGTGCATTTGACATTCATCCACTTTACCCATCTTGTCCCTAATCCTGCAATATCCAGCTTGAAAAGAGGGTATTGGGCAGATTTTTACAGCTTCAGAACATCTGCACCAAATCTTGTGGGAATGCTTCAGCCTGAGCTCCAGAATTATACATGATTTAATAAGAGAGTTGTTTATGCTGGGGAGACAAGAGTCAGCTATTGGAAACAGATCCAGGGAGGGCAAACAGCTCTGGAATGGGAATTGCTTAGGTTCCCTGCACTGCCACACAGCAGATTTCACTATCTGCTGTGGTATGAGCTTACCTAAGGCAGCCTGGCCTCACAAAGCTGTGCTGGGGGACTCTGGGCAGCATCTGATGGCACAGCACTGAGTCAGCCCTCAGCCTTTTCAGATCAACCTGTTTGGAAGAGAAGTGCTAAACAGGAAGAGCATCCACAGGCAATGTTAAACAGTTACTCATCTGTTTATCTGAGGAGCTTTCCTGTCTGTAAATACAAGTACTTTCAGATCACCACTGCTGATGATGGAGTGTGGTGTCTGAAGCTTTCAGAACCATGACTCCACTGCACACAAGTGATCACAGCTCTGTGCTGGATTTTGCAGTGCAGCAATCAGGTCCTAGATTAGTATCACTAAAATCCTTGCCACTGCCACCTGCCACAGCTCCTTCATCACCACAAGCTCTGCTTTAATCCTGACTGAAGTGCAGCTTCTACTCCAGGGCTCACACAAACCCTCCTCCACAATCCTGAGCTCCCTTCCTTGCCCAGTCCCAACAAGACCTTATCATAACTGATCAGCTAGGATGCACCACAGCCCTGAGAAAGCTCAAGTGCCCTGGTAGGTTGAGTGGAAGTCCAACAGCTGAGGAACCCAGGAACACAAATCATAAAGCCTCCTGTCAGCCCTGGAAAAACCAACTCCTGTGTGACCAGGCTCACCTCGAACAAAACACTCATTTGTTTCCACAAGTGAAATATTGGGTGGCTGGGTTGCTGGGAGTGGGCTGAGCCCTGATATGCCTGGCTAGCCTTTGGTGGGTAATTCATTTGGATGCTGAACACCTCAGCCAGATGTTTGTAGTTAATAGCTCCGTCAGTCTCATAAGCAAGTCATTCTTTAGTGGCAGAGCTGGCTGTTGCAGCAGCTCCCTCTCCCTCTCCACTGCCCAGCAGACATGGTGTCACACTCACATACTTTTATCACTTGTCTGCAGCATACTGCAGGCATTTAATAGCTCTAAGAGTTGTGTGGAGAAGACTGATGTCATTTTCTGCTGTAGGTTCAGGGGATACAAAGGTTTAACTATTCTAGAGCTGGGGCAGATTTGGAGGGGCAGGGGGGAATAAGCAAGTCATGTCTGGAACACGAATCAAGTGTGGGACAAGCACCACAACAGTCATCCTTCAAGCCCTCCTCCTCACTCATTGGGGTCAGATTTTAGAGTCATTCTTAATTATTCAAGTAACTAAAGTTAATTGTTAATCCTAGGTCACCACAAATCCCGAATGGCTTTAAGGAAGATCCATTTCTGCCATAGAAAACAGAAAAAAAACCCAAAATAATCTCAAAAGCACTTCAAGAATATGATGAAAATACATCCCCTGACACTAACTGGAGCAATCCTCTTCTGTCTTTAGCATGGTAAAGCTCCTGAGCATCAGGACATCCATAAAAGTGCCCAAGACAGCAAATAATCAGCATAAGTGATGTCAGCAATTCTGCACAACCTTCCCATTTTATAGCCTTTTATTCCAAATACACTAATAAAAGAAGCCATCAATCAAGCCCTGGAAGGTAATTAACATGCTCCTATATGAAAAGTCCACTCTGTGTTTCCATTCCATCTCTTCAAACATCCATGGCTTTCACCTGGACACAGAGCTGATGTTTCCACAGATGGGAGAGAGACAGTTCCCTTTAAATATCCATTAGCAGTATTTTTAGATCCTGTTGAAAGCCCCAAGGAAATGGAGATGAGATGCACTGAACACCCAATTAGCTCATTCAGATAAGCACAGTTCTGTTGGTGTTCAATCAATTTCTAGTCAAAGGCTGCTTTTTTGTGCTGGTGATTTATGGCAAGATGTGACTGTTCCAGCTCCCAGCAGGTCTGGAATCTTGCTAGGCTGAGAGGAGCACAGAGTGCAAAGGAAAAGATGCTTAGGCATCACTTTGAGAGAATGTGCTGTGCCTCAAGGCACTCTGGCATCCTCATCCTCCAGGAGATCATTTGTCACTTCAGGGAACTTCCAGAAGAGGACAGGAGGTGGGCTGGGCTCCCTCCTGCCTCCTGCTAGTGCTCTCCTCTCCTGGGCTAGTGGGAAGTGCTTCCCACTCAGAGGAGAAAGAGAGATGCACCAGGGAGGAGAGTCCTGGACAGGGGCTGGGTCTGTTAGGAAGTCTAGCACAGTTCCCTCCATTAACCTGGACAATCCCAGTCCTGTGGTGGTCCACACCAAAACCATGGTGAATGCTTTCTGAAAGAGGTCCTGAGCAGGATTTTTCACTTACATTTTACAGACCATGTTCTCAAATAGATCAGAGTCCTTCCATTTCATCAAGTCCAACCATTCCCCAGCACTGCCAGCTCACCTCTAACCCTTGTCCCTCAGCTCCAGGGCTTTGAATCCCCTGCAGGGATGGAGACTCCAGCACTGCCCTGGGCAGCCTGGGCCAGGCCTGGACAACCCTTTGGGGAAGAAGTTGTTCCTCATGTCCAACCTAAACCTTCCCTGGCACAACTTGAGGCCATTTCCTCTTGTCCTGTCACTTGTCCCTCAGGAGAAGAGAGCAACCCCCACCTGACTCCAGCCTCTGTTCACGGAGTTGCAGAGAGTGAGAAGGATCTGGAGAGCAAGATGGATGGATGAGGACCTAACTTCCAAAGCATCTGCACTGAGAGTGACAAGGAGTTGGTTCAGATGAGCTGTGATGGCAAGAGGGATGAGCTTACCTGCTCCAAGCTCAAGTGCTCATGAAGATCCACCCACACATGTGGCTGCTGTGATGGAGTAGATGACCCTTACTGGGAAGAGAGGGTCCATCAGGGAACCTGGTGAGAGTTGTTTGTGTAGAGCAAGGCAGAGTGACTCCTCATCATCACTCCTCCCCTTTTAGACAGGAGGCAAAGTTCACCTTTGGTACCTGCAACTGCTTCTGGTAGTGGTGTTTCTTCCTCACAGGTTACGTGAAGTCTCCTCCATCCTCTGCTTCATGTCAGGCATTTTGCCTGAGTAAAGACTTCTGGATCAGGCTTAGAGCTTCTAAATTCCTGAGATCCTTTGGGAAACATAAATCATGACTGCAAATAACTTGGCTGATTCAAGTGAAAGCAAATACATGTAAGAATGTGCACTTGTTGGAGAAAGATGCTTAGAGCTCTGCTGCAAGTCAGCTCCTGCTGCCAGTGATGTCATGTGCAGAGCTGGGACACTGCTGGGAGCTGCTGCACTGCTCTGGGGCTTCCTGCAGCACTTGGCCCACGAGCAAAGGCATCTCAGTTTAACAAGCTAATAAAGAGTTTGGAATAACCCACCTTGTGTCTCATAACCCTTGGAATTAAAGCATAACGCAAAGCCAAGGAGGAGAGGAAACAAAGCAAGGCAAGGCTGCCCTCTGCCTCCTGCTCCAGGAGGGAGCTGCTGGTGGGAATGGGTGCTCCTGGGATCCATTGGCTCTTCTGCTCTAGGAGGCTGGTGTCTGGGGCAGGAGGAATAAGAGAAATAGATGAAGATAACATAATTCAAGGGCAGTCCCAACTCTAGTGCAATTGCTTTGATATCTAGTGACTTGTTTCAGCTACTTCTGATGGGAACCCTTAGGCTTTTGCATGTGGAATAGCAAAAGTAGCTTAAAAAGAGTAAATTTTAAGTCTTGATGTTATACATGAAGTATCATGCCATGGAGAACATCTGCTCCTCAGCTTCCAAAGGCACAAGACTGGATCCAGAATTGCAAGCAGTTCTTGCTGCAGGAGGTGAGCTCTTGGGGCCACTGGGCAGCCTGAGCTCCATCCTCAGCAAGAGCTCAGTGCCCCAGCTGAAGGAAAGGAGTTCCACATCCAGCAAATGAGAATCACATGGGGAACATTGGGAAAATAATTACAGTAAGTACAGGGATGGAAATCCTCCAAGAAAAGCTCTGGCAAACTGAGCTCTGAAGTACATTTCATCCGTGCTTACATTTTTAACACTAAAACACAAAGTTTATATTGTTCCCTTCAGTCCACCTGGGAAATGAGGGCTATTTCTCTTCTCTCTTCCCCCAGAATAAGAATGGAAATAGATGTTAAACTGCTAGCTTAAGGGCATGTTTTAATCTTGTTTGGAGCAATGATTTTCAGCAGCAAGGATAAGAGGAGTGGGAGGAGAGCTGCACCTGGGCTGCTGTGTCAGAGGGAGCTGAGCTCTGCGTGTGTCTGTCTAGGTGCAACTGCTCCAAGCATGGCTGAGCTGAGCTGAGCTGCACGAGGACATCACTCACAGCCTTTGCTTTGCCACTTAGTCCTTAAGAATTTCTGTTCCTTGACTAATCTCTAATATCCACTTATTAACCCAATCCTCCCCTGGCACAACTTGAGACCATTTCCTCTTGTGCTATCTCTTGTTACCTGCAAGAAGAGACCAACCCCTACCTGGCTCCAGCCTCCTGGCAGGGAGGGAGAAGGTCTCCCCTGAGCCTCCTCTTCTCCACACTAACCAAGCCCCGTCCCTCCGCTGCTCCTCAGCACACTTGTGCTCTAGACCCTTCCCCAGATCCCTTGCCCTTCCCTGGACACACTGCAGCACCTCAGTGTCCTTCTGGGAGTGAGGAGCCCAAAGCTGAGCCCAGGACAGGAGGTGTTGTCTCCTTGTACTCATCTTGGAGGATGTGGTGTTACTGTCAGAGGCTTTAAAAAAATTAATTAAGTTTCAATTAAGTTCCTCTGAGTGCTGCTGCTAAATCTCAGCACCAGGGATCTCCTCTCTCTGCTTTCATCACCCTCCAGGACTGCACGAGGACAACCAGGTCACATCCCTCGCATGATTCACAGCTTTGGGGCCCTTTCTGAAGTGATCTATTGCTCAGTAAATTGATTTTCTCCCACTATCCACTCTGAGCAACGGACATCCTGTGGAATCTTTCCCATCTTTCAGGAGAGCTTCCTTTCACTTTCCCACCATGGAGGTGTCACAAGAATCTCTGTGACAGCAGCACCAGACAGACCCACAGTGGCAGAGAGAAACTCAGTGTTTAAAAGCCTTTGAAACACATTTTTGTCCTAAACAAACTGCTCCCACAGGGCTCAGTTTTACATCCACATCTATAACACAGAAAGGGAGAGGAAAGCCCCACAAGCTCCCTTACTGCCTGAGGGCCAGGCTCTATTGACTGCCTCTACAGCTGATAGGGAAGCCAACAGCAATCAGAATAGGCTTTAAGTTGACAATTGCTAACATGATTTTGTGCTTACAGACAATCACAACCTCCCCTATAAACGAAAAGCATCACAGATCATTTATCTAACACACTTGCCAAGCCTTTTCCCTTCTGTCAATTTAGATATAGGATTAAAAATCAACTTGAAATGGTAGAAGAGCTCATGAAATGCAGCTACTGTTGCTCTCCAGTCTCATTTTTAAGCAGCCTTGTGCCAGGAGGAAAGCTCACAGCGAGCCAGGAGGTCTGCAAGGAATCATTTACACCCCAAAAAGGCAACACAAAGACACTGAGCTCTGCACTTTCACTGGGCTCCCCCAGAACTTGGTTGTTCAGGGGCCAACACTCAGCTTCATTGCAATTTGTGACCTAGGCTTTGACCATAACTAGCACATCTCCTCATTTTAACCCCTGAGCCTCCCTGGAGCTGGCACTGCCAGTGAGGCTCCAAGGCCAAGGTGTCAGTGGGCTGGAGCTAAGACTTGGCCTGCACTCATGCTGATGGCAATAACTCTCTCCTACTTCCAATCAGACATTCCAGGCCTTGATCCCTGATCAAACTCAGCTCTCAGAAGGCTGCAGCCAGCAGGCCTGGTTTCAATCCAGGAATGGGGCAGGGGGGAAGGGAGGCAAACAGGAGCTAGGCTGCAGATGATGAGCTCAGCTTCTCAAGTGCCACACAGGCTGTTTGAGTTGTGGCTTAAAGCACACAAGGGACAAATGCAGGGTGTCAACTGTCACGTTCTGAGGGACACCAGGAGGCTACTCCAGTCCTGCCAAGTGAGAGTGAAACTCTAGCTCAGTAACAGAGTGGGAAAAAGAGGGGGAAGACTCCTTCTCCCCAAATTCTGGGGTAGGAATACCTCAGCTCAGCTTTGTTCCAAGGTGCAGTCAGCACTGGAGTGGTAACAACACAGAGAAACCACTAGGAGGAAAATGTTTCATGACAAAAGCCCTGGGATGTTCTCTGAAGATGTGAGCTACAGCATCAAGGGCTCCCAAAGATAACATTCCTCCCTCCCCATTCCCTGCATGGATTAAAACTATTAATACACTTCTCAAACCTACAACATTTACCTTTCCTGAATGAGTTGACCTTCTTCTGCCATGCCTGAAAGCTGGAAAAGCAGTGTTCCAGCTCTGGGCCATGGCTCTGCTCTCTGCAGACACTTAGAGCAACAGAGCACGGGACAGAAGGTAACATTTAATTAGTCATACTGTGAATTAATTGCTTGTGAAGGGGAATAGTGAGTGCACATCTCTCTCTGGAGTTCTGGCTATGGCTTCAGCTCTGTCTCTTCAAGACCTTGCTCCACAGAGCAGCCCCAGAGCTGTGGCCATGCAGCCCCTGCCAGGAGCCCTGAGCATCCCAGCAGCCCTGCCCAGCCTTTCAGGTGCTGGCAACTCATCCTCACAGGAAAACACACATTCTGTGTGCTCTGAAGTCCCTAACAGCTGAGCTGCTCTGGACACAGAGCTGGAGCATCCCCGGGGGCACAGGAAGCACTAGGTGCTTTGGAATCCCAGCTCCAGGGCTCCACACTTCACTGAACCTGGAGCTGGGAGGGGGTTAGGTGTTGGGTTACACACATCAATAGGAAGAGAACCATTTCTGGAGGCACTGACAGAGAGATTGCTGAGTGATGGCACTTGGCAGGCCCCGGGGAGCACACAGCAAGTACACAGCCATGAGACACACAGCAAGGATTGTCCATCACGTTCCCTTCCCTGGCTCAGCCAGAGCTTACTGGGCACCTGTGGCAGGCAGCAGAAAGAGCTCACTCTGGAGAGCCTGGTGGCAGACAAGTCAGTTTGGTTTGTCAAGCAGATGGTTTGTCCTACTGCATCTCTGCAGGCTGCTCTAGCATTGTGGCCAAGGCACAGCCCCCAGCACACAAACAAAGGAAACTGGGAACACAGATCCAACAGGTAAATGAGATCACACCCCTTCAGCTGCAAAAGCATCTCCTGAAGGCCCAGGCACACAGCACACACCAGTTAGCTGATGTTAAACAGCAGCTTTGTCTCACTAACTAATGCTTTATCATATATATAGAGAGAGACATATATAGGCAGCTCCTTTAGGTGCTTGCTTGTGGCATGCATGCTCCATTCCTTATCTGTATGTTCCCTTTTGCACAGTCTTGGTTTGTTTTAGAGATCCAAAGGGATGGCAAAGTCCAGGCAAAGCTCCAGCTCTGCTGCCCACACCCCAAAGCCTCCCCTGAGTCCTGTCTGCAGCTCTGCCCTGAGACCCAAAGGGGACACACACAGTGGCACATGTGGGCAACGACCCAGCCTTTATTCAGCTACAAAAAGAGTCAAGATAACAAAAATATAAGGAGTAGAAAACCTTCAGACAAGTTAACATACACAAAATCTCTAGGTATAGCTTGGTTTGGTTTAGTTTATCAAACATCAACCCAAACTCACCAGATAAAGCCAGGGGACAGGCAGCCTGCTCCCCTACGGCCCCAGCTCAGGGTGCATCCCCTGAGGGGCTGCTGGCCCAGCAAACACCTTCCTGGGCAGCCAGCACTGGGCAGAAGACAAAGCAGATCCTCAGCAGTAGCTCTGATCACCAGGGTTTTGTCCTAATTGAATTGTTCTTCAGCAATCCCACTGCTCTCACAAACCTGTGAGGGAAAGCAAACAGAAAACCACAGAAATTAGGGCTGAAAGTTGATGCAGGAAAGGGAAAATTAACCCTTCATTGTCCCCATGGTGTAGAAGTTTACCATGATGCTGCAACACTGCTCAGTATTTTCATCATCATCATCATCAGAGTTGGAAAGGACCTTCAAGATTTGGATGGATCCATTTTTATTGCTCCAGTATGCAGAAGCAAGTCACAGCTTTAGTTATATTATTCAGTTATATTAGGTGTTGCAATTATTCAGTCCTTTGGAAGCTTTTCTGCTGATGATCTCAACAGCAGTAATAGATGGCAAAAGCTGATCTGTGTGGCAAGAAGCATCAGCCCTAGGAAGCTGTGCTGCATGGGATCAGCTGAGAGAGCCAAGAGTCCATTCCTGAGGGGAAAGCTTCCATTTCCAGGTGAAAACCTTCCCCAAAGCAAAGCACAACTGGAGCTTTCACCAACATTTACACTGACAGAGGCTTGTTTTGCAGACATTGCTGACTGGCACCAACCTTCCCCCTCCCAGTGTCTGGGGAGGATGTGATGCTGCAATGGAGCTTCCACAGGGATCCAGTTAGAGAATAGGGGCTGTCAGATGGAATCCACCACCACCACCATGCTGAGTGACACAGCCAAAGCTCTCTGTGTCACCTCAGAAGCCTTCTCCTTGCCTCTTTTAATCCCTGAAGGAAATCAGGCACAGAGCTTCCTACTTATCCACCCCTGTGCATCACATGAATACTCAAACCCTCTTTGGGAGATCAGAGAGACTTGGCAGGAACAAACCATTCCCATTATCTCCAGCTAATCAATTAACCACAACTGGAACAAGATCTTCAAGTGTCCCTTTGCCAGGTGATGAGCCTGGACTTTACATCCCACACTGTTGAGCAGAGCAAGGTAAGAGACAAAGCCTAGGAGACCTCAGCAGCCACAGTGCTGCTCCTCCCTACCCTTAGATGGATTTGGTTTTGTCACTTACACTAATGGCTAACAACTGTTTTCCTTGGAGGCACTTCATTTAGCAGATACTCAAACATCAGCACAGTTTGAGTAACAAATCTGTCTTAAGGGGGGGAAATAGAGCAAATCTCTATCAGCTTCTTTCACTTGCAGATTCTTCTCCTGACTGCTGCCCACAGAAGCTCCAGGGACTCTGCTCTTAGCTGCAGAAGGAAATGGGATGCCAGCCAGAACATCTGTTCTCTGCTACCCCAGAGCCATTCTTGCCTGGTGAGAAATGATATTAGCCAGACCAAGCCAACCTTCAGTCCATGTGAGGGACAGAAGGGTCAAGGTGAGATGCATGAGATGAAGGAGTGAGGGGTGCAGTGCACCTGCTCAGTTCCCCAGGAGGACACAGAACTGTTTGGTTGGAAGACACCTTTGAGCTCATCATGCCCAACCATCAACCTAACACTGCCTGAGCCCTCAGCCAGCAAGGCAAATGGAGCCATCAAGGAAGGTGTAGAAGACCAAGCCCCTCAGCTTCATTTGGTCCCCAGCTTTTCCCAATGCTCTGTACTATGAAATGGCCAGATGCTCCCAGCTGGGAAGCCTGGACAGGAGTCCTCCAGGCAAGGAGCTCATCCATATTCCCTTCTAGGGCCAAATGCAGGATGACTTTACACCTCCCAGGCCCCAGGGCTCTTGCTCCATCAGCATCTTCTGCTCTTCCCTTCTCTGTGACAGCACTGTGCTGAGAGCTCACTCTAGATGATCTTCTATGACCATCCTGAATCCATCAGGTCCGTGCTTCCCAGGAGAAAGCCTCATGACTCTGCAGCACAGACAGATAATGTTTCTCTGCTGCCAGAGAGATCTCATTTGGTTCAAATACATTTCATCTGGTTATAATAAAGCACATTTTACTGGAATGTGGCCACTATACCAGGGGATTCATATCATGTAATAACTTCAGCTTGTCCTCCCCACCAATTATCCAAACCTCTCAGCCCCTAATGAGTCCCATTCATCTACATCTTCCCACCAGGAGTTGTGGGGTCTGACTCGTCTCTGAGCCAGTTTTCCTGTACCTTAGGAGTGCCCTGATCATCCTCTGGGCTGATCTCTACATTACAATGTCAGTTTTTATTACATTCAATGTCTTTGGGAACCCAGTTTCACCACAACAGTGCAAGCTGCAGAGAAAGACAGCCTTAGCTTTGGAAGATCTACTGAAAACAGATATGGCTTTTTCCCTCCAACATTTATATTACCAGTCTTGAAATATGAAAGGAAAGAAAGCTACCAGCAAGTTGAACCAGAAGATTCATCAGTCTGGAAGGAAAGTCTCAATCCAGAGTGACTTCTGGGACGAAACCCCTAGTGCTCTAGCTGAAGGAAACCCTTTAGTGACACTAGGACCCAAGAAGAACCAGCAGCCCTTGGTCCTGGATCCTTTGCCTTGGCCATTCTCACTTCCCTCTGCTCAGGGGCACACAGAAGCAAAGAGAAGACATCCAGCAAGAAGAAGAGATTTAGGCTCTTCAAAGCAAGTCTTGCTCCTACTTGACAACCAAAATGACAAGAGGAATTGCTTACACACCTCTCTCTCTGACATGGCCACAGACTTGAGCAGAGCAAGAGGGAGGGAGCAGTGCTTCTCAAAGCTGTTTCTCTTCCCTTTAACACAGCAAATCTTTCAGGCTGTCATCATTTATTCTCTTTTATAGGAGCTCCCATTTCATTTCAAATGCTGTCATAATTGGTAGGAGGCTTTAAAAAAGCCTGACTTCCAGTAATCTTTGGATTTGCTGATAAGGATAAATGCTGTCAGCCATCCTGAAGGATTTCAGTCTGATTTCCAAGCACTGAGGACCTAGATCTGATTTCCATAAGAGAAGATGCTCACTGTCCTGGCTGCTTTGTGAATGTTTGGGAGATGTGGAGGTGCCAAAGTGAGCCAGTCCTGCCCTTGAGGCCTTACCCCTGCCCACACAGGAAAGGGTTACCCCCACTCTGCTCATCCTTGCTCGTGCAGAACACTAAGCAGAAGCTATTCATTTAGAAGAGCTCAAGAGGGCTCCCAGAGCTCCTCTCTCTCTGCATTGTTAGCTTTCCCACTACCAAAAAAACACCTTCACACCTGGCTGCTGCTATCTCAAAGCAGTCCAAGAATGTGGCAAAGACACAGAACTTATTCCAAGCTAGCCCAAAGAACAGGTGTTGCCATTGGAAAGATTCACTTTGCAGCTCCTCTGGCCAGGCTCATAAGTTAGCAACTCCTGGGCCCCCTCCACACTAAATCACACAGGCAACATCCCCACCAGTTACTGACTTCAGGGTGGAGGATGCTGTGCAGCCCTGCCAGCTGCTCTGCCTGCAAGCACTGGCATCAGGAATGATGCCAAGCCCTGCTCTGGCTCTCCCCTGGGAGCTGGAAGCTTCTCTGTCAGCAGCAGCTCCTCTGCACCACCAGATAACCTCAGCTGGAGGTGAGAGCATCTCCTGTGTGGGGATGGTCCAAAGCACAGGAGGCTCTGACAGGACATTAGGAAGCATTTCTTTACCAAGAGGGAGGTCAAACACTGAAATAGCTTCCTGGAGATGGACCATGCCCTTAGCAAGATGATTTCACTTCTGATCAGCAGCAAGCTTCCAGCTACCTTCACTCCCTTGCCTGTTCTCAGCTCCATCAGATCCAAGAAAACCAAGTGTTCTTAGTTAGGCAAGTAGCACCTCAGCTGAGCTGGGGTAGGACTGGAACTTCCAGCTCTCATTCCCCACTCTGTCACACTGAGCCAGCAGGATTGCTAGAATTCCCTAGCACAGGATCTCAGCTGCTCCCCAGCCCCCACAGCCATGCAGCTCAGGCCCAGCAGCTGCACAAGGTGTGTGCTGTGCCTCTGGCATCCCTGTCCCTGCCCAGCTCACTAGCACCAGCCCCACCAGTGTCTGGGGACTGTCACTTGATTGCAGAAAGCACAGAGCAGCACTCAGGTGCTCAGAAGAGACATTTGCCAGCCTCCCCTTGGGCCACCTGAGCTCAGCTCTGGCCCAAAGGGAACTGAAGGGGTGAGGTGCAAGTCACACTGCACTTACCAGCTTTGGGCTGACAGCAGCTGGACACACACAACTCTGCTAGTGTTAAAAACAAAGCCTGGCACTTGCTCTTCAGTATCTCACTCTGTAAACTGAAACCTCATCCAACCCCAGGCTATGTATGGACTTGTGAAACTGCTACAGCACTGGAAAACTCTTTAGTATCTTTGTGGCATCATTAAGAGAGATATTCTGTCTATCTGGCATGGTTATTATTCATCATCAATCCCTTACACAACTGTTCCATTCTGTGCAGAAACTGGCTTTTCCTTACTTGAACTCTGCACCTCTAAATCAGTTTTAGTAGAATGGATGAAGTTGTCTCAACATGCTGATTAAATGCTGATTAAATCATCCCTTCTTTGTCACCTACAAAACGTTAGGAAACAGTCTGCATGTTCTCCATGGCAGATCACAAAACTAGTGTGAATTAACAAAGAAAAGGTAAAGCAGTTGCTCTCCTCAGCCAGACTGCAGGCAGAGGAACCATGCTGCACTCAGGATTTATTGCCATCTTGAACATGGTGCTTGCTGTGACTTGCTCTGTCGTTTAGGCTGTGATCCTGCTGACCTTTGCTTTCACAATCAGACAAGTGCCTCCCAGAGTGCAGGATACTCAGGATTACTTGTGTCATACAGAGGAATTCAGAGGAGTGCAGGGAAAACAGAGAGGCTGGAGCCCTGAGGAGGAAGGCTCTGCTCTTCACAGCTCTGGGGTTTTTTTGCTGGTCAGTACAGCTTTCCAGCATCCACTTCAGCTTGGTGCTGCTCCTCTGGAACAGCTACTTTAGCACACCAGGACAAATCACTGCCCTGAGCTAAGGAACCCATGCTCTGCCATCACTTTGCCACCGCTCAGCGATGTTGCAAGCTGCTGCAAATCCACCCCAGCACGTTCAGCCCTCAAACAAAGGGCAAAGCTCCTGGCAGCAGGCAGGACACCCTCACAGGATCGGAAGGTAGGAAAGAGAGAAGCTGACAGTCGGAGGGATTTTGGTGTGCTCTCTGCTCCTGACAGGTACTCACGTTTGTCCTGCTCAGGCTCCAGGCCTTCGCTCTCGCTGTCGCTGGGCAGCAGCCAAGGCTGATGAGCAAGCTGAAGCTGTTGTAGGAATTCATCCTGCCACAAACAGAGCTGATTTAGAGGAGGTGACAGAGAATGGTTCCACATCAATGCAGTCTGTAGCAAACACTCTAGCCTCAGTTACCTGGAGAGGAGAAAGCCTTTAACCAAACCCCACCACCCTGCTGGGCAATGAGAGCAGAGTGCAGAGGATCTGCAGCCTCCCTCAACATTTCATTCAATTCTTATTTATTTGTCTAGTCTGGAAAAACAAGCACAGGTCTGTAGCTGTCTACCTGCTTTAGCCACAGATACACAGTCAGCAGTGCAGTGACACAGCAGCACATCTCTCTGCAGATGTCCATCTGTCCCTGCAGTCCTTGGGCTCTGTCTAGACATGCCAAGCACCATTAGCTGAGCAAAGGCTTGGATCTGGCAGCACTTCCACTGCCTCCAATCTAGGAAAAAGAAGGACCTGAACCTTGATGTAGCACCTATGGATTTGTTGGAGAAGGAGAATGCCTAGGAAGGAGAAAGGCTGTGGAAATCTTTGTCTCCAAGATACCATAAAACACTATGCATCAAAATATCAATGCTTTAGACAGTTAAAAATCCACACACAGCTGAATATAAGCTTTATAAACCCCTTTACAACTGCCTCCTTTTCTATGGAACCTGTACAGATATGTACATCAAAACATTGTCATACACACACACTCACAGGCTTGTGAGCACATCCTCACACAGACACATAAAACACCTTGACAGCTGAGAGATGAGCCTGCAAGGCAGAGCTTTAGCTTCAGAAGCAGTTCAAACATGCAAGTCAAGTCTCTAAAAGAGAACTCAAGCACTGGCCAGATACCATAAAATCAGATTCTTGAAAGTAGCTGGAAAAAAAGGAAGGTAACAGCCCTATCTTTTTTGTTTTGACACCAACTGAAAAGCAGCAGCTCTTATTCAGAGTGAAATGGCACTGTAAAATGCTTACTGTTGGTATGCCTGGTTTACAAACAGAAACCAGTCCTTGGAGAGCAAGAGCTGCTCAGCCAAGATCTCACTCCCTGGGAGAGAGAAACTCTGTCAGAGATCTGTCAGAGGACCCAGAGGATGCTGCAATGCCCAGCGTGAGGCTCAGGCAGCAGCTCCTTACCCATGCATTCCCATTCCAAACATGCTCAGTGATGGAGAAGCTTTCTGGCCACAGCACTGAACTGGGCAAAGCCTTTTGGTTCATGGACCAGGATTCTTGGAACCTTCCAAAAACACAGAGCAAAGAACCAAACCAGGCAGCAGAATGCAATGGAGAGTCCTCATCACATCCAGTTATGCTCCATACTCCAGTCACTGGGAGGAAAACCTGTGTTCATCAATGCTACACCCAAATAAGCTGAAATTTCCTGCTGTTCACAATGACAGAGCAACAGAGATTAGGGAATACCACTTGAAACCATCTGGATAAGTAGTGATGGTGTAATTCCCAGGGCTGAGAAAACAGAATGGCAAACAAGGGAGTCAGCAGCATTGCCAGCTCAAGAGCTATTGCTAACCACCCCAGGACTGTGTCCTTGCACAGACTCCATCCTGAAGAGATAAGCAGGGTTCAGCATTCCTTTGTCAATCCATACAAAACACCAAAGGTAAATGCACAGAAGTATCTCTGCCACAGGAGCTGGAACTCTGATTTACTAGTTTTCCAGGTAGCATTTCTCTGCTATAATTCAATTCAGCCTTGAACAGGGCTGATAATAAAACACACCTGCTAGAGCCGTGTGATACTGTGTGTGCCAAGAGGCAGGATGTCCACAAAACCTCAGATCCTTCTAAGTCTTGAGCATTAAAAAGGCCTAAAACATTCTGAGCAGCTGATAGGCTAAATAGCTGCCAAATGAGCTCAGGTTTGTGCCCTGATGACACTGAACCACCCTGAGCTTTACTAGAACTCAAGGACAACTCTGAAGGGCATTTAGCAGCAATGTTGTTGTGTCTTTCAGGCTTGTGATGTCACTCTGAAACCCAGCACAACCTCAGAAGCATACACAAGGCATTGAGAGAGATGTTAACACTCCTGATAAAGAAACACAGTCTAGAGCCATGCAGATTCTGAAGTCTTTAATTCAAGCTCCTCAGGGTAAGACATGCTGCTGGTAGCCAGCAATCACAGCCTTTCCAGCTGGCTTGTTCTCACCACACAGGGGCCAGCTTGGTGCTGTTTAACTGCATGAACACAGCTAAGAGGAAGGAAGCAGAACTACTAACTTCTCTCTGCACCTTCCCCAGGCTTGGCAATAGAAGCACAGTGTGTTCACATCCAGTGGAGATTCCCAGTCCATACCATAAGGCTAAGGAGAAGAAAGGCAATTTCCCTTCTTTTATTCCACTGTTTCCACACAGGAAGAGGACACAAAGCCTACAGGGAGAGGTGCAGGCTTATTTACAGCATCAGCCTTCAGTTGTGTAGCTCTGTGATCCATAAAAGCACAACAAAAGACAGAACTCTGCTGCTTCTCCTAGCCCAGGCCACCCCTGACACTTGTCTCCATGGCCAGAGAGCAGCTGTGACACCAAAGAATGACATCCCATGGCCACAGAGAGGGGACACCTCCAATGTCCCTGGCTCCATGCTGCCTAAGGCCACTTCTGGAGGTGAGCAGGATCTCCATGGGGCAAGGGGAGCTCAGCAGAGCTCCCAAGGCTCCTAGCAGAGCCCTGCAGAGGTGGAGCCAGACCTGCCCAGCTGCCTGCTGAGGCCCTGGCAGCATGGCACAGCAAGCTCTGCAGCCTGACTGGGCCATGGCAGCACTTCCCCCTTGTTAGCAGAGCTAGTCCCAAGAGGAGTTTCCATGAAGTCAAAGGTCACTTGTGCATGTCAGGAAAGGATAAACAGGGTTGGAGCTGGGTCACCAGCAGCCAACATACTATTGTAGCCAGGGAGCAAAGGGAGAGAAAAGAATTTGTCACTGCTGGAAGGGATTATGAGAGAGGCTAGGATGCTGCATAGCAATGCTGGGATTTCACAGCAGCTTTACAGTGCCTTGCTGGATACAACTGGACATGCAACTGCAACTGCAAACCAGGCTGGGAATATTGCTCATTTCTTAAGGTTCTCAAGACATGGATACACATACAGTAAAGCTACAACAGGGCACCCTGTAGGAGCTATCAGCAAAGCTTGGGGCCTGGCCAACAGAAGCAGATGTCATTCCTAGAAGCAGGCAAGGGCTGAGGCAGGAGTGTTCTCCATTGCCTGTCTTGCCAGAGCAGAGGCAGCAGTGCTAGGCAGGCTGCACGGCCCTGGCTGCATGACTCTGGCTGCACGGCCCTGGCTGCACGGCCCTGGCTGCACGGCCCTGGCTGCACGGCCCTGGCTGCACAGGCAGTGCTCACCATCTAGCACTTCCACAAGCCTAGGCAATCATTCTAGCTGCCATCACACTAGCATGGAGCAGTTCAGAACAGGACTGCTTAAAAAGAAAGAAAGAAAGAAAAAGAGAAGGTTTTAGTGGGGAACACTGAAATCTTCATTTCTCCCAAACATCCTGAGTTAAATTGGATTTCCACTCTCACTTTCTGCTATGTGAGGGAATCCCAACACAGGCACATCCATACCTCAAAGAGAAGACAAAGGGGGTTTGTTTGTCAAAAAAAATAATGTGTTGCAATTAAATGCCTTGTTTCCCATGGAAAACTGCAGGTTCCCAAAAGCATCAGCTGTCAGGGAAGATCCTGTCCAGAGAGCTGCAGCCACCTCCCAGCCTCGTGTCTCTAGGATGCACATCCAAGCCCAGGGGAAGAAGCAGCTCCAGGGATGCCATTCCAACACCAGAACAAGGAGCTTTTTCACTGTTAGATTAAGTAAGATTTCCTCCAAAAGCTCTTTAGCTTTAGAGTTATCTGTGCCTCATTTCCTTTCCTTCCTAATAAACACCAGAGGCCATAGACTTAATTGCAAGATTACACCACGTATCAAGTCTCTGCTTTCCCTACCAGCATCTCTAAGCTCTATTATTATAAACAACATGCTTTCATGTCCCAGCAGACTTTTAAATACTAACATTTTGATGCTTCTCAGAAATAATTACCTAAAGGTATGGGGTTGGTTTGTTTTTTGTCAGTCTTGGCAGTAAAGCTCTGCAGGCTTTGACAAATGGGTTACAAGGAGACTCCTAGTAAGAGGTGGGAATCAAATGATTCCATCATTAAGAAATGAGCAATCCAGACACAAGTCAGCAGAGAAGGACCAGCATTTCCTGAGAGAAAACTCACCTTTGTAAGGCATGGATCTGAGACAGACAAGTGCTTTGCTCTCCACTGCCTACACACTCAGTTCTCTTTAAGGCAGCCAAGGTTAGCAGAGGAGAATCCCACTCAGAATTTACAAGCTACTTTCATTTTTTCTTTTGTTTTAAACACAGACCAAGCCTGTAAAAGCCATTAGTATAGGAAAGGATGTTTCTGGGCTCAGAATCAGCCTAGTTCATGTGCACACAGCACCAGGGAGTGACTTGATGGTGTTGGATGGTTTCTCATTGCACTTCAGCTTTGTGCTTCTGGAAATTTCTCCATTCAGTGATGCCTAATTAATCATTCAATGTGTCCAAAAAATGAAGGCAAAGGCAGAGCAAGTAAATATCACACACTGCCAGTGTGGCAGGGAACACAAGACACCCTGGAATCATAAAGGTAAGATAAAGTTGTGTTTAACACTCCTGAGCTCTGCACCTCTTGGAAACTGTAAGGCTAATGAAACTGCTAGGCATTAGGCAGGCAAAGCCCTACAGAGCTCATGGGACACTGAGGGAGCAAGTGTGATGTCTGCAGCAATCCTGACATCCTCTGCTCAGGACCTCTCAAAGCTGAGCAGTGTTTCCTTGCTCATTTTCTCACCATTCATCTCAAGTTCTGCTCAGGCCAGGAAGTTACATCAGGTGCCCTGAGATTAACTTCCACATCAAGCCCAACCTAGTCTCCAGCTTACAGGCAGCTCTTACAGACAGCAAAAACATTAAATGGAAAATCTTACTTCTGATAAACTGCTTCTCTGAGTAGTGACAGTCCCAACAATGTCTCCACTCAGCTGCACAGCCAGCCCTGAAGTGCTGAGGGTCCTTGCCATTTGGCTCTTAGATGTCAGAGATCTGCTTCTCTGCATGCTAACGGTGCCCTCCCTAGTGCCTTGGCTGCTGGGGGCTAGAGGCTGTGCCAGCAAGCTCCCTGGGCTCCCAGCTCTGCTGCCTGCAGCTGCTGGCCTGCTGCAGAGCTGTGCCCTGCTGGCACTGGGCAGAGGTGGGGACTTGTTTCCTTGCAGCTGAATGTTCTTCCCTGTCTGAGCTGCCACCTGAGGCCTCGGGTTTGGGACCTGGGTGGCTTGAAGATTGCCTTGATGGTCAGATGGAAGTGAGCTGTGATGTTGGACAGTAGGGCTTCTGGAGAGCCTTGCCTCCTCCCACAGTGCCAGGTCCTTCTCAATATCTGTGCACACACAAACAAACAAAGAGAAGACAGAAGGAAACTCACTCTCTGTGTCTCTCTGCTTTAAAACTCTTATTGATTTTCTCCCATGTAAGTGATAACCTGAAGCTGCACAGAGAAAATCTATTCACTCTCCCAATCTGAGGCATAGGATTCACAGTGCAAATGCTTGACAGGCATTTCCTCAGAGTGTATTGACATCTAACACAGCTCTCCCACCAGAAGGAAACATCACTTCATTGAACATCAATAGAACCTACAAAAACCCCTTCATTCCTTCAAAGTTATCTCTCTGTGGCTTTTCACAGAATCATTTAGGTAGGAAAAGACCTCTAAGAGCATCAGGTGCAACTGCTGTCTCAACAGCACCATGCCACTAAACCAGCTCACAAAGTGCCACATCTCCATGGCTTTGAGGCCCCTGCAGGGATGGAGACTCCAGCACTGCCCTGGCAGCCTGGGCCAGGGATTGACAACCTTTTGGGGAGGAAATTGTTCCTCACATCCAACCTAACCCTCCCCTGGTGCAACTTGAGGCTGTTTCTTCTTGTCCTATTGTTTGTTACCTGGGAGTGAGAAGCCTCCTTTTCTGCACACTAACCAAGCTCAGTTCCTCAGCTGCTCCTCAGCACACTTGTGCTCTAGAGCCTTCCCCAGCTCCCTTGCCCTTCTCTGCATGGTTTATCATTAGCATCAAACCCAGATGGAGCAGTGAGCTGAGCTTGCCATCCTCAGCTGCCATGAAACAAACTCATGTCTGTCTTTGGCCTTTCAGAGATGCTTAGCCCATCAAAGAAGCTGCAGATGCTCCACTGCATGCAACTGAACAGACTTCACTTAGCCAGAAATCTCAAGAGCAAGGTGAGCTTTCCCTGAAAAGCAATTTCTCCTCCAGCTCAAGTGCCCTGCAGCTTTCTAAACGTTGGTGAAGCACTCAGAGCTCCTTGTTGCCCAAGCCTTGGTGAAATGTGCCAACCAAACAGAAGCTGTGTTATTAAGCTGTCAGACTGCAGGATATTTATCACAGTTTAATTACTGTAATTACAGCAAAGTTCATTACATCTACAAACACACCAATAATTGTGTTGTTTCTCTGCAGGGAGGAAAAGGGAAGGGTGAAGTTTTTGCCTGTTTTCAGCAGCATGGGAGATGGATCCCTTGTGCCTCTGGGCAGAAGCTTGGCAGAGGGGCCTGGGAGAGCCCTGCCAGGAGTTGTGGGGTCCCTCCCTGCCATACATACCAGCCAGGTGTTTCTCCATGGTCTGCAGCTCTTTTGCTGCTAAGGAGTCCTTCAGGAGCTTGTGCCTTGGGGAAGCTCCAGCTCTGGCACCCATGGCATCCAGGGTCCAAGCTGTCTGGGACTTCCACAGAGAGAAAGAAAAGGGAATAGTTTTTAATGCAGTTTCACAGAAAACCACAGAAGAGTGGTATCCTCATTTAAAACAGTGCATCTGGTGCTTTTTATGTAGAAAATAGTGTTTTATGCAAAGCATTACAAAACCTCACCTCTTCTCTTAGATAGCTCACATTTATTTAACACAAATAACAAATGTTTAGGCATTGTTGAAAGTCAAGAGTTCTGAAGGGATTCAAACACACAGCTCTTGCCCCACACTGAGACATCCTCACAGGACACATTTTTCCAGGGTTTACATTCCAGTTACTTGCTGGGGGTTGCTCTTTCTTTACACTGCAGGAACTTTTGGCACCATCTCCCTGCAAAGCAGCACTGCTGGGAATACACAGATCTGCCTCATGTGAATCACTGCAGCTGCTGCATCACTGCCAGCAGTGTTCCTTGCAGGAGCAGCAAGTCTCTCCTCAGGGGAGCACAGCACTGGGGAAGGGATGCCAGCAAAGAGAGCATCTCAGTCACCTCACTGCTGAGCCCTGGGGTGAGGTATCTGCATTCCCTGGAGCTCACTCCATGCAGCTACAAGAAATCACTTCACTATAGACTAAGAGGCAAACTTGGGCAGGGTTTTTTAATGCTTATTTGAAATACACACAAAAAAGAGATGATGGAGTGTGCAAGACTTGGCACATCTCCAACCAGAGCAGCAATCTGCACGTGTAACATGCACATCTGAGGCAACACCATGAACCAATTTGTCCAACTGATGAGAAATGTCCCATCAGCACCATGTCCAGTCTCTTCTCCCCTCACCTTGTATCTCCCACAGCATCTCCTGTCTCCTGGAATAGCTGGGAATGGTTTCAAGGCACGACCCATGCATCCTGGTATCAGTTCTGAAGGGATTGTACAGGATAGTTCCTCCTGGCTTGCAGGATTTGTGGGAAGGCACTGCAAGATTGCACTGATGATCAGAGCCCTCCTGGGAGGATCCTCACCTCTACCTCTGTGCTTTATAGCTCAAGATTGGCAAAGAGGAAGTGTCTCTGGAAGTTGTGAGGGCACAAAGGAACAACTCTCTATCCCTCAGGAGCCCCAGAAGGCAGCACCAGCAGCTGGATGACTGCTGGCAAACACAACCTTCTTCTTGATGGAAAATAGCATTTTTATCAAATTGTGCTCAAAAATGACAGGATCCTCCAGCAGGGATCTACTTACAGATGCTGCCACTTGAGAGGCACTCTGAAAGTCATCCACATCTTCCCTTAGTGCTTCCACCCCTGGCACCTGAGCTGTTCCAAAGAGGTAGAAGAGAAGGAAACCACTCTCATTAAGTCAGCATTAGTCACTCTGAAAAGCAAATGCCTATCCATTAACTGCTGGGAAGGTAAATGTGGCTACTGTACACATGCTGCTTTTCAGTCCCACCCCAGCAGAGTCTCATTTCCACTCATGATTTTAATGTATGCCTGATGGATAAGCTCAGTGCCACCTGGAAGTGTCTCCAAGATGATTAGAGTGAGGGGTAAGCTTCCTTCAGCTGCCAAGGAGCCCCACAGGTCATTTATTTTTACTATTAACATTAAATACTGTTTGTCCTTCACACAAGTGAGCACTGGATCTTCAGCTTCAATAAAATCAGTAACATTTGATACAATTCAATCCGTTCAACTAATCAGAATATAGCTAAAATCCTTGAAGGAAGTAGCTCTGGTCACTTGAGGCAATGTTTCAAAGCCATCCAAGCTATCATTTTCACCTATATTGCCACAAGAGAGCATGACTTGGGGAGGAGCCCAGAATGGTTCTTTGGCACATCCACAGTGACCTAAAGCAGAGTTCATGGGCCTGGCACAGAACTACACTGAACACGTGTAGAGCTACTCTGTGCTTAGCCCACTCCTTGCAAAGACAGAAGCAAGTGGAGGATGAAGAGGGGATGATGATGATGATGATGATGATGATGCAGAGCTGTGGGCAGAGAGCTGTGCAGGAACTGGGAGGTGATGCCACATTTCTGTCCCTGCCACATCTAGTTCTCAGCCCTAATGCCACATATTGGCATCCTGATGCACTTCTCATGCAGAGTAACTCTGCAACAACACTGCAGGTGTCTCATACATTCTGATTTCTATTGAACATCCTCATCTCCAGCTACTCCTCTGCATGCAAGTGTCTGGTTTGAACTTTCTACTAGATTGGCACTTTAAAGGAAAACAGCCAGGAGAAGCTACTCATCCCAATCTCTTCAAGTTTCCTCAAGGAGAAAGTTTCTTCTTCCTACTGCAGAGACAGGAGCTGGCTAGCTGCAAACACTACAGCCAGTGGCTCCTGTCTGACAGCTCCTGAGGTGACATTTGCTTAGGAACATTTATTCAGCCAGCTGAGCACCACATGTCCCAGCACAAGCTGCAGATCTCATTCCAGGACATGGCACCTGCACACAGAGGCACAGCACCAGGGAATCCATCCTTTCCAGCCCAAGTGTATTGCTCCTGGGAGAGACACCAGAGGAGCAAGTGTGTGCCCAGCCCTCAGTGCACAGGAACTGCCCCACAAGCAGCCTCTCCCACACAAACTGGGCACTGAAGTTGCAAAGTGCTCTGCTTTTCATTGATCCAACAGGAAGAGTTTAATCCCTAATAAATGACTGTATTTTAACCTTGCTTCTACAAGAGTGCACTGACTGCAGAGGTCTCACTGGCAAGAATCTTTTCCTACCTCAGAGGGAAAGGAACCTTTCATCTACAGAGGATGACACGAGATCCTGTGGCACTTAGAGGCAACTGGGATTAAATGAACAACTATCCTTTAGGGATACTATTCCTAACATCCAAATTAGACACAAACACACACAAAACAGCATCAGAAGAGCTCTACAATCCTCCAGCTCACACTCAGCTGGTTCTGCCCAGCAGAACAGTGTGCCAGCATCCCAACTGTCCACTAAGAACAAATCCTGGCCCCAGGCAGCTCCCAAAACATGCCTAGCAATTATTCTGGAGTGCTAACTGGCCAATGACAAAAAAACATGTTAGAGGCTTTTCTAACAGATTTGAAGTGTAAATGATGGGAGTTCCAGTGCCCAGGAACAGCCTCTGGAAGTGCTTAATCCTCTTTTACAGATGTATCCTCTTTTACAGATGGAACCTCTCCTCTTAAACTCAAGAGCTTGGTCTCTGGGGTTTTTGCTGAGTGGTAAATATTTAGATAACTTACCATCAGAGTCTGGCACTGCTGCCTCAGAGGTCTGAGACACCATGGAGACATCTTCTGGCCTTTCTGCCAAATTATCTCCTTGCAACCTAAATTGAGGGGAAATGGGATGGAAACATTTGCAGTCACACACCACAGATAAGACACAGAAGAGCATCATCTCTTGGCCACCCACACCACAGCAGGTGGGGAGGTCCTGGGGGTCTGTGGCCCATGGAGGACCCACAAGTGGCTGGCTGAGGGGCTGGCCCTTAGGCAAGGTTAAGCCACCAGAGGGAAACATCTGCAGGAGTATTTCCTCCTCCTTTGCCACTTTCTAGAAGAAAACCACAGTAATTAGGGCAGCTTCCCCTTCTGGCTTTCCCCTGCATCAGGAATGTGCAATGCCCTAGTGTCTGTTCTTTTCAAGGAGCATCCCAAGAGTCTCAGCATCCTTCCTCAGGCTCTTAGGAATCCTGGCTACAGCTCCTGCTCTGTAGAAAAGGTTTGTAGCTCTCAGCACAAGGTAACTGCTAGTTACATAAAGGTTATCTTACCTTAAATGTATTCAGAGATGAAAAGAGTAAGAAAAAAGCAATTCAATTCTGCCAAGCCCAGGAATCATAAAAATGCATTGAAGCAAAAACCTTGGGGAAAGAAACAACTTATCTCTTCCAAAAAGCTCCTTTCAGTCTTTAGTCTTCCTCTCTGCAGCTGCTTTACACTAAACTGAATTAACCTTTGAAGCCAAGCAGAGTCCCCAGAGCTGACTGTCACACTCCATTGCTCCCCAAAATCAGCCCCAAAACCCTAACCCAAGGAAAAGTTACCACTGTTGGACAAACTCTCCTTTAATGCCCATGCCAGTAACCCCCAGCAAGAGTTCCATCACTGGAGCTCCCTTCCCATCCTGGAACATGCCCATGGGACTTCTCTTTCTTGTGAGACTCAGCAGCCTGAGGCTGGGTAAACTCACTCCACTTGTGATGTTCCCCAGAGGTGAACAACACTTGGATCCAAACCTGCAACACACATTTGCTAAGACTAATGAATATCATTATTAAGAAGAGAAACTTATTGAGAACCTAATGATGATGTTTCTTTGGCAACCAGAGGGAATTCCAGGCAGAGATGAGGAGAAGGATAAATTGGACTTGTTGGACTTTCCTCTTTATTTTCCAGCTCAGATCATCTGCTTCCTCTCAGTAATTTAAAGCATTCCATCCATCTTCTCTCCCTGCTAGCACTGTGATACTGAGCTATAATCTCCCAGAACAAATACATAACTCCAGGGAAGTTATAGCAACAGAGCTCAGACAGCACAAGGCCTGAAAGGCCCCACATGTGTTTAGGTTCCATGGAATGTTTTCTTGCACCTTTCCCTAGCAACCTCCCCAGCCCAGCAGGAGCAGCACTCCAAGCTTTGCAAGCCTGTGTCCTGACCTGCCCAGAACATGGGCACTTCATTTCATTCCTCATTCTCCAGCATCCTGATCCAAATGCTGAGCTCATGGACCTTGCCTTGCTGTCTCCACTAAGTCACTTCTGCACTGCTTTATCCTGGTGGGAAACCCAAAGCTTCCCCAGCCAGGAATTTCTGACCTCTCCCATTTCTTCTGCTAATGTCTTTTACAAAAACATAAATGTTAAAGCAGTGCCAGCAAAATTCTTAATGAATTCACAGTTCCAGAGACAAAAAGCTCTCCCTTCCCCAGCACAGAGCCCAGCAGTCAGTAGGATGCTGACATCCTCTTCAAGAAGCATCATCAGAAGCACTCTCTTGCTGTGAAACTCTGCATCTGCTTTAGCTCCACACTCCAGCTCACACACTAAATCACCACAAATGATCTGAAAATTCAGAAAAACGCTATTTAAAAATGGATTTGGCATCTCTTTGTGCCAATTGAAAGCATTCTTTTGCAGTCACTCCTGGAGCTCTCTATCAGCAATAGGTAACTCACAGCCACAAGGTTTTCAGCTGGCAGAATATCCTCTTGCTGAGCAGAACTTACTCCTGCACCCAGGCTGCAAAATAAGCTTTTCTGTGTGCTGCTTGCCTTTTCAGAGGGGCTGAATGCAGGCCTTTGTGCATCTCCATAAGTGCTCTCTGCAGCTATTTCTGAGGGGAACCCAAAGTGGAAATACATTTCCCAGCCTAAGGAATCCATAAAGGGACTGAATTATCTAATCCTTTTACAAGATGGGGAATTAAGCCATTCTTAGGGCAATCTTTTATCTGCTGCTGGCTTCAAACCATTATCTCACAGGAGAAAAATTACAGGCTTTGTCTGTCCTTTCAGACTGAACACTCTTTTCTTCCCCTGTGAACCATTTTTTCCAGGACTCGTGAAAGAGTTTGGGGGGTTTGTGTGTGCATGTGTGTCTTTCTGCAGAGCCTCAGATCAGCACCAACAAGCCTCCCCCAGCTCCTGATCTCCTGCCTTCCTCCCTGGGCCCTGTGCATCCAGCACCACTGCTGCTGGGCTCTGGAGCAGCACACAAGCAGGATCTACACACACAAATTCCAGCTGGTTCCTCCAGTTCTTGTGTCTCCACGTGCTGATGGTCCTCATGGCTCTGTGTCCTCACAGAATCCCAGAATGGTTTGGGCTGGAAGGCACCTTTCCAGGTGCCCTAGTCCAGCCCCTGCAGGGACATCTCTAAGCAGAGCAGCTTGCTCAGAGCCCAAACAGCCTGACCTGGGATGCTTCCAGGGATGGGACCTCTCCCACCTCTCTGGCAACCTGGGCCACATCATGAGGATCTGCTTCAAGTCCAGTGGTGTATTTCAGAGAACCTACAGGTGACTCTGAAATTCCACACAGTAGCACACAGCCTGTATTCCTGTGACCCAAGCACAGATGGAAGTGGTGGAGACTACACTGTAGGAAAGCAAATTTACTAAAACACTGGAAAAACCCAGATGGTCAAAGGAAAAATAACTGGCAAGCAAGCTCCCAGATGGTGTGGAGGACAACACCTCTTCAAGGAGCCAGAGAGACAGGTGATGAGCAGGGCAACAATGAAGACATGAGACTTGTTGAGGATTTCTTCTTTCAGGAGCATCTGTAAGCAGCAGCATGCCCACAGCATCTCATTTATTCCACATTAGCAGCCCCAGCAGACGTTGCTGCACTTGAACTGTGCTCCACGTCCCAATGGTGACTTGGAAAACCCACATTTGCTTTTTTAATGTACAGATGTCCTTTGTTTATTTATCCCCATACATTTGATTCCTCTCCTATGTTCAAAAGGCCTCAGGACATCATGCTTTTGCTCCAGCTAATCTCCAAATATGAACTACAATATTGCATTTCAGCCTTCCATTTGTATGCACCCAGTGCTCCTGCCCAACATTCTTGCTCAGAAGCCTCCAAGCTTGTGGCACAGTATGTTTTCTATAATCCCATTTCTTTTTTAATCACATGCAACCCCCTTTTTGTATGCTATTGATGTTCAGAAGAATGAATGCAGCCCTTGCACTATTAAAAACAAAAAGCTTCTTACTTCCAGGAATGCCTTGGCAAGCCTCCACAAGGAGAAGGTTTAGCTCTGGAGCATGGCAGTGGACATACAAGGCTAATGGGTGGTCCTTACAAAGAGAAAAGAGACAGAAAGAAGAAGCCCCCCTCAAAAGCACATTAATATTATCTTACACCTCATGCCTGATTAAACTCTTGCAGAACTCTCAATGTGCAAGTCACAATACAGGAGGAAATATGGAAGTTTTACAAATTGCCATTTAGCTCTTTCTTTAACCCCAAGGAGCTTGGCTGCTGGCTGAGGGTGGCTCAGGACTCCCCAGGCAGGGCTGACAGCCACTGCCTTCTCCTGGATGGGAGCAAGGGCTCACACAGCCCTGCTCTGCTATGGGCCTGGCCTCCAAGCCACCCACACTAGCTGTGCCCTTAGAGGAAGAAGGAGCTTTTATCACCATAATTTGGCTCAGATGATCTAAATCCAGAGCAGGGGCACTAAAAAGTCTCTTTGCTAACTGGACTAAAGAGCCCAAGGCAAACCTTCCACACACAGGGGGGTTGTAGCTTTATCTTCCTGTACCTCCACACCTTGTTTTGTTCCACCTTGGGAATGATGTCAGCCCTTTATTNCAGCACAGCCCCCCCCAGCAGCCCTGCTTGCCTAACCTGACTGGACAAGCTCCATTCTCTCCAGAGCACCCAGTGCCACTAAGAGCTCCATTCAGCTCAAATCACTTTATACAACCAAAAATTGGGCAAAATGAAAATACACCTGTTTCACTGTAACCAACAACCACCTAGAGCTTTCCTCTGGATTGCACTCCAACCCCAGAGGATTTACAGAGGAACTGCCCAGCACACAGAATGACTTAGAGAACATGAAATAATCAGCATATCGTTCCTAAAGCAAATGGATCTACTAACAAGTTCTGCATTATGACCTTACCCCTAAGACTAGGCTTGGTCCTAGCAATGGAGATAAATGCCAACACTGAGGGACTTGCAGACAGATGACCCAAACAGCCAGGCTGTGATTCCACACCACAGTGTTTTCAGTGGCTACATCACTGAGGAACAGAGAGTGGAATTGGGAGTGGAGCCAGAGGCAAAAACCTGTCCTTGTGTCCTTAAAGCTTCATGCAGCTCTCTAGCCACTGCTTCAGCTGCTGCAAGAGGCACTGGACAAACCTGCTGTGGAGCTAGCTGCACTCATCATTCTGCCTTCAACTAAGAGAGGAAAGGTGTCAGGCTCAGCAGGGAGGACAGAACACTCCAAAGAACAGACAGACCTCCTCACCTTGAAGAACAAGTGCTGGTTTCCTCCCTGCTGCACACAACAGCAACACTCACTCCTCTCTTTGGATCTGCCTTGCTGCTGATGGGATGGTGTAGTTCTGGAATCCCTTCACAGGTTAAAGAGCAACTAAGCTGCTACAAGAGGGGGAAGAACCCAGCCAGGTAGGGATCCTCAGCACCTTCCTTAGGGCAGGGAACAAAAGGAAGGTGTCCAGGAGGAACACAGCACTGCTTTGCACTCTGAGTGAGGTGACAGAAGGGGACTTTGTGAGACCTTGCCCCCACAGCTCCTCTCTGAGGCTGCAGTCCTGCAGTCCAGCCACTGCAAGGGTTGCTAGGCTGGCACCAGCCCTGAGAGCACACACAGGCTCTTGGCACCTGCTGGGAGCAGCTCCCTTGGGGAACTGCACATTTAATTAACCTCCTCAGCAATCCATACCAGACTTTATGTCAACTCAAAAAGAACATGCAGGAAACTCCAGATTTCTCTTTCCCTTGCCTTTCTCCTGGTTACTGCATGGACAACCCATGCCAGCTTTAGAAAGGTGCCACACTTCCACCAGTGGGCAGTTGGGAATCGTTTTACAACACAAGCAAGCTGTGTCTAGGGAATTGGGAAGCATTCCCTGAGCAGAATGTTTGCTCTTTTCTTCAAGCATGAGGCCACACTGCTGACAGCAACTCTACAGTCACTGGTACTGTAAGTTAAACTCCCTAAGGCTCCACAGCCCAGCAGAAGGGATGCTGCTGCATGGCTGATGCAGTACCCCAGAGCACCAGAAAGAGTTCTGAAGCCTCTCTTCCTCCACAAGTGCCTTTAAAAAGTAGTAATTTACAAGAAAAATGGAAAAAAAGTGGGGTGGCATATGGCCAAACTTTTGACTTAATTTCACCACAGGTTGCTTTTTATTTACAAGCAGCTAATCCCCTCTCAAGCCACACAATAGGGCAGCCACTGGCAAAGGCAGGCAGATAAAATTGGCATGCCTCTGCATTGTTCTTGCTAATCTGAACCATTAAGGGAAGGGTGAGAAGGCTAGTTTTGTCATTTAAACAGGCTTAAACCCTTTCCCCAAATGAGGTTTTGTCTAAAGAGAAGAATGCAGGAGGAAATTTCAGGGCTTTCTGTTAGTGTTGCATTCTCCAGTTGACTTGGCTACAGGAACACCAACCTGTTTATTTGGCCTTCCTACTGTAAATGCAAGAATGATTTCCAGCTGTCAAAACCAAAAGGGGTTCAGCCTGATTCAGTGATTTCTCAGAGGTGAAACAGGATGAGATTATGAAGTGCTAAGCAGCAGCTCTTTGAAAGCCTGAACTGCACCTGTGCAACTAAATCTCCATTTATACAGGTGCTTTTCAAATTGGATTGGAACCTTTACATTCCCTGATTCATCCCCTGGAAAACCACAGAAGCTCAAATAACTAATGAAATTCAGAGACAGAAAGGCTTAAAATAGCTTCAAGCTGTGAAGTAAGGCCTAAGACTAAGCATGCTCTTTGATGCTTTGTTGACGCGACACATGGAGCGCAAACACCAGCCGCACACCCCGAATGCCAGAGGTCACAGGGGAGCCAGCAGCTAAGGGATTATTTTGCCTTAGCACAGCAGAGGTCATCACCTGGCCTGTGAGCACCAACCAGAGCTGAAAACCTGGGGGAAGGAATGCCTTGGTTAGCATGATCTGGGCTTGGTTCGCTCCTCACCTGGCACACCTCGCGCAGATATTCAGCGTGACCTTCGCCTGCGGCTCAGCCGGGTGAGCGCTCCGGCTCGGATTGAACTTGCTCCCAGAAGACACCACACTGGTTACTCCTTCCATTCTCAGGTCATCAAGATCCTCTGCAACGAGACAGAACAACTGGATGAAAACAGGATTAGATTCGGAGGCAATAAAGGTGCTTGGCCTGCAGCATCACTGAAGGATGGAACGACTCAAAACTCAGGAAGTAAACACAGTTACTTGTGTGATGATAGGAGGAGAAATTTGAGAGGAGTTTCTTTGTATTTATTATCACCCTATTACAAGTGGTTCCTTAAAAAATACTCGGTATCAGTTCCACTCCCAACAGTGCTGTGTATTTGTCATTGACACACACCCTGTCACCAAGAGATGCAGTGCAGCAGCTGCACCTGGCACAGGGCACATCCAGGAGCACATCCACTTGTCTGAGTGCCTGCTCCTCCCCTCAGTTCTTCCACCATCTATTCACTTAGCAATGAAAAAACACTCCTCAAATGCTAGTGCTCTGCTATAGCCAGCAAATGGGAAGCTGATCCATGTACCACACTGACAGAGACCATCATCTGCACACCTGCACCCACCTCACTGCTGGCATCTCTGGGCAACCCAGAGTAGCACCAAGTGCTTTTTCTACTACTGTAAAATCACTCCCATTTGGGGGAAGAGCTTGAGGCTAGAATAGTGTAACTCAGCTGGACTGCAGAGGAACTCTCTTGGTTTACAGGCAGGATAGTCTTTGGGGATAATCTAGATGGCTTTTTTGCTAACATAAAATAGCAGGTTCTGCATACCTAATGTAGCCTCAGACCCCAGGTTTCGGTTGTTTCTAATCTGGTTAGGTTCTAGCTGAAAGGTAAACAAGCAAAGCAGTGCCTAGCTGCTGTTGGATGAGCACCAGCCACTCCACTCAACAAGAGACATCCCTTTTAAGCAACAGCACCCAGAACAGCAAGGCTAAACCTAAATGACACTCTTGTGACTAGATTTTCTTCTCTATAATGCTTTGTTTTGTTGCTTAGGAAAACTCTCCTCCCTCCCCAAATGCCTTGGCTTGGTGCTGTAAACTGGCAGTTCCACTGAAGTTTCTGGCATCAATGGAGCCCATTTCCACACCTCTTTGCTTTACATTTCATCTGTATTTCTAATTCAAAGGCCTTGGAAGGGTTTCTGATGCAGAACTATGAAATCAGCCCTCTATGAGTCACTGCAGACAGAAGTATTACATATTGGGAACAGATTAGGTATTAAAATAAATAGTTTAATTCTGCTTTAAAGAGGTGTGAAGAGTTCCATGTTTTCTAAGGCTGTAAACCACTGGATAGGTCACAGTTGAAATGCAATTGAAGCAGATGCCTCAGGGTTTTCTTCTCCCTAAACAGATGTGATTGCCTTAAATGAGGTTTTCAGCTCTTCTCTGCTTGATTAACTTTTGGCTCTCTGATGACTTTCAGTGGAGTGATGACAAGGGCTGCTCTCTATCATACCTTTTGGATCTGGCTCTCTAGACCCAAAACATGCCTTTTATTCATTTTGGGGCAACTAACAACATCCTTCCCCTCAAGAGAAAATTCAGTGTCAGTTTGTAGAGGCCACGTGGCTTGCAGAGGTGCCTGGAGCTGCAGCAGAGTATTGTGCAGCACTGGTTTCCTGTCCCATGCAGTAACGTGCATGCCAAAATGCAGGTGTGAAATACAAACCCCTACATTATATATACATAAAGTCATACTTTAGCACTTCACACACTTCAGC
This sequence comes from Bucco capensis, assembly GCA_013396975.1. Taxonomy (NCBI): domain Eukaryota; kingdom Metazoa; phylum Chordata; class Aves; order Piciformes; family Bucconidae; genus Bucco; species Bucco capensis. The sequence goes on along the minus strand of VWZO01013356.1, from coordinate 971,905 downwards.
ACAGGTACTAAACTCTCTCTTGCTCTACAGTTGATACGTGTTCTGCAGAAGAATATTTGTGTTCTTGTCAGAATAAAGACAAATGACTGCAAGAATGCATTTTCAGGGGAGAAAAAAGAAGAGTTTGCAAGGGTTCGGATGTTTCTATGTAATGTTGGAAAGAATCAGTCTCAGCCAAAAGGGATTTCATTGAGAAGTCAACTCAGTTACAGGGCCTGGAACAGTGACTCTTTTCTCCTCCTTTGTGCTCTCTACCAGCCCAAGCAGTGATGATACAGCTCAGTGGTTCAGTGATTTTATTGAGCAGCAATGAGGTAATTCACTGCCAGAAGAGAGAAAGAAAAGCCAAGCTGACAACTGCTTATGTGATGGAAGACAAAAAGACTGTGAAATTTCTCCAAACCTTAAGGAACTGTTACCTATCTTTGTGCACTGAGAGGCTGGGAGCTCACACAAGAGAAACAATCTCCCTTGTGCTAACCAGTGTGCTAATAGATGTTTCTTATTCTAATGCATGGCTGTGCACTGTGTTCCTTTCTTTGATCTCGTGTTCATTCTCTGCTATACAGGGGATGGGAAGGCTCTGCCTTGGTCCCACAGCAATTTCCATTAAGCATGCTCTGTGTAGTATAAAAAGATCTCTCTACCTACAAACCAACCCCCTCCCACTTTCCTCAGATCAGCAATTGACCAAAATACCTTCCCCAGCTGCAATACTCACACATTGCCACAACTGAAACACCTACAAGGGAGATAAGGATCCCAAGTGGGATGCAGCATCTCCCAGAGCAGCTGTGCTAATAACAGAGAGCAAGCAGAGCAGAGAGGAAGGAGCACCAATGCCAAGCATCCTAGAAAAGCTGCACGGGTGCTCCATGGCTTGGGGGGAGAACCTTACCCCCACCTCCCCAGAGCAGCTTGGGCAGGCAGAGAGAAAGCAGAGAGGTCTGCAAGGTGCCAGTGAGCACAGGCATGCTCAGCAAAGGACACCTGGCACATTGTATGGCAGAGCTCATGGTGAACTCTAGGTGCATTCAGGTCATGGCTGGGACAGTGAGATAGCAGTGATTCTGTCATCATCACCATTATCAGCTCTTGGATAAGGAGCCAGAAGAAACAAGCTGTGGATCTTTGCTATTAGTCTTCAAACCTCTGCCCAGCTGCAAAGGGACAATTGTCCTCCTTGCTACCTCTGCTAGCCATGAATCAAAGAGAAGAGCAAGCATCAGATAGCATCCAACCACTGAAGCTCTCCTGTTTCTTCCAGATCCACTCCTCTATCAGCCTGCATCAACTCTGCTTTGTCCTGAGACAAGCCCATCTGGTTTCTATCACTATCCCTCTTTTGGCCAGACACTGGGACATCTGGAAGACTGCACTGTCTACCCTCAGAGGAGCAGACACTGAGCTGGATACCGTCAGCATACCAATGGCATCACTCTGACAGGACATGCTCTTCCTCACTCACTCATGAAATTGATGCTGCTGACGTCTTCTGAGAGAGGGGAGGACAACATTTATAACCATTTTCTGTCTCCAGCTGGGTCAAGCAGCTCAGCTTCAGGTATGCCAAAGCCATCCCACCCAGCCAGCAGATGAGCCAGGTAATAAAGTTCCAGACAAACCTCACAGCTCCCCAAAAATGATGTTTAACTGAGCAGAAGTAAATGCTAAAGGATCCCTTTGGTTACAGAAAAAGCTGTGCAGCTAGCTGGGCTGTGGCACAGGTGCTGCTTACTGCTGTGAGTGCTCTGGCAGCTCATGTCTGCTCATGCTTTGGGTAAGAGAAAATCAGAAGGCTTTTGGTTTTGCCACAATGCTTGCACAAGCATAGAGCATTACAAGACAGAGCTGGCTGGAATGCTGCAGCAGATCCACAGGAACACTTCCAGTTGTCTGTGCACACTCAAAGTTCCCTTCAGATGAGCACCTCAAATCAGCTCTGAGCCAGAAGCTCTCCCAGCTGCCAGAAAGCCTGAGCACTTCCTCTGCCCTGAGCAGCTTCTGTAGACCTTGAGCACCTGAGGAAATGCCCACAGCAGGCAGCATAGCTTCCCCCACACCAGGGCAATGTTCTGCTGCAGCTATCACCTGCTCATGAAACATTTACCTGTGTGAAGAGGCAAGAGGATGTGAACAATTGCCCAGTTATTGCTGGCAAGCTAGAAATAACATGTCCATTACAAGCAAAGCAAGCCCAAAGATGAGCAGGTTACCAGAAACAGAACCCCAAGGCACTGCTGGCAGAATGAGGATGTTTATAGGACTTGGAAGTTTGATGGGAAGAGTTCTGATTCCTTAAGGCAATTCAAGCCTTTTCACCAGTCCTTTGGAACAACCAATACTCAAGGATGAGAAAATAACTACAGCTAGACCTTAAGAGGATTTTGCCTCTAGACAACTATTTAGAGCCAAGTCCACAAAACCAGCATGATTTTGATCAGATCATGATGTGATTATTCCTGCAACAAGGCAAGGATGAATCCAGCCTCATTATTTGTGACTGACATAACCCAGGAACCACGACAGGATGAGGAATTCCTCTCAGAAATACTCAAATATGTCAGAAGGTTTTTCTCTCCCTCTGAGGGCATCCGAGCAAGCATGAAAGCCTCTGACAAAATCCCCTGCAAAGATACATTTCCCCCTCAGGCAAATGGAGAAACAGGTCTGCAAGCTATTGCCAGACACCTTGCCAAGCCTCCTCCAGCCCACGTGCTGCTCAGAGCCCTGCTGCAGCTAGGTGACAGAGATGGAACAATTAAAGCTGTGACATTCTGGGGCACTGTCTCCCCACAGCCATTCATTCACAGCTCCCTGGGGTCACTCACTCACTGACTGGGAGTCAGAGACAGAAATGAAAGGGCACACAAAGTTCCTTTGTAGATGGCAAACTGACAACTGCTCAGGCAGCTGCTGAGTGCCCTGAACCAAACACAGAGGCATCCAGCTCCCAGGAAAAAGCATCTGACTTGGAGCAATCTCTAGAGCAGGTGAAGAAGAGAAACAATTCCACAAGGAAGCACTGGTTAGCTATTCCCTCTGGGCAGGAGAGGAGTCAGGACTCTGGTGCACACTTCAGTGTCTGCAGAGACAAATCTATCTCCAGCTCTGGTGATTTCCCCTCCTGTGACAGGAACTAGCCCTCTGCAGGACACACAGCTATTTAAATAATGATTGATGAACAAGAACAGCAAATGGCAACTTTACACCACACAAATCTTCCTTTCCCCAGCCTGCTGGACAAGAGCTCTCTGAGCAATCTGAGGCTGAAGAGACTTGCAGGACAGCTAGGAAAGGATTAGAGGTAACATCAGTTTGGTATTTCTGCCTCAGCATTCATAGCTTCAAAAATAGAGTAGTATAAAAGTCAGGAGCATTTACAAGTTCTTCAGTAATGTGGGAATGTTTTGGAGCAAAAAGCAAGCATGTTCCTTACCTATGACTTTTTCACTATGAACAATGCCTTTGAGAACAATTTTGCATTCTTTCCGTTTCATTCACAACATCTTCCAAGGTTTTACTCTCCTCAGGCTGAAAACAATCCCTTTCTAACTTCTGCTTTTAGTAACATAAGGGGAGAACCCTTTCTGAAGCCACAACTGGACACACATGGAGAGAGACTCGAGAGGTCAAGCAGCAGATGCAGTGCAGACAATGTCACATTCTGACCTGACAGCATGGCCCAGATGTACCTGGCTCCTTGCATGTGCACAGCAGTTAGAGCCTGCAAACACCTCACCACAACCATTCCTGTTCATTTCATTTAGCTGACATTAATTTCCAGCACTAATCAAATGTCACAACTGCTGAGTCTAGGATCAGCTCTGTGCTAAGTCAATTACACATGCTATGAAATTAAATCAAGTTCAAATGCATCAGGGAAGTTCATTCTTACAGAAATGCCAGCTCATTACCCTGAGCTGGGTATCAGCATCTCTTCCCTACACACTCATCCCTTCCCTGTGCCTCAGGAACTGCTTTGCCAGCAGGTTTACAGAATTGGGGATGGATTACACATCCAGGTGGGCAGCAGCAGCCCTCGGGAACAGCAACTGTTGATGTGATTCTGCCACATCCTGACAAGTGCTGCTCTCTGAGCTCCCTTGCTTCAACATCAATCACGATGACAGGAGCCAGAGAGCCACAATTTCACAATCAGATGAGTCATGCAGCAGGCTCACAGGATCACTGACCTGGAGATGGGAAACTGGGCACAAACACACACACTTGGCTAAAATGGACACATCTGGGCAGTTCCAAGGAGAGCCAGTGTGACTGAGGCAGTCACGGAGCTTTGTGAAGCCAGCTCTTTGCTGTAATTCTTGACTGTACACAAGAACAAGATGTTTGCTTCCTCAGAGGAAAATATGACTTTCTAAACTCAAGAAGGAAAGAAAACAAACCTCTTTCTCATCTCTTCTGCACATTTTTTTTTTTGCCTGATGTACAGTTCTCTGCAATCACAGGTTTAAAATTCCTACTCATTGCAAAAAGCAGCAGAAAAGCCTTTGGTCAGAGCTGACAGCAGCGAGCCCCAGAACATCAGCTCAAAGTCACCTCTCAGTTCTGGCAGTCCCAGGCCGCTTTGGGGTGAATCTGCCTACATCCCTCACTAGAACAAAGCCCCTGTTCCATCTTTAGAACCTCTGAGATTACAAACACGGCAGCTTTGCGGTGTTTTCCCTTCCCTGAGGTACATTTGCCCTGCAGCCTCAAGCACTCAGCGGTCGTGCCCAGCAGCTCCAGGCTCACCAGCCGCGGAGCGAGCCCACAGCGCCCTCGTGTGGCCACAGCCCGGCACTGCCTCCGGCAGCCACCCGAGCAGCGCTCCAGCGCTCCGTCAATCGCATCCCATGGACACCTCTGCTCTCTGCTCATCCACTGCTCGGTCTGTACAACGGAGAAGCATCTCCTTGTGCACCCCAAAACATTCACATCTGTGCCCATTTCTCCTGCAACCTACATGAGGCAGGCTTGTGAGGAACAATCTGCAACTCAGCTCTTTATTTCAGCTGCACGCTGGAAGCACATCTCTGTGTAAATCAGTCAGGACTAGGAAATCACAGTTATCCAAAGGACAGTCTCTGTGTAAATCACAACTAGTAAATCACATTTATTATGTTGGCTAGGTCTAGTTACTCTGAAATAAGCAGAGAACTCTTGCAAACTCGAAGTGAGAGAGAAAGCAGGAATGGTTGACAGGCTGGAGCTGTGGGATCCAGCTCTACTGCAGATGCACTTTACCAGCCCATCCAGTGAGGAAAAGGGACCCCGAAGTGATCCAAATGTGTGCATGTTCAGAGCTGAACATCTTTTTGCTCGATGATAAAGCTTCACACAGAACTACTTCAGCTCCCAATTAGATACACAACACAAAGCTTGTCCTTGGGATGGACACCAAACAAGCTCTTTGGTATCACTGCCAGGCACAGCCCTGCATTGCCCTCTTACATTTACAAATACATCTGATTTTACAGTTCCAGTTCTCCTCTGTTTAAAGCCAGGAAGATCCTTTCCACTGTGACGTTATCTGCCAGTATTTCAGCATAACAGAACACACTTAGAAGGGTACTGGAGTGTTAAGAGCCCTCCTGCATCCTACCCCATACATAAAGAGTGCTATCTGCAGCTGTAATGCAGCTCCATAATAGTCTTTTTCATCTTCATACATCTATTTCCTTTAGAATTACAACACCTTAACAGTTTGCTCTATCAGGAATGCCTCATTCCAGCTAAACCTTCATTGGCACTTCTGATGTGAGCACTAGGAGCAGTTTTCTTTTTAAAGACAGTATACCAGCAGTCGATTTAATGTTCTTAATACCCAAATAAATCAACCAAACTCTGAAATAGAATCTCTTGAACACACAAAGATGGAAGTTTGTGTTCTGCATTACCAGTAGGGTATGCATTAAAATCATCTGCTGTGACTAGTGGAGTTTGCTTGCCCAGAATCCAGACCTAGCAGGGTGAGGGTTTGTAACTGCTTAAGAGCGAGCTGAAAAAGCAAGGAATATTGAAGGCTAAAGGGAAAAACTGAAGCAGCTCTGTGCAACAATGCTCTGCCAGTCAGTGATGGCAGAAAGCCATGGCTGGAAATTAGTTCTAGTGCCCACAAGCAGTGTAAAAAGCATCAGAGCAGTTAATGGCTAAATGCAGTGCCTTATAAAAAAAATCCAGCCCCAGTATCACACAGTTACTGAGCTGGAAAATAGAGCAACAAAAAAGACCTGTGTCTGCTGAGGGGAACTCAGCTTCTTGATGTCAGCTTCACAAGCAAATAAATCACCTTTCCTGTGTGACACTGTGACAGCCTCCAGCTTGGAGCAGGTCTGGGGGGGGACCCCAGCCCCTGCAGCCAGTATAAACACACACTGCCAGCTAAGTGCACCCTGAGAGTGGCAATCTGCAGCCTCCAGCAGCACAGCATTCCCACACCCACTGCTTGATGTTCACTCCTGAAGCTGCAGCTTACACCCCAGGAACCTCCACACAGCAGCTGCATGCTTCAGTGCCAGCCCCAACTAATCTGTGTCTGATCAGATATGACACTTTCTGGATTGATCTCTAACAACAAAAGTATCAGAAAATGGAGAGAATGTTGTGGAGTTACCCAGCAGTTCCATTGCATCATCTTCGTTGTCAATGTCTTCCTCAGTGACAGATGGAGCTGTGCTCTGAGCAGAGTCAAAGGAGTCCTGAGAGAGCATGGCAGCCAGCAGTTTCTTGTGTTGCTGCTGTTGTTGTTTTAGTCCTTTGGTCTTTGGCTCCATTTTTAAGCTGTGAGGGAGGAAAGCACAACTCTCTCTTACTGCTGCACCCCACAGCCAGCTGCCTGGGCCAGCAGCAGCAGAGCTCACCACACACAGCCTGGTCAGGAGTGAGCAACAAACCATCACTTCAATCAGCTGTAACTGGAAGCACTCCGTGTGCCTCTCCTCTCCTTCAGCTGGCAGGCACAAATGTCACTGAATTATCTGAGGCTACATTAGCTATGGAGCAGATGAATGAAATACAGATGAGCTAGCAAAAAAACCCTCACTGCTGGCAACAACTTGACTCTGAGTGTTTCATTTAATCTCATAAACCCCACACTCTTCCCCCTACTTTGGGATGTCACATTAAAACTAAATGATTATTACCTCTTATCTCATGCATGTGGTGTGCAGTCAGCTCCAAAGCCTGCTAATAGTACTTTAATTCCCAGTAACACTGAATCAAACCTTGAAGAAAGTGCCAGTTATTAGAGAACTGGTGTTAAACACTCAGATTAACCTTCAGCAGCAGAGAGCTTACAAACCTGTGCCATCAATTGTGCTATCAGCACTGTCTTGAATTCGTGCAGTGTTGTTATGATCACACTGCAAGAGTGCAAGGATGCTTTTAATCAATGCCACACGAAAGCTGCTGGGATGCTAATGAAGCAAAGAATGATCCCAGATACAAAATCAGTTCTCCAAATGTAAATCCCTGCACTGCATGGGATGGAACAGCCACTCATTTTCACTGAAAATCAGCATTTCCACTCAGCAACAGATGTTTTTCAACAGGTCTCCAGCACTTACTGCTCTGAAGACTACTGAGCCTTCCCTGGCATCAGGGAGCCCACGTGCTCCCTAATTAACATGCCAGGCAAGGTGGTTTTGCCACCTTAGACCTTGCAAAGGGAAAGCAGAGAGTTCTTAAGAGAGGAAGAAAAGGGTGTTTGCTGCAGTCAGAGTACTAGTCAAAACCCAAAGGGAAAGCCCTCATGGCTGAGGGAGAGCTGCAGGTGTTTGAGCCAGCTCAGAGAGCACAAGCTTTACATTTAAAAGGCAAAAAAACCCCAACAAACAGAAATCTCTCTCACAGAAATGCAGTGATGCTTCAGTGTCTGTGATGAACAGGGATCTTGGAAGGGCGGAAAGTGGACTCCTTACAAAGATGATAATCTCTTCCAGGTGGCTGAAGCACAGTGACAGACATGCTCCTCACCCTCAGTGCAACAAACCATCACAGGGTATTTACTGCAGAGAACACCATTTGCTCTTTCAGAAAGAATCACTGTTAACACCAAGATGCTAAGTATAAGAGCTGAGGGTGAATTGAGGAAGTCCTGTTAAAAATGACATGCTGTTTGGCTTGTCTAGCTTTCCTTCAAATGGGAGAACCAGATTGATCACTGAAGACGAACAAAGAGCTACTGCCAGCTGCTGAAGCAGGAGGGTCTGGAGGAGCTGAATGAACCCACACATCAGAGAAGGATTACACCAGGGTCCCCAACCATCTCAACACTTAGCTTTATACATGGGAATAAACCCAGGGGATTGCAATGGGTATAAAGATAACCATGTAGCAAAGCATGAGAAGAAACCAGCGCCATGCTAACATCTTCCCTTTTGCCTGCATGCTGCCATGCCATGGCACTCTGCCCTCAGAACCAGGGGGTTACAGGCAGCTCTGCTTCCCACATGAGACCGTTTCTAGGCTGAACTCAGATCCCACCTTCCTCCAGGGCTGCTGCTGTCCTCACTGTCCCACTGCTCGTTCTTGTTCCTGGGGGTTGGTGGCTGCAGCATCTCTGCAGCCAGAGGGTCAGCGTCGTTCTCCTCGCGGCCCATCCACTCGCCGATCACCCGCGGCCTCAGCAGGGCACTGCTGAACCCTGCTGGCTCCTGGGGAGAGAGCAAGCACAGCAGCACCGCACTGCTGCTTCTCAACCACACAGCGACACGGGAAAGAAAACTCTGCATTACACAAGTCCATTAGCATGGAGGGGCTGCAGTGTGGCCAGGGAAGGGCAAGGGAGCTGGGGAAGGGCAAGGGAGCTGGGGAAGGCTCTGGAGCACAAGTGTGCTGAGGAGCAGCTGAGGAACTGGGCTTGGTTAGGCTGGAGAAGAGGAGGCTCAGGGGACACCTTCTTGCTCTCTACAGCTGCCTGCAAGGAGCTTGGAGCCAGCTGGGGGTTGGTCTCTTCTCCCAAGGAACAAGAGGACACAGCCTCAAGTTGTGCCAGAGGAGGTTCAGGCTGGATATTAGGAACAATTTCTTCACTGAAAGAGTGGTTAAACCCTGGCCCAGGCTGCCCAGGGAGTGATGGATCCCTGGAGGGGTTCAAAACAAATGTAGACATGGCACCTCACCATATGGCTCAGTGACATGGTGCTGTTGGGTCAACAGTTGGACTTGATCTTAGAGGTCTGTCCCAACCTTAGTGGTTCTATGACTTTATGATTTTGGAGGGACACAAAATACCCAGAAACAGTCACAGACTAAAGAAGAGAGTCCCATTAAAAATATCCCCAGAGAGGTCTGCCCACCCCAGCACCTCAGACCTCTCCTGTTTCTTACTTCTCAACAGTAGCTGTAGAAATCTGAGGTATCATCTTGAGAAGTGATCACTTCTGTTTTGTTTTATGAAGGCACAGCTCTCAAACCCAGAACTGTGCCAGTTCTGCTAAGCAAGAGATGAAGTCTCTTCTAGAATGAGCATCCCAACCAAAAGCCTGTTGTGGATTAACAGCATCACTCTCATTTGCATTATGAATTAATGCAAAACTAATAAATTTGCATTAGGCATTTGGCACTTTAAAAATAACTCTGCTGGGATTCACATAATGATGTATCTTTCCACTTGGAAAATGCCATTAACTTGTTAATGGGATGCACTGCTGAAACCAGCCCTGATGTTTCTAACCACTTACTGGGAGAAGACAGCTGGAGAGGGTTACAAGCAAAACCCAACTGCTGTATTCACAACAACTGCTAAATCAGGAATTTAGAGTAAAGGAAACAAATTGTCCTTTAGAATTGGCTGGAAAAGCTGTTCTGGAGTGGTGAGTTGAATGTTTCTGGTACAGCTGCAGCTCAAACAGTTGTTGTGCTAATCAAACCAAAGACACATGGGTGTGCAAAAAGATGCAAATGAAATGACAGGAGAGGAATGTTTCTTTTGCTTTAATTAAACTCTTCTCTGGGCTTGCAAAGACATTTCAAATGCAGAGTTCCTAATTAGGAGAGAGATTTTCTATTCCTATCACCTCATGAGAGACAATTTTAGGAAAACAGCTAGTGCAACTTCTTTGTTTCCATGAGATTCTCCACACACTTAAGGAGCTTTAGGAAGCCAGAAGATTTCATCCCGAGTGTCTGTTCAATTGAGGCATTTGTGGAAGATGAACTGTGCACTTTAGCCCTCAAGTCTGTGACCAGGCAGCCCTGCTCATGCCCTTTGCTGACCCAGCAGCCTTGCAGTGCCAGCTGCTCATCCTGCACAGCTTCCATGGCCCAGAGACAGGGACTGAGCCATCAGCACACACAGGACACCAAACTCGGCAAGCCTGGAGGCAATGGGATGCAAGAGGAGGGAATCTATACAATAAATCTGTTTTAATTGCAGTCATACACCAATGAACTCAGAATAGGCTGTGTCAAACTGAGAGCTTCCATTGGCACTGAAAGCCTGACCTTGGATTTTCTTTACCTCTGCCTTGGACTGAAGCCCCAGGTGCTGGCACAAAACTAGGAACAGCAGATAGTTGACAGCAATCCCTTTCAATGAAACACCATGCCACAGAATGATTGTAATTCAGAGCAAAGTGGGCTCCCAAATCCAAATGCTCCAGTCACTAAGCAACTAACTAATTAAGTGGAATACTTGAGGAGGAGTTCCATCACCCAGCAGCAGTGATCAAGGCAAAGGCAGCCACAGGTTTGCTGCTGCCAGAAAGAAACAGCTCTGAAAAAAAACCTGCTTATATAAATAAGAAACAAAAATAAACACACACACAAATCATCCATTGTCATAATCAAAGCCACAGGTGAAACCTCCAGATCATGGGCTCTGTCCTAATCCTAATCCCCAGGAGTGTTCTTGATGGTCAGGGGAATAAAGCAAGGAAGGATTTATTGCTGTGTTAGTTTTACATCTCTGGGCACATCTCTGTCAATCCAGGCCAAGCTTGGGCATGCTGTTCTAGACCAGCTCCTCCTGGACAAGCTCTTAGAACACTGCACTTCCCTATAGAGCTTTCCATACTCAGAATTCCTTCAAGCCAACCCAAGGGAAGTGTGCAGGCACACAGTAAATCTTACCTTATCAAGCTCATCAGAAATAGCAATGCCTGAAAACAAAAGAGATTAAAAATGAGTCAATCAGAAACATTCTTTCTAGACATGCCTTTTACTACACTAAGAAAGGGAAGCTTTCATCTGAGAAGGTTGCATGTGGCTCTCTGCACACTGCTGGAGCACACCATGGATCACACCTTGTTCCTTTAGGGAAATTGCCTGGAAACAATAAGCCCTTCACTTTCTCCAGCTGCAATGTTATCAATGCAATGAAGGCAGCAGCTGAAGCACACTTCTACCTGCTTCCTAAAGGAAGCCAGCACCACAGCATTTCCAGATGGACACATTAGGATGCAAATCTGCCCCTGAGCAGCACAAGAGCATGCTGCAATTGCAGCACAGGCACCACTCTGCTCCCTTTCTCCATGGCTCAAGGGAGAGAGGATTCTGTGAAAACAGATGGGATTGAAAGAGAGGAATATCTCACAGCAGCATTTCACAGCAGAATGCAAAACAGTTTTGCTGCATCCTCTGAACAAGAACTTGTTTATTTGTTCTTGTCCTTCCTGTGCCTGAGGTTTTTCTGTGCTTGCTTCCATCATGTCATCTAACTCTTTTATAACTGGGATATTCTGGAGCACACTGACATGCACAGCTAGCCTCAGAATTTTGAACACATCTGCACACCTCAGCCATTTCACACAGAGAGATCAAATAATCATGCAGTTAATGTTGTCATGTTGAAAACTCTGATCTATTGCAAGCAAAGCATTCCCCAGGTTCCTGTGAGCTTTGATAGGAAACATTCCCAGGTTAGGACCAATTCAAAAGCATCTCTCCCTGCATTAGCCTTACAGCTTTTTATACCCCAAACATGAAACCAGTTGGTTGTCATGCCTTTCTTTAGATTTAACTAGGATTATTAACACCACTCTGTACATGGACAGCTTGGATTTTTGTTCCCAACCTTCTATCCCTATGGCAATCTGCAGTAGCACAATGGAGAAAGGATATGATGATCATTATAGCATCTCTGATAAAAAAGCCACCTCCCCACAGGTACCTGCACCATAATATCCCTTTTGAGCCTAGAATGAGCATCTTCCACAGCAAGGAAAAGACTTTCTGCCTAGCACATTCTACTTAATTTTGTAAGGGAAGGCATTGTCTTTCAAAAGAGACATGAACACTGACAGTGACAATGAGGCTGAGGACTGCCCAGCTCTGCCCATGCAGCTCTTGGCAGCACACTTGTGTTTGCAGCTGCTCTCCAGTGCCTATGCCTCTCCACTCAGTGGCACTACTCCTCTGTGAAGAGTGATGTTTAGACTTTGATGCTCTTGCTTTAACAGCACAAAGTTAAGTCTCAGAACAGGAGGAACCACACCAGTCCAGGTCCTTTTGAAAGGGCAAGTCACCAAATCCCTGCTTGCTGCATCATTCCTGATCAGCTTCAGAGCAGCTTGAAGAGCCACAAGCAGTTAAAGGCTTGCAATGTCCTCCTAAGCTACACACAGCTGTAATCACAGCACAGGTGCTGGAAGAAGAAGGGAAGCTGGGAAACTCCAGAGACATCTACCAGTTTTGCTTTTATTTAAGGGCCTGAAATAGTTATAGGAAGAGAGAACAGAAAATTCTAATTAGTTAAGATTTTCTTACGACTTGGATTTTTCTAAGTGCACAAAGTACATCTGACATAAGGAAATAAAATGCTGCTAGCTTCCTGTGTGCCAGGCTGCCAGCCCTCAGCTCAGAGGGAGCAAGGAGCCCCTGCACTTTCCCCAGCACCCAGGAGATGGCCACAGAGCTGCCAGGATGCAGATCTCCTTCCTCCCCATCCCAGCCAGGCTGCTGGAGCTGCCCCACAGGCTGGGGCAGGCTCACATAACCCCCCTGGAACTCTGACTTGACCAAATCCATTCTCAGCAAGGGGCTAGGCCAGGAACTTGTGGATGGCTGGACTGCCAACCTCACAGTGCATCACAGGCTCCAGGACTAACTCCAGGACACAGAGAGGAGAATTATTCTCCCATTCTTAACACCACAGCTTTGAGCATATGCCATATGCCAACTCCCCAGCAGTTAATTGTCCCATATCCATTGCAGATCTAGGCCAAGGGCAGATGGCTCCCTTCTCCTAGGAGCTCAGAGGCACCACATCTGGGATCAGTCACACAGCTCCAGTTGTGCAACCAGCAGGGAAACTTCTAGCAAGCCAAATGCTCTTCCAGCAAAGGACACTAACTCCAAAAGAGACTCTGAACTGCAGCTTAGGGTAGGCTAGATCAGAATGACAAATAGCTCCACAAAGTAATGAAGAACTGAACATCTGTAGGACAAAGGTACTTGCAGCTGAAGTAGCAGTGATCTCCCAGCCCCACTTTGGAATCAAATAGCAATAATTGTGTTCATATTCTTCTTGTTTCAATCTCAGGAAATATCATTATTTTGTATTATTACTCATACATCACACTAAAAGCAAATGGATTTCATGAGCAAAGGCAGTATTGGATAACAGCTACAGCACTGAGATAAAATTATCTTCCCTAAAGGTTTGATTGAGCTTATCTAAAAATGTCAATCTCAAAATAAATCACAAACATTGATCTCACACAAGAATAACACCATTCTGAGGTTCAGCCTGAAGAGAGGAAAGGAAGAATGCTCTACAGAATACTGATGCCTAGTTTGGCAGAACACATTTAGGGCTAAATGTTCAACTGCTGCTGGGGAAGTCATTTCCACAGACTGAAGTCTGCTTCAGGTCAACAACTGTGGATGAACTGGGAAAAACTACTGCAGGATTGTGTCCTAAAACAATGCCCCTGCTGAGGGGAGTGACAACAGCCTGCTTGTGTCACTCAGCAGTGCATCTGCACTTGTGACAAGAAGGCAGAGCTCAGTGGAACCTGCACAATATTCCCAAGGAAAGACAAAGATGTAGGACTGAAGAGTGGATTTAGTCTTTTCCTCAGCCAGCTCTGCTTCTGACCTCACCTTCTGCAGTGCCTCCAGTGAGTCAAGAGGTGCCAAAGGTTAAATTTAATACAGTATTTCTCATCCCAATGTCTCCCAGTCCATTTCATAGTCAGTTTTCCTGTACCATGGAAGAGTACTTGACCTACTTTGCTAATTGTTAGTACTGTTTGCTTCCACCAATGTACTTCAGAATTCTCTTCTACAGGAAAGAAAACAAACAAACAAACAAAGCTATTGCTCACCAAAGCCAGGCATTCTCAGAGCTACTCCTCACCTGCATGAGGATGCAGGTTATTAGGCACTGCTCCTGCCTGACTGTGTCTTTTCAGGGGTAATACTTGTGTTTTGCTATGAAATAATTTGCTACCACTTATTTATTTCAGATGCTTTAAAATAGTTATTTGAATTGCTTTTGAGAGCTGGCAGGAATTAATTAGGGCCTAGGGCCAAGTGTAACAAAACACCTAATTGTTTTGGAAGGACAGGCCTGATCTCCATCAGTGAGGTGAAGGGTTCACAAAGGTTCATCCCATCTAGCTGCTCCCACCCTTTGCTCCAAGCTGATCCCTAGGAGCTCCTTCAGCTCACTAGGACAACACTACCAAGGGAGGAGGTGCAGGGGAAGCAGAGCCAGGAGAGCTGCTGGAGTATCTCAGGCACTCTGTCAATCCCAGCAGGAGCAGTGGAACTGGGATGGCACTGGGCTTGCTCTTCACTGCTAGAAGCCCACCTTCTGGCTCTGTGCTTCCAGAGGCTGCAGGCTTACACCAAAACACTAAAACCAAGCAACTTACTGCGTGAGAGATTCTCCAGGGCTTTTCCAAGCTTTCTGCTCTCTTGAAGGATATGATTTAGTTCATCAAAATCATGGCTCTCTGGTTTTGTCCTCCAGTCCCACTTAGGATGCTCTATTGACCTTGGCACTAAATACACACAGATACACAGATGCAGCTTAGATTGAGTAGTTCAGACTCATCCATCAGACAGCAAGCTGCACAATGACTTCACAAGCTGGAGTACCTGGAGTGGGAATCACTTAGCTCTCCTGGAAATCTTTTCCTGGGTCAACGAGAAGGAAAAGTCTAAACATCTATGAACAAATCCATACTTGGGATGGTTCTTGTGACTGAATTAATTGGTGAAGAGGAGTCATTAATATTAACAACTAAAAATAATAAAAATGATGCAATAACAGAGAAAAGGAACAAAAGTATTATATATAAAAGTATATCAAAATAGATTTGTGTGGCCTGGGGGCTAATAAGGAAAGAGATCCACATGAAAATGAGTAGCTGGTGCTTTTGGCTTTGCTTTTCTATCAAGAAGCAAAAAGAAATAGTGTAGATAAAATTTTTAAACCAACATCTCTATACATTTAAAAAAGAAATCATTAAGTGTAAACACAGTTCATTAAAAAAGTGAAACCAAAGCCACGTTCATGCTGTGTAGCCTATAATCTTCATGCCAATCCTTGCACTAGAAGCTGGGGGAGCACAGCCTCCTACTCATCAGCCATTACCAAAGCCTCTGATTTCACATCACAATCACACTTCTGTACCTGCTGAGCTGACTCCCTGTTGATGCTTCTAAATGCCAGTCACTGACTTTCTAACTCCCTGTTTCAGGAACCACTATGTTCCTATAAAGTAACCTAAATCCTGGTGTGCCAAACATTGCCTCCCTTCACAGACCCTAGCACGATTAGCTCAGAGCACAACTTCAGTACTGCTCACCCTTTTTCTTACTTACAAGAAAACAAAGTGTTCCATCTAGAATTCTTCAAAGCTTTTACTAAGAGAAGGAATTCTCTGCTGAGGTCCCTCTCTTTTGGCTCACCTTTGTTCCATACTCAGACCACCTGCCTCTGAGCCATCTCACCTGCTCCCCTCAGTGTGCCAACACCACAGCATCCCTCCCTGAGCCAGCAGCAGCCTGACAGACTTCTCTTGCTGTGCTTGTGCTGAACTCACCACACCACACAAATCTCCCAGGATCACCAAAACACAGACAGGCAATCACCTCCTGCACTAAAACCATGCACAAAGGTGACCAAGCTGTAGAGCTTCCAGGCTGCAGAAAGCTTCAGTGAGCTGGAATCTGATCTCAGGCCAGTTTGAGACAAACCACACTTTTCAAAACACCAGAGGGCAGAAATTTTGAGAAATCCTAGGATTTTGGAATAAAATTTGCCATAGGCCAGAACTCAACAGCTGTGGAGCTCCCAGGGTCATCAACTGCTGAGTGCACAGAGCAACCCACACCAGGAAAATGAGAGTACCAAATCCATCCTTGGAAAAGAGGGCAGCTTGCTTAAGAGAGGAGAGCAAACTCTGGCTTTGGCAGCATGCACCAGGCAATAGAGAAGTGAAGCTCTTACAGGACTTGGACTCTGGTGATGGTGGAGAAATGTTGGACACGGCAAGGTCGCTCTTGGACTTTTTAGGCTTCTTTGCATTTACCTGCCAAGGTTTCTCATAGCTTCTAAAATCTCTCCTTGTTCCTTTGTTTTCTGTCAAAAGAACAGAACCAGGCAATTACAACATTGGCAGGGACATTCTTCAAAGACTTAATAAACAATTAATCCACAACAAACCAGACCTTCAGTCCAAACCTAAGTCAGCTCCTTGTGTGCTCCTAGCTCAGATTTATCCTAAAGTTCATAGACTCTTTCCACTTCCTGAACATCAACATTTAGAAATGAATTAATACCTTCTTCATTAAAAACATAGCATCCTACTTTTTGTTAAGAAGAAGTTCTTAGCCTCCAGCTCCTCTCTTACATCTTTGCCTGCCTATGCTTAAAACTTTACTTTTGATATCAATGAAGAGTTGATTTGTCAGGCAACTAACATTTTAACTATCAGCAACCATTTCGAATCTCTTGTGGTTTAAATAGGTCATCAGTCAATTTCTAAATACAAACCCAACATTCTTGCACCAGAATACCAAAGCTGAATTTCTGCTTTAGACTCAGAGCTGATATTACATTTCTGGAGATCTAGAATCATAAATTATTTACCCTGGAGTTCACAAAGTAGTAATAGTATCTTCTCATTAAGTGTTGGAACGAGGAGTTGTTAAAAATAGGTATTATTAAAGAAAATACCTCAAGAGAGGCTGATCTGAGGCACAAATACCCCATGGGAGGAGAAAGGAAACCAAAGCAAGGAGCAAGGCAAAGCAAGGAGGACAGCAGAGGAATCACAGGACCTTTACCTGCACCTCTTTGTCACTGACACTGGGCTAGTCTCCTGTGACTCTGCCCCACACTCCCAACCCAACAGCACACTCAGCTCAGCATCCACTGCAGCAGAGCTTTGTGCAGCTGCTGCAGGCAGTGAGCAGCACCTGTCCAGGAGGCACAGGAGCATCCAGAGGCTGAGGGACAGGAGTGTGGCAGGGTTACACTGCAGAGCAGCCCCTTGCAGCCCACTGAGCATACCTGAGCCTTCACTCTCTGCCCACAGGGCAGCAGAGCCTGACAGGGTTCTCTGAAGCTGGCCACGGCTCCCCTGCTTGGACTGGAGATGATCAATTAGGAATGGGATTGGCTGCTCAGGAGTCTCTGTTATCAGCTTGGTCATCAGCTCCTTCAGGAGATTAAAACACAACAAAGAGTTAGTGCATGTGGCACCTGGGCTGATCTTGTCTTTAGCAGAAGTAAAGGAGCATTGAAAAGCCTGTTTTCAGCCTTGGAGAGAACAGCTGGAAACACTCAGCTCCTTACAGCACTGCTAGCTCTGTCCTAGGAGATGTGGAAAAGCTCCACACAAGTAAAAAGCACAGGGATTTACAATAAAAACAGAACAAAAAATGGCCAAAGTTATTAACAGCATTTATTCTCTCTTCATCTCTCCCCAAGCATAGATGCTACCATAACTTCCACACTCTTACAGCTCTCCGTGCTTCATCTTTTCCACACACAGCCATTTAATAAACCATTTTCCAAACAGCACTAGTTACTTGGTATTAGCATCAGTGACAGTGCTGGGAAAAGATGCAGAAGAGGGAGCATCCCAAATCACAGTGAGCATGAGGAACAGCATGCAGGACTATTGAGACACAGCAAGTCCTCTCTGTCCACTCCAAGACATTTCATTCTCACTCAAGTACTGCTATGAGCAATAAGGTCCCAGTGAAAATGAGACAGAAACAAGCTTTCTACTGCAGAAAGAGGTATTTAGCTTCAGAAAGCAAGGAGAAAACACACTCATCTCTTGTCTCCTCAAGACATGATCATCTGTGATGTGATTTTTGATAGCTACCTACAGGGAATCAAAAGAAAAAGAAGTATCTCTGGGGTTGAAATGGAACTTCACAAGGAGCAATTAAGCTACTTAGTACTGGAAATGGTAAAGCTATGGAGTGCAACCTCCTCAGCAAGGCAGGAGAAACTCTCTGACACACATCACCCAGGAAAACCCCCGGAATGGCAGGAATTCACAGCTGGGTTGCTGGGCAACACTCACTGCAAACCTGTGCTGGCTTCCCTGCCAAAAGGCAGAACTGGTGAGCAGGGCAAGAGCTCCTCTTGAGCTCCTAAAGGCCCAGAGCAGCTGTGGCAATTCCACTGCAGGGAGCTCTAACAGCAAAGGGAAAGGCTCAGCCTCCAAGAGCTGCCTTGGAGTTTAAATCTCTCCTCTGAATCATGGTTTGAAAATCATTTCTCTGCCTTAGATGAATAAAAAGAGGAGGATGAGAACTGAGATACATGCTCTGATACTATTAATTTTTAAAGACATGCATGGGTGACAATCAATTAATCATACATTAGGAAATTAATGCAGCATTCAAAAAGATAAGATGGTGATGAGAAATCCTGGAATGCCTGTGTGTCAGTGTAAGACAAATGCTGAGTGATTGCTGCCATCACTGACTTGCTTGTCCCAGGAAGAAATGGTCTTTAATGAACAGAAACAGACCTAATGAAACTGATCCTAGCATTCTTCCCTTGCTCTGAGACACAGCAATAAAACTGAAGAACATAATTGCATAAAGTATAAAAAGAGCAGTGAAGTGAAATTAGCTCCTGTGCAAAAGGCACTCTTTGATCTACTGCTAACACATTGATAATGACCTGAGTGATGCAGAGATCCCAGAGCACAATCAGTTCTGCTCTGTAACACCAAGTACAAGTTAAAAGAACTCTAGATAGAAGCTGCTTTTATCTATCTGGAGTAACAAATGAGTTGTACCGATCCTGTACACCTAAAGCAAAAGAGAAATCAAGTTGCTGGAATCCTCATGAACTGAGAATAGGATGCACTTCAAAAAAATACTACTTATTTGGGTAATAAGCCTCCAACTGCTTTGCCTCAAGCACTTTCTGGGATGTCATTAAAAGCAAATACAACTTCAAGTCAAGCCAGAGGTGACTCCAATCTGCTATTTCAGGAAGGCAGAGCTCTTTATTATGTGTATTCCTCTCTCAAAGGGGACTGAGGGAGCTCTTAGGGAATTGCTTCTCCAGCTGCTCCAAGCCAGGTGTGAAAGTGCTCTCCAACTCAGCACTGCTGTCTCCCTTTCCCTCTGCATCCCTTTTCCATGGGTGGGACTCCCCTCAGATTGCCCAGAAGCCTGCTCAGATGTCAGTGGCTAGGAATGCTCTGGAGAAAGGCCAGAGCAGAGGGCCAGGGCCAGGCTGAACAGTCACTGCCCTGCCCTGCCCACACCGAGAAGGAGCAGGCAGAAAGGGGACATCAGCTCCACAAAAACAGCAGCTAACTGCTCCATGGATTTCACCTGCACACCAGGAATGGAAGCAGAGAGTTCTCCTTTCCCCTGTACTGGTCTCATTGCATGCTTTTGCAGTCACTGGGTTTAGGAAGCTAACAGACAGACTGCTTTAAACAGACACTTCCAAAGTTGATCTGTGGATGTTTCCAGGAGAGATTCATGGACTTATTGATAAGGCTGCCAGAGATCTTGGGGAAAAAAAGGCCTAAACTAGCAATTTAATAGATTAATTCTTTATCCAAAGGACAATCTCTCACTCTAGTGTTGTCCTCAGGTCCTCTATTATTTATTCAATGCAGGATCCAATTTTGATTTCCTTGTGACTGTCCAGGCATTTAATACAAATGGAAGAGTCTTCACAGCCTATTAATCAGAGGATTAATTACAAGAGAGAGCCCTTATTCGCTATGTCTAAATGTACCTATCAGGGTATTAAGTTAATTAAGAGCCATTCCATCTTGCCCTGTAACTGATAGCAGTAACTACAGGCTTTGTTTTTAACTCTATAGACTCCTACAGCAGAGCTTGCACAGATTTTGGTTGGATCATGCTCTCCTTTTGGGGTTTAATTCGCTGTCTGCAGCAGGTGGAGGGAGCTACCCTCTGAGGATGTCTGTGTGTCCCCTGAGCAGCTGCCTTAGCATTTCTCTTACACTGACACATAGGCATTCCAGGTGCCTTAGCCTAAACAGCAAGGCTCTGATGAGATGCACTTCCAAATGAAGACAACTCAACTCAGCAGTCTTCACACCAATGGCACTGGTGATCTTGTCCATGACCAAGTCACAGAAGCCCAGAGAGCTCACAATAAAGAGTTTAATAACCAAAGGGAAGAGAAGAAATAACTAACAAGTGATGCCACAGCAATTTCTCACCACCTTTCCCTGCCCTGCCAGGCCCCAAGAAGTTTTAATCTGGCCTAATAATTTTTAAACCACTCACATGCAAGTTTAGATAATAACCAGCAATTCCAGTGGCCTGAAATAAGGAATGTCCAGTGCAGGGAAGCTCTAAACCAGCTTTCACTATCCTGACTTCAGCTGCCTACACAAATTAACCCTGAATTTGCTCAAGTAATGACCAAAGGAAATGATCATGACTTCATCATCAAATAACAGATTCCAATGAAGGTAACAGATGCTCTCTGCCTGTTAGAATTTACTCAAATCATGTCATCTGGAGATGCTCCTCTAGCACAGCAGCTAAGCAGGCACTGGCAATACTCAGTCTAATTACACTCGGAATAGATGAATATCTATTCAGATATGCATCTTCATTTCCTATTATTTACCTGTGAGAGACTGAAATGGTCTCTTCAGGCTTCATACCAATGTTGTAATCAGCTTTTTAAATAGAACTAAATGTTTACTATGCACCAATACAACAGAGATTTCTGACCAGGAAAGGTCAGAATTTGTTGCCGTAGAAAACTCTGGAAATTCATCTTCACCTCAGCAAAATACAAAGGGTTCTTTATATCTGCAGGGTTTCTACACTGCAAACATGGAGGGAACTCCTTAAATAAGAAGAATGAGTAGTTTTTATGAAGGCTTTTTAGAAGACCAAAGCTCTCTCCCATAGCACGGTGTCAATATGTGGTGCTGCCTCAACCCTTCCCCTTGACACTCTCCGAGCTCTTCCCCAGCCTGAGGCTTCAACCAAACATGTCCAGTTATCCAAGGTTTCAAGGAGCTGGTTTTTCCAACAAGAATAAAAAAGGAATCATGTTTCTGCCCAGCACTAAGCTGTCCACTGGTGTCACTATGTGCCCAAACTGATGGCTATGAACTGTACAATCTCACAGCCACCCACATCTGCTCCCCAGGTGTCACTGGAAGGAATTCCAGGTAGCACTCCTGGAGGGCAAACACACAGGAAGATTTAAGCTAACATATGAGTGAGCCAAGTGCTGCTAATCAGAATTCTGGATCTCTCTCACTTCTGGCTGAAAACAAGGCTCATTCAGATGAAGATTCCTATGTGATGCTACTGGAAAAGGCTGAGGCACACAGCTTGCCCTCATGATTTGTCACAGGGGTTACTCTTCATTTGTTCCATTAAGAAGCTTCTTGCACGCCCAAATCCTTACAGAATCCTCACCTAAGGGAGCAATGTGAAAATCCTCCCTCACTCTAGTGTTGAAGAGCAGCTGAAAACTGAGAACTCTCTCAGTCCTGAGCTGAAGAAAAGCCTCTGAGCTGTGAGGATGTTGGACACTTCTGCTTGGCCTCTGGAAAGACAGTGCCTTGCTTGCACAGGCTTAAGGCTGACACTGCTCATGTCATGCCCACAGATAAAGTAGGTCTGAGATAATGGGGACAGCTAAATAAATATCAGCTTACATAAGCAGGACACACTCTCCACTGTGAGTTATACATTAGCTAACTCATCTATATGATTGCAATATTAAAGCCATTTTTACACTGTGCAAAGCATCAGTATGAAGGAAGAAAAAATACAAATATTGGCCTATGTGTAACAAAAAATATAAACTCATGAATATATTTTCTGGAGCAAAGAAGGGATACACAGAGAAGAGAGAGTTTCTAGAGTCACAGATTTAATCTCCATTTCCAGAATGGAGAGGGAGCTCAGGGCCTTGCTATGAACACTCCCAAACCTGGGACTGAGAGCCAGAAGGGTTTGCAGTCTTTGTGCAGCTAAACAAGACAAAGCAAGGGCAAGCACCAGCTCAGAACAATAGGTGCTAAAGCTGCAGGAACAGCAGCCAGATCACTAGCTACCATTACAGTGCCCTAACTGCTGTATCTTTTAGTTCCTCTCCTGACTACTTCACTTCTTCAGTGTTTAAGTAAATGTTAAGTGGATCTTCCTTTTGGCCAACTTCATTCTTTTAATCTGTTTTTCTACTATCACAGAATGAAATAAATTCTCTTGGATTTCTTGTTTACCTTTGTTCCTTTTTCTCCCCTGCTACCTTTTCCTTTCAGGTATTCCTCCTTCAGAGGGTAAGAAATGGAGATCCAATCTGTTACTCTAGAAACTCTCTCTTCTCTGTGTATCCCTTCTTTGCTCCATTGTGGTAGCTCTCCACTCAGCCTCTGTCTCCAAAGAGCTTCATGAGCTTACACTAGCTATCAGAGATGTAAAAGCAGAGTAGCTTTTCTGCAGTAGTGCACCAAGAGAAAGACAGAAGCTGTCATTTGGAATTCCTTTCTCTGAGACACAACCCTGACAAGAGGGATCCTTCACAGCCAGCCCTTTGCCTCTCCACCGCCAGGAAAGGCAGCAGGGACACAGTGCCTATCAGATCAGAGCGTGCTGCTCCCTGGAGGAAGGTGTTTGTGGCACAGCAGCAGTGTTAATAGTAGTGCTGAGGACACCTTTAACTCCCTGCCAAATCAATACCCAAGCAGCACTGCCAAGATCAAGTACCAGAAGCACGGGTCAGACACTCACATGAGCAAAACAGGCACAGTGCTTTAGATGAGAAGAAGTGACACTCTCTTGTCTTTGCCCTGTGCTTCTCACCCTTCAGTCACACTCCTGGCAACCACAAGCTCTATAAGCTTTCTTTACAGCAAGGAAGCACAGATCCCAGGTAACTGTTTGACTGTAGGGACTGAGATCAGAGCACAAAAAAGAGAGGAGAATGCCTTGGCTATAGCATTAATCTTTGTCATCCCATCCCCTTCCATTCCCTACCCAGTCTCACTTTCATGCTCAGTGTATTCCTATGGTCCATTTCTTCCTAATTCATTAGGCCCTCCTCCCTAATTATTCCATTCCCTCTTCTGCTCCTTCACAAGAAGGGACTGGGCTGGGCTCCATGACATTCCCCTGACCCTACAGGGGAAACTGCACCTTTAAAAGGCAAGATCCATAGGAAGCTAACTTCAGCACACGAGCTGCTGGTATCCAGCAGTTAGAATTCCTGGAGTTCCAACCCACGTCACTTAGAAAAAATTCTTAGGCAACCAAAGGTTTGGTATGTTCATTTGGAGAAGAGTTATTTTGCCTTTTTATCCCTCAAAGAAATGACAGCTTTCTGGTTTGCATAACAACAATGCACCTGCCTGATGCTTTGTAGCTGCAGCTCTATAAATAAGAAAATTCCAAAGCACTAAATTTATCACAGAGCTCTTGAAGATTTATTGCAATCTGTTCTTCAGGATGCTGATCCAGCTTCCAAATCCACAGAAACCAACTCTCAGGGTGCCCAGAGGAGAACACAACTGGATGCTGGAGAGAGCCAGGCAGACAGCAGTCTAGATGCAGGGATGCTGGCAGGCAGCAGGATTACTCATTCAGATTATTAGCACACAACAAGAATTTGCTGGATTGGATGCTTGAAATGCAAAGTGGGTCAATACTTCACTCAGACAGGAATGAGTGGGTGCTGATTCTGAATACTCTGTCCCAGCCAATTTTAGGCACACACCTCCTGTTCACATCTCAGAAAGATGAGGGAAAAAAACACAACAGTGAAGCTTCATCACAGGAATAATTCATATTTTGAATTCTTGTTACATTCCAAGTTAAATGTAAAAAAGAACCAAAACCACCCACCTAGGAAAAAAAAACAGGTAGTGCTGTTGTGTGCTAGCACACAAAGCCCAGAGCAGAGGCGTTTTAAAGGGCATTCCTCAGATCCAAACCAGTGTCTAAGCACAGGATCCTCAGCTGTCAACAGTCTCTTACAGGAAGATGCCTATAGGCTTTCAAAAGCCAGGGGAAAACAGTAGATAAAACCACAACACCCAAAGCCTACACTGAACAGGACAAACCAGTTAATGGAAGCTGACAGAAGGTAAGGGGTTAACTCAGGACCTTTCTCTCAGCACTGTCACCACCTGCATGGCCTGGGGCATTTGGAAGTTGACCTATGGAATCTTACCTGCAAAAAACTTAGGCACCTGAGGTAAGATGAAATGGCAGAGAACTAACAGGTTTGAAACCCCAAGGTTTGAGGAGCTCCATCCAAAAAGGGGAAATGAGGCTGAAGGAACGACGTTGGCTTGCAATCTGTCTCACATCCCAAACTGACACAGCCTCAGATGTACACACCAATTCCCACCCACCTTCCTTCCCACCTCTGAGCCAGAAATAACAATTCAACTAGTAAAAACATTTGGAATGGGGTGAATCTGTGTGTTACCATTCATAGCTGAGTGGAGAGGACTTCCTACTATCCCTTCACAGGTCCCTAGTGGCAGTCAGGAGAAGCCTGATGCCTGCTGAGTCAGGCTAAGCTCATTAATGCTTTCTCCAGAAGGTTACTCCTATCTTTCTTTATAGAGAAGGAAACAACTCTCTAAGCAAGGGAGGGCCTACAGTCCTCATGTGTCAGTGCTGCTCCTGAACACTTCTCCTTCACACAACTCAGAAAGATGAAAATTTAACATAAAACTTCAGCAAAGAAATCAGAGCTCATCTGCATATGCAGCATGTGCTGAAGGTAAGTAAGAAAACAAAGACATCCAAAAGAACAGATGTTCTGAGGAAGATACTGCTGGTTAACAAAGCACAGAAAGCCCTAAGCATGGGGACAGAAGGACAGAAAGGAGAAAAGAGATCCCCATCCTGCCTTCACCTCAGAAAGCCTCTCTCTGCTTCCATCCTGCCTGCAGCTGCCCTCAATTACCCAATATTATTTTATGCACTCCCTAAAACATTGGCTTGAAGCATGCATTGAGCAATTCTAGTCACAAGTAAGTAACACTGCAGAAAACTGAACCCGAGTCCACTCTGCTCTGAGCTGGTGGTAGAACATCAGCACTGACTGCTGAGGAAGATGCTGTCAGCCCTGACAAGTGGTGAGTAATTAGCACCAAACCCAGACACGGGGGAAGCAAACTCTGGCTCTTCCTGAAGGAGACAGGAGGCACAGGTCTCCTCAGCATGTCACAACTTGGAGAGACAGGAAAAGCTGATGTGTGAGTGAGTATACTGGGCTGTGAACTCATGCTATTCTTGATAGACACCATGCATATCCAGCAGGAATGCTGGAAGAGAGCATAAGCTTCACCCTATACAGACTCTTTGATCACTTCTTGCCACCTTCAAATACAA
This sequence comes from Bucco capensis, assembly GCA_013396975.1. NCBI lineage: Eukaryota > Metazoa > Chordata > Aves > Piciformes > Bucconidae > Bucco > Bucco capensis. Next base: position 946,105 of record VWZO01013356.1, on the reverse strand, counting down.
ATTGCTCACTTACTGAGATGTAGATCTTCAAAATACCACTGAGAACAAAAGAACCCTCATCCAAATGAAAGATATAGGTAGATTTCAAATGGCTAACGAGGGAGCATAGGAGATAAGAATTCCCATCCTCTTCCTCCCAGTGTTATCCATTAAAACAACTTTCAACAGCTACAGGAAGGCTCCAGCCCAGCATCTCCAATCCACTCCCTGCTATTCAGCTCTAAGTAGATTCCTCCTGGTACACAGGAGTGCACTAGCAACCTGTGGACGACCTGCAAGGTTATGTGAAGAGCCCTCCACAGATTCCTTCTCCCACCATTCAATTCCTACATTATAGTGATTAATGGAATACTTAGTGATCTAGGAAATGCTGCAACACATGCAAGTCCTTCATTTCTTCCTCCACTATTGGTAGCTAAAGCATCTCACTATTGAAAAGAAACAAGGGAGATGAGCATCTCACACTGCTGAGAAACTAGGTTAAAGCACAATGACTCAGAAGAGCGACGAGGAGTTTGCATTTTAACATGTAAAACAAGGAGTTAAGGAAATTCAGAAGCAAATGACAGTTGTCAAGGGCTTAACTCCTCCACACCCCCAAGGCTCATCATTCCCACTGAAATACAGCCGAGCCAGCTCCGTGTACATCCTTCTATTCAGAAACTGAACCACACCAATGTTTCTGTCTCTATGAATTCCAGAGCTAGAAAAATCGCCTGCTGTTCCCCAGTGTCCAGTCATGGATCCATCAAATGGGGGTTTATTTACTGCAAAAATGAGAATATCTAACACCTCTGACACTGAGCTAACCTCATCTCTCTCAACAGCCTCAGCCCATGCAAAATACAAACCCTGGCCCTCAGCAAACAGTTTTCTAACAGAATTTGAACCTTTCTTGGGAGGGTTGGCAAATGTTACCCCAAACAGGCACTGAAGACACCTACCACACTAGAATAAAAGAGATTTCATTGACTGAGAACAAGTTAAATACTGGGAAAGGGAGACTTGTATCATGAAATCATACTGCTGGAGTTAATATATGTGCATTTAGATGTAAAAACTGTATGAGAAACGGGAAGATAAAATGGTAATAATCACACTAGCTCCAGTGCACTTCTAAATTCTAAGCATTCACAGCTTCTGCACCGAAATAGTACAATATGCACATCTGTGCATCTAGGGAGCCAAGCTCTGGAAGAGCAGGGAGAACCTCCAGCAAAAACACAGCTCCCGAGGGGACGACTGCAGAGAAAAAATTCAGGACACACCATGGATTTGTACATGGACTTTTCACAGGACGGATTTCCTCCCGAGTGCCGGGGCTGGAGGGGGGGCGAGTCGAGGGAAGCATCCATCCATCCATCCATCCATCCTTTCCCTCCTCCTCACTAACCAGTCGCTCCCGGGGTCCCGCTGGCGCCCTGGGGACAGCTTGGGAGGAGCTGGCACCCCCCGCCCCCTCTCAGCGCCCCGCAGGTGAGCCGGTACCCGCGGGCACTCAGCGCCGGGGCCGAGCCGCCGTCCCACCGCCGAGGGACCTCCCGGGAGCGGGCGGGAAGGCGAAGGGGCACCTGTTTGACGAGCCGCCGGTGTGAACCGGGAAGCGGGGGGTCCGGAGGGGGCGAGGCAGCGAGACAGGCACTAAGTGCAGGGCAGGGCAGCGCCGCTTCGGCTCCCCGAGGGGCGGAGAGGAAGGACTCGAGCAAGGTGCGGAGCGACACAGAGCAGGGGCTCCGCTGCGCTCCCGTCCCCAGCCTCCACCTCGCCTCACCTGTGCCCCACCGCGGAGGAAGCAGCCGGCCACAGCGCGCCTTACCTCGAAGAGAGGACCGATCTTATTCTTCTCCAGGTAGGCTTGGATCCTGGTCTGCTGGTGAGACGCCATGAGGGGTTCCGGAGGCGGTGGTGGAAGCTCCTTCGCCCCCGGCAGCAGCTGCAGTCCTCTCCGAGCCGTTCGCGGCTCGCTCCTCCACCGCCCAAGAGCTGCCGGAGCGGGGAGGGGAGAGAAACGCTGCCCCAAGTACCCGGGACGGAGCTAACTCAGCTCAGCGGAGGTCGGGGATAGCCGAGTGCCCGCCGCCCGCTCTGCCGGTGCACGGGCTGCCTGCTCCCCTCAGCGAGCAGCGGGCGGACGCTGCCGGCGGCCGAGCATGGTGCAGGGAGGAGAAGGAGAGCTGCAAAGGCGGCCCTGGAGCCGGCTCCGTGCCTGTGTGGCTGTGCGCCTGTGCCTGGCAGCGCCTTGGTTACGGGAAGAGCCGCGGCTGGGGCTGGCACCCTGACGGCAGCGCCGCGCCCAGAGGCAGCGGCTCGGGGCTCTTCCCGCCGCACGGAAGGCAGCGAGGGGGAGGAGAGCGAGCGGGAGGCGGGAGCAGCTCCGGCAGCCGCTCCCCTGCTCTCCGGAGCAGGAGTCCAGCTCTGCGGGGGCGTTACGCCTCGGGATACCCCAAGCCGATGGCGCTGGCCCGGGCGGGGGCGAGGGGCCTGGTGGTCCTGGAGCAGTTCAGCTGGTGGAGGGTCGCGGAGGGAGGGAGGATGCGGGGCTCCTCCTTCGTTTCTGTGTATGTTTACATCTTAAGATGCTGCCTTTCTTGTGCCACCGATGAAAGTCCCAATTAGTGACTCTGAGCATCTTAATACAGTAATCTGTGTATTTACAGAAACATAGAGTTGTTGTGGTTGGAAGAGACCTTTAGAGTCATCGAGTCCAACTGTTGACCCTGCACTGCCAGGTCACCACTAACCCATCGCCCTCAGCACCACATCTACGTGCTTGCAAACCCTTCCAGGGATGGTGACTCCACCACTGCCCTGGGCACACTCTTCCAATGCTTAACCACTCTTGAAGTGAATAAATTGTTCCTCCTAAACCTCCCCTGGCACAACTCGAGGCCGTTTCCTCCATCAAAGGAGCAGTATTTATTGCTACTTCACTTCATGTAACTAGTTCCCCTCTTCTGGAAGCAGCATCATGAACAGCTTCTTTTCTCTCTTTAACAAAGAGCAAACAAAACCATTCCTCTCAGGATTTGACACTTCTGCAATAACTGATTCTGCTCTACTAGCACTTACCTGTTAAAACAAAAAACCAAACCACAATACAACAGCAGAAAAGACATACCATATTGTTCCATAAGAGCTTTTTAAAAGCACAAAACAGGTTTGAGGAACATCTGGAACATGCAGCACATCTGCTGAATCAGGATCTGCAAATGGAAGAGTACAAGTCTCTCCTGAGTCAGAAACCATGAAAGAAAAGGATGAGGTTTTTTTTCAGGAGCCAAAAGATCATGAGTTCTGCTCTCATAGCACTCCATGAGTGCTGTTTGACTTCAAAGTCTTCCTTACTGACCTAGAAGTCATGCCTCTACCTAGGAGGAAGTCAGGTGGAAGTGTATTGTAGTTTGCAATGCACTCTGTAACATCAGCAATGTGCTGTAGAACTCTTTGCTGGACCATGCTGAGGTTCACTGCTCAGCCCAGCCTCAGTGAGGCATTTTTAATATGTTGGTAGTGAGGATTTTAGCCTATCATCTCCAGCAAAGCATGGCTGCTTTGCCTCCCATGATCCAAACTGAGAAGATGTGCTTCTGCAGCCCTACACACCCTTCAAAGCAGCAGCCATCCCAGACCTGCTGGGGCCTCACTGCCCCAGGACCTGCAAACTGTCACTGCGCCATGGAGGAGACTGAAGAAAAGAAACAAGACTATCAGAGCAAATAGAACTTACCAGAGGAGGCTGTGAAGATAGCATAACTAGCTGAAAAGTCAAATCACTGAACAGAACTGGTTCTGTTCTAATTCAAAGCAGGACACAGGTTCTGCAGTTAGCTAGCTCCTAAGTTCTCAGTGATAAAACCTCAGGGTTTTGGTTGTGCTGTTTATTTTTCTCCTACAGAATAGCAGAGTTTTGGGAGGGACTGGTCCGACCCTGCCTGCTCCAGCAGGAGCACCTGGAGCTGGTTGCCCAGCACCATTCTGAGCTAGCTTCTGAATATCTCTGAGGATGCTGGATCTTTCTGGCATCTGTTGTCACTTTTGCTTCCTATTTCCCTTGACCGTCTTTTCCCTCTCAATTCTCAGCCAGACTTTCTTAGTATGCTTGGGAGATAGAGCAGCAATTCTACAGTGGCTGGGAAAGTTTCCAAGGCCAGACACAGCTCCCATAGTGCTGGAGTGACAGGTTATCCTTTGGGAGGGATTAGCCACAGACAGCCCCTTCCCAACAGCTTTGTGCTCCCGGTTCCGAGCTGAAGGTCTCCAGCAGCTCCCTGACAGAAAGCTCTTGACTCCTGAGGGATGGCAGTGCAGGTGTCTTCTGCAGAGAGCACAGGCTCAGTGTGACATGAGAGAGCAGGAAAAGGAACTTCACTGTCAGCAGGTTTTCCTTTCTCCCAAGAAATCACAAAGACTGTTGCTGGATTTGAGACCAGCTACACTCTGATAGCTGTCAGTGAATACCTGCCACTTGCAAATGAGCACAGAGAGCTGGGCATGGCCCTTCTGGCCTCTCAGTTCTTAGGGGAAAAACATTTGTTTTTTACATTTAATTAAGATCTTTTTAGTTTTAAAAATGGGTATTAATACAGGTCTTTCAAAATCAACTTTCATTTTAGTATCAAAGTAGCACAGGGGTTAAAAAAATCTCTTGGATTAAAACTACTGCTTGGGACATGCAGAAATCTCTATCACTCTCTCTGCTTCACTAGAGTAGGGCCCATTAAGGAATTCCATAGCATTCCACATCATTTCAGCCCTCTCATCCATTTTTCAGGAGTAGGACTGCTGCAGTTCCAACGCTGAGCACCAAATCCTCCAAGTTGTGGGCACTTAGAGTACTCATCCATCACTGCTGGAGCTAAAACACCCAGGGCTTTCCATGCAAAGGTGTTCTTCAGGAGCCAGAGCTGCCTCAGCCTAGCAGAACAGCAAAGTGATGACTTGGCTGCTTGCAAAGGTTCTCTGTGGGTCACAGATACCCAGTGCCAAGTCAACAGCTTTCTCCTGCTGGCTAAAATTTGATCCATATGCTCTGTGGGAAGTTTATTTGTTGAGATGGCATCTGGAGCACAGAAGATACATTAAGATCTAAGAGAAATCTATAGTGGCCATACATTAATTTCTTCCAGACCTTTCCTTGGCTTTCTAGCTCCCATTAAGTGTTTTATGTTTCAGCTCTCAAAAAAATCAAAAGTTCATTAATGAACCTTTTAAAAGCAATTAAGGGGAAGAAATAGAACAACTAGCAGGCACATCAGAAGAGGTAGGGTCCATCAAAACCTGGGGATATTTTCTTTGTGAAGCTTTCCATTGTATCATTCTCTTTATCACCATAACTTTATAAGGCAGAATTCTTCTTCCCTTCCTGTGGTCAGTTTCCTATTGAGGTTGATAGCCTGTGCAAAGTCATAACCTACTTCAGGAAGAAGAGAGCCATTAGTCAAGGGATGACTAAATGTAGTTCTTACAGTGTGCTTGTACTTGGAAAAATGGAACTGAAGTTACCTTCAGGGAAAGAAAACCCCCAAGCTCCTGCCCTTTAAACACAAGGCATTCTTCTCACTGCTGAAGCACAGCCCTGGACCTTCACAAACCCAAATCAGTAGGAAATCCAGGGTTCCTAAACCACACTGTGCCCCAGGAGGATGATGCCTCTGCCTCCTCTCGTTCTCAGATCTGTTGTGTCATTTGTTTCCATTCACCATGCTCACTTCCCTGCCTCCAGTATTTTGCTCAGGAATGCTCTTCTCTCATGTTATGCAGAGAAAAATCCATCTAACTTGAAAAATGTAGTTAATATTGTATCAGCAACCCAAGCATTAATGGAAATCACTACTCTTCCAAGACTTTATTGCTGTTCTATCCATTTTTAGCACTTTTATAGTTGTTTCCTTTCCGTTTGGCTACCCATAAACATAATACATTAGCAAAAGGCAAAGCAGCACTGCCTAGGAGCTCACTGGTAATAGAGCAGGACCTGACTAGGGGTAGTAAGTGCATTTCAAGGGCAAATCTGCTCTCAGGTGTCACAGTTTAAGTGCAGTACAGAAGGCTACAGACAAGCATTATTAGGAAGCTGGCTTAGACTTGACTGCAGCCTGCTGTAACCTCCTGAAGATGGATAGCTCAGGCTCAGAGGCAAGGAGAGTTACATCTAAGTTAAACAGAGAAACAGTTAAATAAAAGACTTACCACACCAACTGACAGTTCCATTCTTCTTCCTTTCTGAGGGATATAGATACTAATTGTTAGTGGCTCAGAGCTGAAAGACAGAAACCTTCAAAACGCCTTTGCCCTCCCTGTCTAGCACTAGCAGATCACAGAGCATTTCCTGTGTGCTGTTGGATGGCAGCAGGGACCCAGCCAAGACCTTTGGACAGGTGCTCCTGTCCCAGGCTGGGTCTGCTTCCTCTAGCCAGTGCCTGGTGACTCTGAGGGGAGGCAGAGCAGCCACTAGAGGGGATGGAAGAGTCACACTGCTCCCAGCTGGGGCACTGCTCTGCACAACAGCTCAGCCATGGCCAGGGCCTGGCCCTGCCTCATGCTGCACTCAGCTCATGTCTGTCTGTGCCAGTCAGCCAGCAGGCTTCACCTAAAGCTCTCTAAAGCTGAGAGAGATTTGTGTACTCACTGCATAATTGCTATCAGTGTTTGTACTGCCAGCTGTATCTGAAGTGCTTGCAGGGCTCAAGTCATGCAGGCTCTGAACCAGCAAGCATTGCAGCAGGTTTCTGAGCCCAAGGCTTACGTGTCAGCTAGACTGTCACCTGCTAAAGGCAGGGATGTTACTGCAGCTGCCAGAGTGAGCCAGTGCACAAGTCAGTCTACATAGAGGAGCTTTAGGACAAATGGTTTTCAGATGCTTAGGCTAGCTTTTGTGATACAAACTCCTCTGCTCTTACAACACAAGTTAATAGGATCCCACAATCCCAGCATGGATGGGGTTGGAAGGGACCTCTGGGGATCATCTAGTTCATCCCCTGCTCCAGCAGGCTCACCCCCAGCAGCTTGCCCAGGATCCCCTCCAGGGGCCTTGGGAATCTCTCCAGAGAAGGAGACTCCCCAAGCTCTCTGGGCAGCCTGGCACAGGGCTCTGCACCCTCCCAGAAAAGTTTTTCCATGTGCTTAGGTAGAACTAGTCAAGAATTCTCCTTACTCACCAGGAATCCCCAAAATGCACAGGGACTGTTCCCCAGGTTGCTTTCTGTTACCAGAACATACCTAAGAGTGAAGAGGATTAAATTCAGTGAGCATAATAGCAATGCCAACATCCAACAGTTAAAGAAAATAAACAAATCTGGGTCTAAGCCAAACTCATCAAGAGAGACCTTAAAACAGAATTAAAACCTTTAGATTCCACAGCCTCTGGACCCTCCTCTCCTGCCACAAAGCTGTGAGCTCTAGTAACTCTTCTTTTTTATAGTGAAAGCAAAGAGTCTCTTGTAGTCATCTGATTGCAGGAACTAGAGGGGGAAAAACCCAACACTAAACAATAAAAGGACTAATGGTAAAAAACATATGAGTTGGCAACACTGCTGTATCTTCTGTTCCAGACATAATGGAGCTGGACTTGAAGACAATACCCAGGGACAAGAGCTTGAAAATTGAAGATTTACTGGCCTAAAGATTGCTATCTTCACACAGAAATCCAGGCAAAGAGGTATGTGTTGCTTTGTGGTGAGAGGATCCCATTTAATTTCCTGTAGCAGGAATCTTAGCAACTGCTCAGTAACAACATCTCCTGAGGTAATTACTGCTTATACTTGGAGGGATGTGAAATGAGAGGAAGTCCTTGAAATATGAATGTCAATGCTCATTACAGTCCTTGAAGAGGAGGCCAAGGCCCTTGGCCTGACTGTGCCAGGGAATGCTTGCCCTTGGCAGCATTGCAGCCATCACACACACACAGCTGATTCTTTCCAGAGGGGAAAAACTCTTGGCTTGGGATCCATCCCCCTGGGTTTGTTGCTTATGGAAAATGCTGGACACAGGGTTGCTTCATTACAGCTGATCTGCTTAATTGGAAAGAGAGATGGATATTTCTGCCATGAAAGTAACTAGTTTCTGCATCCCTCAGCTCCTCTGCTCCAGCAGCATGTGCACAGCTCCTCCTGGGCTGCTGCTGCCTGGCAAAGCACTTGCATTTCCCACCAAATCTTAGCCACAGATCTCTCTCCCAGTAGCAATTATCCACCTGAAGCATTGAAAAGAATATGCATTACAATGAGAACATCCATCAGACAATTAGCAGAACATAATTGAATTTGTCTCCTGTCCCAAAATAGAGGGAAAAGCTTGCCTTGTTATTAGTAACATGACATCCCTAATAACATCTTAAAATGTATTTTTCATCTAGGATTAATTTTGGAGAGCTTGGTAAAGCAATTTACATTCCATAAGCTTCATTGTCCTGAACAACTCTGGAAGAGAGGATTATCTTTTGTAGCAAACTGGAAAGGCTCATCAGGAGACTTAGGGTACCTGCAGGCCTCAGCTTGTGGGTGTAAATGGTGCTTTTGCTGGGAACTTTTCTCATGCAAATAGAGGAATGCATTCTCTATTGTACAGGAATATTTTAAGTTCAGTCATGTTCTTATCAGGAAATTTCAATTCCAAACTCTTTGTATAAAAAGCAATATGCAGGTTGGTATCAGCTTCCCCTCCAAGGGCTACAGCCTGCACATCTAGCACAGAGAGACCCATTCAGTGCTAACCAGCAGCACTGCAACCACCTGCTACGTGTGTTCTAAGTGGTTCAGGAGTAATCACTGGCTGCCCTGCCACTCACTGCTGTGTGTGCATGCAGGGCACCACAGTCCTACTGCAGCTGGGCTTGTGCACTGAGCTGTGAATGCTTTGCTCTGTGGGGAACACTTGTGCCAAGTGGGAGAGCTGCTGTGGAATTGCACTGTGCCCTGCAGGACCCCAGCAGAGAGCATTGCTTTAGAGCAAGAACCAGCTCCTGTGAGGTAAGCACTGATTTATGGACTCCAGGACATCACCAAAGCATAACAAATCCTTTACATTTTTTCTGGCTTTAAAGGCTTTTTTGGCAAGTGCTGTCAGGAAGGCATTTTCTTAGAAAGAAATAGGGGTAATCATAGTTGTGAATGTACATAAGGACCCTGTGATGGTGTCTAAATGATGGCACAGAAGGGTTGTAGATCAGCTATGAGAGAGTTCATTAGAAGGTGATATCATAGAAGCCTTAAGGTTGGAAAAGACCTCTGGGATTGAGTCCTAACACTGCCAAGTCACCACTAAAGCACATCCCTCAGCATCACACTCCCAGGGATAGTGAGTATCTCTCAAGCTCACTACACTGTGGCATGCTGACAGAGCTGTCAAAATGACAAAGCAAACAACACATTTGTCTACTCGTACCTAAAAGAGAGGAAAAAGTTTGGAATCACAGCTGCAAGATGGAGCCAGTGCCTCTAAAGTGAGTAGGATCAGGGCCAGGTCCCCAGTCAGGATAAAGGGTAAAAAGAAGAGGAATTCTGAAGCTCTGAAAAGAGTTTTGAGAAGTCACATTCCAGAAAACAGAAATACATTGACTGCCAGATTTGTTGGTGCAGCCTTAAGCAAGAAACATGCTGCTCTTGAGGAAAAAACCTGCCTGAATGAGCAGTCTGTTCAGAGAAGATGTGAGGAAGAGAGCAGCATTGTCACTGCTGCCAGCAGCTCGTGAGCATGTGCACAGGCTGCTGCTGAGCTTTGGCTGCAGAGCACGGGGCTCTGGAGCATTTCAAAGGGTTGGGAGAACCAGTTCAGATAGTAACTGGGGGGAAGCTGGGAGTGAATGTTCTCCTGAGCACTTAGTTCATCCACAAGCCCATGCAGGAATGCAAACACCTCCTGCAATGTTTTGCCCGTTTCTTTTCCCTCTATTCACTTCCTATTTATCATTTAGGATTGCTATGAGGAGACATTTAAAGTAGATGAGTACATTATCAAAGCAGATAAGCACATTGTCTGCTGCTCTGCAAATCCACCATGAATGCAGGGAAAGAGAGACACAGATGACTGAGCTTTGGTCTCTGAACACCTCCTGCCTCCCATCAGGTGTTACCTGAGGAGATCAGCAGAGGAACTGCCACCCGAGAATGATTTTTAAACCATGGCAAATGTATCTTCTTTAAAGTGGTTGGGAATGTTCACAGAAAGCATGGCACGGACAAAGGGAGGAAATGAAAATCCTTCCAGAAGACATTTTCCTTCCAAGCACAGCCCAGAGAGTAATTGAGTTTCAGTTCACATTCCAGAAGCTTGAAAAACAGCATATCAGAAATGCAAATGTATACAATATGTTTAAAGAGAAATAGAATAGAATTGGCCTGGGTAGTAGCTAAAGCAGGAAATTGACTGTAATTGTAGTTTATTTTATGAGAATGTAATATAATTATAAGGCTGTTGAAAGCAAAGGTTATATCCATCAGAATTACTGCATTAAGACATTATGTACATGAAGCTCTGCCCTCAGCCTCTGAGGCAAAGGACAAAGTGGCAGAGAGTGTGGTGATGGGGTGAAAAGCCCCACAGAGCACTGGAGAAAGCCACAAAGGTCAGAGGGGGACAAGGAAGGAGCCAGGCTATCACTGCAAAATGAAGTGACCTAGGAACGTGGGATAAAGGAGCAGCCTGGGCCTCAGGACCCTTCCTTCTTCCAGGCTTCAGATCAACACAGCCCTGTCTCCACACAGAATGAGAGCAAAGAGCATGAGGAAACACTTCAGTGTCCAGCCTGGGCTGGAGGATCAGGCTAGCAAGTGATGATCTCCAACTGATTTGGAGCATGGAGATGCAAAAGCAGGCTGTTAGTGCTCAGCTAGAGTAAGATTTGCCTCCAGGTATTAACAGAAAACTAATACTGATCTCTGAGAGCAAGAGAGCTGATGCTTGTAGACTTGCTTGGCCATTAAAGCAACCTGCAAAGGAATTAGCTCGTGAGCCCTACAGATCTTCCATTAGATTGGAGGAACAAGGGAAATAAAAACTCCAGCAGGGTTAGGAACATTCTTGTGGAGCACAGTGGTGGTGAGGAGCTGTGAGATAAGATCAGATATCTGTGCCTCCCCATATGGTCTCCTGAACAATAAGAGGAGAGCCTCGAGAGAGTCCAAGGAGCATGCCAAGCAGAGCAGAGAAGGAGAGGAGCTGAGGGAACATGAGGAAATGAGTGATTACCATAAAAGCAGAGAGGATCTGTGCAGAGTGCCTGCTGCAGGAAGAGACAGGGTGCTCCTGAGAGCTGGCCTGGGGAGATGGAAGCTGCACTGGCTGCTCCATCCCCATGGCAAAAGGAATGTCACTTGGGATAGAATGAGAAATGGGGCCAGAGAGATACAAACTACCTCGTGGCAGACTAGGAATCCAGGAGGTTTCATGTACATCCTGGTCAGTTGCTTTCCTAAGCAGCTGGGCTGTGATTATAATTTGCAATCTGGCATCCCCATACCACCATTAATAGACATTTCTCCTCATACAAAACAAGTCAAATGGTGCAGGATTCAACCAATTCCCCTTCTTGTATTTACCTGCATAGCTTACCTCCTCTGAAAGCTTCCTTGTGGGATTCTGTTCTCCATCTCACAGCCAGGACCTAGAATTTAGAAGAGGAGTTACTGCCCTTTTCTTGATATATTTTTGGATTGAGTCTTCTTGTCTTCTTGGTCAAAGAGTCATGGTTCAAGTACCTACCATAGGCAGCTGTGTGATGGCACTGGACTGTAGTTAGCAGGCTGGGACTCCTCCCTGGGCTCTTTGTTTTCCTGTGTTCTTTACTCCAGCAAGAGCAATGTCCTCACTCCCGTGCAGATGCCATGCTGACCATGGGTTGAGCTTCATCTGTAGGAGTGGGAGAGCTTTCTCTCACCTTCTCATTCAAGTGAAGCCAGCTGAGGCCAGAAGAGGTTTTGCCATTAATGTTCTTGGGTTCCTGTCTCTGAAGAGCTTGCTCATCTCCTCCTCCTCCTCAGCTGATCTTTCCTTCCTCATCCAGTTAAGTCATTTGGAGGCACTTGAGAAGAAAAGTTTCTGCATGCTTAGAGAATAAAAGCATGCTAAATAATTAATACACTGATGTGAAACTTCCCTTGTCTTGCTCACAGAAACACTGCTGAACATCTTCTGTTGCAAATAACCCATTTTTTAGGACATTTAGGGCAAAGCAGAGCTAATTATCACCAGCAGAATTACAGAGCCAGCAAATTGCATAGCTTTTCTTTTGCTGGGGTAAATGGCATCCTGATAGGCAGCCTGAGGAGTCCTGCCAGGGGCCTGCCTTGGCACACCCAGCCCATGCTAGCTATGTGAAGTGATTAGGGCTGAGCTGCTCCTGGCAGCCTCTGCCAGAGCAACTGAAGTATTCAGCAGTGCAGCTCCTCTCCTCCTGGTGCCTCTGAAACATTCCTGGTTCTCCAGAGTCCAGAGAACATGGACCTTCCTCAGTTTGTGTCAGCTTTTCTACTTCTGTGGAGAAGAGTCTCCCAACCCTGTTGAACAGGTTACTGAGTCCAGTAGAAACACACTGTTTTTCACATCAGAAGCAAGAGCAGGAGCTGTGAATAGATAGGGATTTGTGTTTCTTGAAAGATAAGGATTCAGACTAAAAGGGATTCCGATTCTCCTCGTGACTGTTGTGTGATGAGTAGCCACACAATGGAATTTAGTCCCACACTACAGTTTCAAATATGAATTCTTTCTCTCCAAGTCATGGGAACTCCTCCAGGATTGGAACCCTGCTGTCTGTTCTGGCTGGCTCAGGCCCCTCATGTCCTGTAAAATCAGCCCAGCATGAGCGTGAGTGCCCTGAGGTTCTCAAGCTGCCACTTTACTAGGGTATGCTCTCAAGACTCCACAGCCCTACCTGACTTCTTAATACTTACAAGCTTGATGGATCTTCCTATTTCTGATCTATTCCTAAAGCTCCACTTTGTCCTGAGTGGGACTTCAGCTGTCCCTCAACATACTGGCAGCTGGATTGGGCTAGGAGCAGGCAGCAGTGCCCAGAAGCAGCTATTGCTCCTGCCTGAGCCTGGGTGCTGCCCTGAGGTGAGCTGCTGCAGCACTGCTGCTGCCCTGCTGCCAGTCAGGGCCTGTATTGCTCTGCTTAGAGCTGCTGTTTGGCTGGCTGATGACAAACCCCCATTGATTACATCTGCTCTGCTCCATTCCAGTCCAGCTTTCTGTCCTGAGCCATGAATAGCTTCATTAATTAGGTGAGCTAAACATGCTGACAAGCATTCAGCCTGGTCCAGTTCTGGCATAATAGTGCCACTGTTCTGGAGTCATTCTCTCTAGTCAATGAAAATTTGGTTATTCATGGAAATGAAAGCAGAATCAAAACCTATTGGTGTTCAAAATCAAGACCTAGTGGTGCTCATTTTATTGGATTATGCTCCCAGAATATATCCAGTACAATTTCCTCCTGCTTTCAGAGGCTATTGTGCCTCACAAAGACAGACACCAGCCATTGACCCCAGATGTCATAGCCCCTCCTGCCCTGATAAAGAAATCTCAGTAACAGGAACAAAACACAACTAACCAAAACCTAGAGCTTGAAACCGAGTTCTGCATGTAAGGCCAAACAGTAACAATTTACACTGAGTCTCCAAGGGAGGCTGCAGCTGTTTAATGATGCATCAACTGCTGGAGACCTGGAAAAACTGAAGTCAGGTCTTTGGGACATTTCCTGGCTGTGTGGACACAGCTCAGCACTTGCCTTACCTTGCACTCCTCAGGGACCATTCTCTTCTTTCTCTCCTGTCATGTTCTGGAGATGCAGAAGGTGAGGCTTGGTCTCTTCTCCCAAGTAACAAGTGGCAGCACTAGAGGAAATGGCTTCAGGCTGTGCTAGGGGAGGTTCAGATTAGATATTAGGAAGGATTTCTTCCCCCAGAGGGTTCTCAGGCATTGGCCCAGGCTGCCCAGGGAGCTGGTGGAATCAGCATCCCTGGAGGGGTTCAGGACCCATGGAGCTGGGGTGCCTGGTTTAGAGGAGAGCATGGCAGTGTTGGCTGGATGCTGGACTGGATTCTCAGAGCTCCTGCAGCCATCATGCTTCTCTGGAACACCTGCCCAAAGCCAGGAGCCACTGCCACACAGGCTTCAGCTCCCAGGCCTCAGAGCAATGAGCCAGGAGTGGGCCTGGGGCCTCAGGAGAGATTCTCACCAACCTTTCTTTCCAGAAGTCTCATTCCTGCCCTCGTGCAGCAGAATTCCTGAGTGGGCTGAGCCCCCCAGCCCCCTCCCCACAGCTGCTGTTTGCTGACAAAGGAGGAGATGGCAGTGGCTGTATTGAATGGCTTTATTGCTGTCTGACACTGGGATACATTGCTACCATTCCAGTCCTTAGCAGGGAGACTAAAAAAATAAACCAGAAATCTACAGGTACACAATATTAGTTTAACCCCTCACTGACAGAGCAGCTGCTTCAGAGAATGCTACCCAGGCACTTTACAGAGCAGGGAAAACTCACTGAAATCCATCTTTCAAGGGTATTGACCATCAAATTCCAAAGGTTACTCCTGACCAACTCCACTTCCCACCAAGCTGTTCCTTAGCTGTTTGCCAACAGCTCACCAACAGATGCTGGTAACATTCCCAAGCAGTAATGCTCTGCTGTGCTTCAGCAAACATTACAAACAATATATTCTTCATCTGAGAAACGTGTGCAATATACTCAAGGCAGAAATCCAGGTCATTTTTAAAGTGTAACCCCAGTATAGCCACATACATACACTATATACAGGCTGTTAACAAGGTAGTAAGGCTGATTAGTGTCTCTAAGCTGCTCCATGGTACAGAGAGGACACCCACAGCAGAGGTTCTGGTCCAAATGCAAGTCCTTGCACAAGTGTCCCAACTGCTCTGAACACTACTAGACTCCCAGACTGAAGCAGGATGCTATTTCCAAAGTAGTTCCACTCCAGGCCTAAAGGATTTATAGCATGGAGATGTTCTTTCTGGAGGAGAACATGATTGTCCTCGGAGCAGCCTGAAGTGTCTGCACATACTGCTTGTTCAGGAGAAGGTAAACCCTCATGTTCTAGCAGGAAAGGGAAACAATCCTAGCAACACATTTTCTTTAGGAAAACTCAGTTGATATATACAGCATATAAAAACCCTAACACAAGTGTCAGCATATAAAAATAGGAGTTCAGCATCTTTTTATACTTCAAAACCTAAGGATGAGAATCCAAGGATCCTGAGACAGGTATGTTGTGTGCATCTAGCTCAGCAAGGCCAGGGGAGTGCTGGAGGGCAATCAGAAAAGCACTACCTGTGTTTAGCACTGAGAAATGCATTAGCTTGGGAAACTCTCTTCATAACAATGGTACACAAAAATGGTGCAAAATATGCAGAAAATGCTGGTTGCCATATCCAGAAGCAGCTGTGCAGAGCATGGAACAACAGACATGCTACAGCTACTGATTTCACCACTGGAATGAAACCAAATGGAAGATCCTTTCCTCTTCTGAGCATCACACTGAACCATGATGTGTGCACTCACACTCAGGCAGTTGTCAGATAGATATATATATACACACACACAGACTCTACATCTGACAATGAATTAATAAACAAAAACTAACTGCTGTTTGCTTGTGAAGGTCTCTGGGTAAAAACAGATCAATAAAACTGGTTCATGGGCATTCTAACAAATGAAATGAGGTTATCATGCCTCTAAGTCCTCATCAAGTTCAGCTTCATTGGTTTGGCTCTCCAGCAGCAGCAGAGCAGTGCTGACCACTCCTGACTGCAGTACAACAACCCCAAACCAACCCAAACACCTGATGCACTTGCTAAAACCCAGGGGACAACTAGCTAAAAAAGCCACTCAGGAGGTACAAGTGGTCAGTTGGGTCAGCTGCCACCAGGAAATGGATCCCTAACCCAGTGGCTGCAGTGTTCCTTACTGTGTCTGTGTCACAGCTTAAGGCAAACATCCTCTGTGCAAGGCTGGACCAGGAATTGATGCTGCTCCCTGACTGTTCACACACTGAAACTCAGAGATGTGCAGACAGAGTAGCTGTGGATATAGAAAAATATTTATTTCTTAGCAAAGTTAAAGGCTGTGTAAAAACATGAGGAGACTGGAAAAGGTCAGAGCTCTAATTCCTCCTTTGGAGCCAAGTCCCAAGTGCCCTAGGTAGCCTCTAGAGCAAGCAGGCTGCAGGAGCCCAGCTCAGGCTGAGTGCTCACAGGGACCCAGAGCTGTGTGGGTGGCACACAGGGGTAAAGATGTAACAGTGATGCTGTCAGTTTGACTGCTGCAGCATAACTACAGGCTGCTGGTGTACAAACAACACTTTGCATTCAGCCAGGGGATGTCCTGCTCTAACAGAACATGCACAGCTACCTCACAATACAGCTCTTGTTTTGGAGTGTTCCCCTGTGAAACCTCAGCTGGGGACAGTTTCTCTGGAGATTCTTTGGCCAAAAGAAGAGCCAAACACAGATCCATTTTCCCTGGGCCCTCTAGACATTCCCTGCAGCTTCACAATAAACCTCTAAGGGTTACCACTCTGAAGAATGGAGACACCATACAGACCAAGCCTGAGCAAATGCTTCAGCTCCAAGCCCAGAGATTCCAAGGGAAGGTGACAGCACTGCTCCATCCTCACCTGCTGGAGGTTTGCTAGGACTTCCTCCAAAAGGCAAAGGTGCAACCATGTCAAACATCCCTCAGAGTGAAATCCAGCCTAGCTGGGGATGGAGAACAGACTCACCTTCCTCCTCCATGAGAATGGCAACAGAGCAAGGGCAAAGCCTCACCTGCTGTGCCATAAAGGAGTGAGACAGCAGGCTGCTGAAGGCATGGCTAAGTCTGCTGCCAAGGCCAGGCTGGCAGCAGCAGCCTGCCCACAGCCATCCAACAGTTCTGAGAGGTCTCCCTTCAAACCTCACTTCAATCATATCCTTCACAGAGCAAGCACAATGGTTCAGGAGAAAGGGGTGAGCAGTGCAGAGGGCCCTGAGCAGGGCACTGTTCAGCTGGGCTCGTATCCCTGCCACGAGAACCCATTCTGGCCAAGAGACATCAGGCTCTTTGCAGAAGACCTTTCTTTTCCAGCTGCTGGCTCTGCCTGTCATGGGGTGAACAAGACACATCAAATCAATCTGATTCCAGTGTAAAATTCCCAAGGAAGATTCCTGCTCTACTAGAGGAGGAGTGCAGGGATTCCAGAAGCACTTGCTGGAAGTCATTTCTCAATGCCAATAGAGAACATTTAGGGTATTTTTTTCTTGATCCTGAGTAGAGATTGGTTGGTTTTGTCTGTCAAAGCCCCAGGCACACACTGCTAGAGTGCAGTTGGACTTTGTGATCCAGTCCCAGTATCCCAAAGGCCATGACTGGAAGATTTCCTGGAGCAGGTCTCCTCATTCTTCTCCCACAGCTGGTGGTGGCTGGCACAGCTTGTAGAGCCTGGCAGGGACACAGAGCAGAGCAGCTGTTACTCTGAGAGCCTCCTGGGCATTACTACAGTAGCTAAACTCACAGAACAAACTAAATCTGCAGAAGAAGAGGCACTGAATCCAGTTTGAGAGCACTGATATAAAACCACTCAAATCTTATGCAGGAGCATAAATGTTTGCATTGGAAGTAGCAGCATCAAAAATCTCAGTAAGATTGTTCAGACACATGCCATTTAGTCAAGTTTGCCTATTCCTGCCCTGAAGACTCTGTTCTGGAGAAAGAAAAGTCTCCACTAAGGCAGCTAGCAGTCATGCTGCAGGTTCCTAAAGAAGAGGAGCTGCTTGGGGAAGGCAACTGCCTCCATCTGTGTTTGCTTTTGGCACAGCCAGACCCTGCTCTGACACAGTAAGGCCACGAAGATTTGGTTCAAGTGCCTGCCTCTGTACAGACTGAACTAGCCACTCCATTTATCACTTCCAGCAACCCCCTTTTTTGGATTTGGTTATTAGCAAGTGTTGGAAGCTTCACCCTCGTGCTAGGAACACTGAAAATAAAGAGCATCACTCTGAGCTCAGGCTCTCTGCTCTCTAAGTGTCCAGCACACAGCATCTCCCTGCAAGCACAGCAGCTGGAACCAGCCACAGACATGATCTCATCACTGAAGGAACAGCAAAGAGAAGGGAACAAGTGTGGCATGGGGAGGAGGAAAAGCATCAGAAGCCAGAAATGAAGAGACAAAGACCCAGCACGTGCATTAGTACTCAACATGGGGCATCTCTGCTAACAGTCAGCAGGCTGGCAGCTCTGGCCCAGGCAAGGTAGTGAACCGTCCCCTGGCTTGGGACTAGGCATCTCTAAGATGCTCCAAGTATCCAAGATTTCCAAGTGTATTTTGCAACCTTGCCTGCTAAACATCACAATCACTTATTTGACTCCTTTTTAACTCATCACAAACTTAACTCACACTACAAAAAAAGAAAAGAGAAAGAAAAGAGAAGTCTCTTAGGCTCCAAAGGCAAGTGAAGAGCCATGGGCTGCTGCCTCCTTGGCAGGATTCTCTGCTGCAGCAGTGCTGAGGCACAGGACATATGGCTGCCCCTGGGCAGCCTCTGCAGCAGCCAGGCACAGCTTGCCAGCAAAAGCATCCTGGGGCTGTGCCAGAGCCAGGCAGGACAGCTGCTGTCCCTTCAGAGTTAAAGCCCACAGGACACACAAATAAAGAGAAGGTAGCTGAGTGGCTTGGGTCTGCAGGTGTAGTAAAGCAGGAATGTTCAAAGGTGGCCAAGGGTAACATTCCTGCCAGGATCCCATCAGTGCTTGATGAGGTTTCAGCAGCATGCAGTTTCTGTGGAACAGTGTACCAAGGTCTGTGTGCTCTTCAGCTGCAAGTGGCAGTGGTTCAGGTTACTTGGGATGCTGGGGAGTTCTGAAGCACACTAACAAGGCTGCAGAAATCCCTAAGGAGCTGTGCTTGCTGGGATGGGACAGAGCAGCAACAGCCTGACTGGCTCAGTCTGTGTGGAACAGCTAGCTGAGGTGGTGCAAAGAGATCTGCTGAGAGAAGACAGAGCAGCTGGCAGCTGCAGAGAGATGAGAACACTCAAGTGACATGAAACAGAATGGCCAAATCCTCTTCAAGGCAAGGGACTGAGAACCCAGAGCATCCTGCACCTGTGCATGGAACTGTCACTCTTGCTGGGGACTCTTCTGACCTAGGGGACTGCAGATGCCCCAGGCACTGAGGTCACAGACACTGCTGTAACAGTGCTGATGGCTCAGAGTGCTGCAAGATCTGGCTGTTCTCTCTTCTAGGAGACATCTTCTCATTTTTCTCATTTCTCCTCATTTTTTGTGAACTGGAGAAGTGATCTCAACTGATGCAAAGCCAAAGGTGTCTCATGGCTAACTTTCCCTTTTTAACCACTTATCTCTTCCCTTTCTCACAGAGACTTGGCTGTAGATGCATGCTGTGTTCTTGAGAGGTGAGGAACATTGGGTGTGCAATTCCTTGGCCATCTCCAGGAGGAGCCACTTTAGGCAGCATCATACCCTTCAGAAGAGGAGAAGGCTTCTCACAGCTTTGACTGCAAACGTGGTTTTACTGCCTTAGTTCCCAGAATGCAGGTCAGGCAGTTCTGCTCCTGGAGTGCCTCTAAGCTGAGCACCCCTGTGAGAGGAGATCCCCTCAGCTGCTGGGGAGGCTCATCACCTTCTGCTGGGGCTCTGCTCTGCACTCAGGCCTTCTGTGGGACCTGCCCTCATCTCCTTTATGGGGCACAAACAGAGGCTGCTCCTCAGGTTTACACTTCAGGTACAGACCAGCTGGAGCACAGGCATGGAACAACACACAGGTCTTTGTTAGGAGCAGCAGCCCGATTCCCTACTGGGAGAAACTGGGAGCAAGCTGCCTAAGCAAAAGCTGCAGAGTGTGAGTGGCCAGAAGCCAGGGGAGAGCCTGTGAGGCCATGGCTGGTGTACCTGTCCACTGCCATGGGGACCTCCAGCAGCTGTTCCTTTGCTGAAGCACCACAGTGGGTCTGTTCTGCATTCCACATACCTCTTTAGCTCATTCACTGGGTTACCATTAGTCAACAGAGAACATTATGTTTTAAATTGGTCTAAAATAAAGTTTCAATTGGGGCTGAATTAATAAAACCACTGTGAGATAAAATTAAGAACACTGTTGTTTGGTTATTTTCATTTCTAAGCGCTGTGCTTGTTAAGAAACATCTCAGGCACCTGCAATCCATCACAGCATTAAAAAGCATCATAAATATAGAACAGTCCCATTTTTCATTCCAGTGGATGCTTCAGAAAGAGACAAAGAGTGACTGCATCCTCCCTAGGAGCAACCAGAGCAGCGTTTTGCTGAGATCCTGCAGTACAGCACTTCATTAAAATGGAGTTAGGGATTGAGTTACCATTATTTCCCCAACCACTAAAGGACTTACTCCAGGGTCTCTTTCATCACTAACAGCATCTCGGTTTCCTTTTTCAGCCTGGCCTTGTGCAGCTCATTCCCTTCAGTACAACTGCACTGCTAGGAACCTAACTGCTTTTGTGCTAATGTTACAGTCCCTGCACAGGCCAGGCCTTGGCACCAGCTGGGGAAGCTGATGGTGCAGGCCCCAAGCAGTCAGTTACCTGGGCACAGCCTGCGGTGTCCGGTCCCTCACGCCCAGGTTCTTGGCTGTGTTCTGTACCCTTGCACCCTGGCAAAGAGAAAGAACAGGTCAGCTCCACTTATTCCAGCACAGCTTAGGAAGTTTGCTGAGCTTCCTAGATGAATGTAACTATTGATTATGGTTCATTAATAGATCAGCTCCATGCCCAGCACAACTCTGCTAGGGTAGGGAACAAGTTAGTGGAGAGCTAATGAACAGCTGTCAAGAGAAATATGCACTTGGAAAGAGAAAGGTGTACAGAGATCTGAGAAGAGAAAGATCACATTTGCTGATGTTCTTCCCTCTCCCCACTGATGGCTTCTCAGGGAGTGAGCCTGGCCTGTGCTTAGCCAGGATATGCATGCACATGGCAAGAGTGAATTAATCCAGGTAGATCCTGAACATCACTGCTGTGACTGCCTCTGAGAGCAAAGCCAGCCTGGTGTTACTTGCACAACTCAGCAGACAAATCAATTCCAGTATCTGGCTCAGATAATAACTAAAAGGCAGTGATTTAAAGGGGAGCCTTGCCATGTAATTTATTGTTTAGCAGGAGACAAATCAGATTTTACTTACAACCACAAGGTCCTTATTTCTTTTGAAGAAAAGACCCCAAGAACTGCTAGCAAGTTGCTACCTGACATCTCTCAGTCTCACTGAGCACCATTACACCATCTCAAGATGCTGGTGGTTTATACTTCTCCAATATTATTCTTAATAATGTAAATACTGGCAGTATTTGGCTCCCAGGCTGAAGGGATCATGGTACTGCTCAGCTCCAGAAGGCTTCTCCCTTCCTGCCAGCACAGCTCTGAGGAGACACACCATCAATCTGGACTCCTATCTATGGACTAGAATGCTCACTGCCATGAGAAATAATGAGGTTTATTTTCAAGCTACACATTAATTTAAGGAGAGCAAGAACCAGTCACATAAAGAAAACAGATTCTCTTTATGCCCTGCTCAAAGAGCACTAAATCAGTACAAATCTTAGGAGTATTAGTCAAAGTGTAGTGCTGTTATACTCCTGAAAAGGCATGGGAAAATGATTACTCACTTAAAAGACAACATAAATTCTCCCCTAGCCTTTTCTGTTTATCAGCTCTTTAGTTACCTCCCTTGCTCAGAGCCCTGTGCCCTCCTGCAGCTCCTTTCCTCTGTCCTCTCCACTCTGCTGCACCCTGAAGGCATCCTCCTGTTGGGGTGCTTTGCACAGGGTTTTGGGGGTTCAGGCACTAACATCAGTAAATAGTGTTACTAAAATGAGAGTCTGCATGTTTTGTCAAATAAATACTTTAACAATCCATCTAGAGAGGCTCAGCAGATGGAGACCAGGAGCCAGTGCACTGCAAGCAGCCCCAGCCCCAAGCTCTCAGGAGCTGCTCTCTGCTCCAGTTCTCCCAGAGCACACTGTGCCTGCCCAACTAGAACTGACAGGGCAGTTCCCCTGCAAACTGTGCAGGGCTGCTGTGGGTCCTGCTAACCAGCATCAGCAGCACATTCCATAGAAAGGAAAACCTCCCTTCCTGAGCTCACCCATTGCATGGACTCTCCAGTTTCCAGTGCTGCTGCTCCCTGCTGGAGCACAGAGCATTGCCCTGGGGGAAGCTGGCACTGCTGGGAGCTAAGCCTTCCCCAGAAGGCCAGCTGGAAGAGCCATCCTCTCATCTGCACCTCCCTGGGGCCCAGCTCTGCTCCACAAGGGATCCAGGGTGTAAATGGACTAACAAGGTGTTGCTTTGGGTTCTATGAAGACAAACATACTGCCCTCAACTAAATCTGCATCAAAGCCCAGGAAGTCACTCCCAAAACATTCAGGATTTAATGGAGGGTTATATTTCTGCCACAGACCCCCAAGACTGCTTTAAGATTGCACGAGATTGTGACTCTACTGCATGGCATGGTGGTTTCCTGCAGGAGGGATGCTGTGTGACACAAGCCTGCCCTGCCACAGCACAGGCTGGAGCTGGGGCAGTGTCTGTGGGTGGCACTGAGGGATTGGTGTCCTCAGCAGCTATTGATCACCTGCTGCTTGGCTCCAGAGCATGCAGCTCACTGCAGGCTTCCTCCTGCATCTCTATTAGAGCCAGCACACCTCCAGCTGCTCACAGCCAGGCGAGTTACTGCCAGTGGGGCTTGCATTCCCCTTGAATAACCTGCAGCAGAGCCACAAATGAATCATTATCTCTGAGAACAGTCCAGAGCTGTGCACTGGAGGTGTTCCCTTCGACAGAACACATCCTGCACCCAGGCTGGATGGGGTTTGGCACTGGGAGAGAGCAATGGCATCTGGCTCCAAGGGGAAGACTTTATCCAGTGGGTACAGTGAAAGTCCAACACAAAAACGAAGGACACTAATTGCACTGAGGTATCCATGTCAGGCAGCAGCACTTAGAGCTAATTATTCAGAATATCTGCACAACTGCCTTAACAGACTGCAGGTTTCATCTAGCAGGGGTGTGTTTGTCTACAGAAGCGCAGCTCTTTAATCATTTTCCTAGCTAAACCATGGTTTCTGCACAGAATATGTAGCAAAATTAATGAAATAAAATTGGATGCCAACTAAAATCCAGAAGTTATGAGTCTTGTCTTATCTGTGATTAATTGTTCAAGTATTTAATTATCTGAGCACATCCTGCCTCTTGTTTATGCTGTTTTATAGCAACACAGCCTGGGGATTAAGCCTTTACTCAACCTCTCTTTGATCAACTCAATGGCTTGATGTCTCTGATCTCCAGTTCACAAGCCTTGCCTAACCACCTCTGGATCACTCCTCTGAACTCCTTCCACCATTCCAAGCGTCCTTTTGAAAGATATTCTAGGAAAAGCTATGTGTATTCCCCATTTCCAGCTGATGTTGCCTTTTAATCCAGTGTTTTGTGCCATACCTTAGCAGTCAGAGTTCATGCTAAGGTGGTTATTAGCCACGACAGCCTCAAAACCCTAATATTCTGTTATGGCCAAAGAGTGAAACAAGCACATTGTCCTCAGGAATCGTGGCCTGGAATGGTAAGAATCACAGTGTGCATTTCCCCTTCATTCCCTATATGAATCACTTTTATTAATAATACTTAATATTATCTTAATGGATAGTAGAAATTGAAGATTGCCTTACTCAGACTGTTCTGGCTTGAGGTGATGCCACAGCAGCTCCTACACCAGAATCATTCAGTAAAATCCTAACCCTCTCAAGATTAGGATCCATCCAGTAACAGAAATGACAGAGCCTGCTCATGATTTAAACCCAACCAACAGAACACCCATGCTGAGAAGGCTCTCTGGGCCCTGGGAAGGAGGTGAGGTGCTGCTGCTGCTCAGAGCTCCTGCCCCAGGCAGCTCTCACCTGCTTGCGCATGACGTCCGTGGCCTGCATGATGTAGCGAGGAGGCAGCCCGTGGCTGCGAGCCAGGATGATGGCCTGCTCCAGGGTGACACTCAGCGTGCACCTGCAAAGGAAGGGCACACATCAGCTACCTGGCACTGGGAGCTCCTCAAACAACCCCTTCTAGATCAATCCTCTCGCTCAGAAAGCTATACATAAGGCTCCCAGCCTTTCCTCCTCAGAGAGATGCTCCAGTCTCCTCAGCATCTTCGTAGCTCCTGCTGGACTCTCTCCAGTAGGTTCTCCTTTCAACAGAAGATAAACAGCTTGGACATTCCTGCAAAGAAACTGTCCTCTCCTGCTTGTCCAGGAAACACTCCAGGACAAAAGCTGATCACAGAACCACATCCTAATGGAAAGGCTCTAATTGCTTTGTCAGAGGAAGCAGGGAAGTTTCAGAGCTGAAGCTCTTGCTGTAGGACAAGCTGTCATCACACCAGACAAGGAGTGGGGAAAGTTATTGTGCCATCTCATTTCAGCTGTCAGGGTGAGCATGAGGACAGAGAGCTGGTTTCTCCTATGATCAAACCACAGCTGTGGAAGACTCACAGATAAAGGCAGCCAAAGTGGGTAGAAATGGGTGTCATTTGGAAAGCACAAGATGTTTGATGGCTGCTGCCAGCCCAGAGGGCAGAGAGGCTCCATTCTGCACCAGTGAGCTGCTTGATGGCTTTTCTGTTCACAACCAAAATTACTGCAACAACCCAATCTGCTCCAGCAGAGAGGAGTCCAGAGGAGGATCTCACCTCAGCACAGCCTGAGCAAAGCTGCATGCTTCAAGCCCAAAGAACAAAGCTCAGACATATGGTTAAAATGGATTTTTGGGCAGCCTTTTAGCAAAACCCTGACCAGCAGCTCCTGCCTGGTTTGTGTTCTGCCCCCAGAGCAGACAATGTGCTTCCATCACACACTCCTCTTGCTGAGCAGAAGATCTGTAGGAGGAAGAATGTGTCTGCACTTATTTACTTACTGAAAAATACAGAACCCTGACACCTTTTACATATTGCTGAGGGGAGCTGGTGGCCTGTAAAAAGTTCCATGGTAGTGAGTGGAGAAGGCACTAATTTGATCTGCAGCTTTATTAATGGCCTTTCATTACAAATGTAGAGGCTAAGTGATTTTCCTTGGTAATGAAATAATTTTTAGTCCCCAGCTGCTTGTATACACACTGACCTCAGAGCCAGCCTGAAGCTCAGGTCTACTGAGATCTCTGTTATGTTTGATTAAGGTGCACAATAACTAAATAGCCAACTAGAAACTGTAAATGCTGTGTTTTGAGCTTGTGTCTGAAAGGTGAAGCATTGCACACACACAGCACATGCTCATTATACCTTCCAGTACCCAAACCTAAACCTCTAACCTTCCAGACCAGACTGCAAAGGAAGCTTTGTGTCCCTGACAATAGGAGAAGGCAAAAGCATCTGAAATCTAATTTGACAGGTGTCATCTGGCCAGGGATAAAGGCTAAAACAGCTCTCTGGAGGTCTAAGAGATGTTAATGGCTCCAAGGGTAGCTTTCCCAGAGATCCCAACTTGCTGCAGCCCAAGAGACTGAACAGACAGAAATCCCACTTCTTGCCAAAGAACCTCCTAAATGGAGGTCAGCTTGAAGAATTAGGTCCAGGCTGGAAAAACCTGTCAGGCTGCTCCCTACCCAGAGCCTGACCAGTTATTTACCTGCTGGTGCTTCCTCTCAGCTCTTCCAGTCTGGTTTAACTACACACACCAAAGCATCCTAGGAACCAGCTGTGAAAGGCCCAAATGCAGCCCCAAAACAGCCAGGGGGGATGGAAGAGCCCTGACAGGGAGGAGTGCAGCAACAGAGCTGCCAAGCACTGAGAGAGCAAGCAAATGGCCATGTAAGCAGCACAAACTGCCCAGTCTGGGAAACAGAGAGCTGCAAGCTCCTCCTGTGCTGAGCCTGCTCTGGGTCTGAGCAAGGGGCAGTGCTGAGGACTGCCAGCAAGGATCTGCTGTGAGAACAGCCATCAGCCACTCCTCTGCCCCACTTTGAGAGCTCATGAGCAGATGGTGTGAGAGATTCCAAAGCAATCTGGAAGCAGTTGTGGCCACTGGAATTATCTGCTCATTTGGATACAATCAGCCCAGACAAACTAAACAAGGAAAATATTAGGGGAAAACTCCTTCAGTGCTCTCCTCACTTTCTGCTATGGGAAGCATAAACCCCAAATCCATACATTTTACAGTGTAAACACATCAGAATCTCTTCTCACTCCCTCTCTTTTCCTTTCCTCCTCTCTTTATACCAGGAGAAGATCCAGATTGATCATCTGGAAAACAGCCTTGAAAGCTGAGATGAACCAAATTGGTTTAGAAGTTAGCACAGTCAGAGATGTCAAAATTCATTCATTTCTGTTCCTATGTGAATAGGGGAAAAAGAGGAGAAGGATGTGTGTGCTTGCTCTAATTAACATCTAAAGCTTCTATTCAACATGTCATTTAATGCCAGTGGTGTTATTTTAGTTACTTCCTTGCCACACATCAACTACATCTGACCACCTTCTAAGCCAACTACACTGTTAAGGATTCATCTATTTCTACTCTCATTTAAGTGAATGCTTATAGAGCAGCAATTAAAAACTTACTACTAAAGCAAGTCCCTCTGCACTAAGCACTTCTGAGTCTCTAACTCCTAGTGCTGCCTGGGCACTATGTATTGATTCTGATGAGCAACCCAGAGAAAACAGACCATGAAAACCTGAACAGGAGGGAAAACATTGTTCAGGACTATAAAAAATAAACATAAGTAGTATGAACAGGTCAACTCCAGGCTCTGCCACAGCCTCTAAGCTGTCCTCACTGGGGGAATGTCTCTGTGCAAGGAGCACTGCAGGCACTGAGCTGTTACCCCAAAGAGAAGTTTGTTTATGCCTCCTCAGTGGGTAAAGCATCACAAAACCACACCAACTGGAGACAGACAGAACACAACTGCCACTGACAAAGCCCAAGGGAAGGAGGCAGGTCTAAGAGCAGAGCTCAGAGCAGAGGCTGGAGAGGAGCAAGGGTCAATTCCTCAGGCTGTGCTGACCTGTCTCTGAAAGCAGTGCCACCCAGGGAAGGAAGCCTGTGGAGCTCACAGACAGCTCACAGACAGCACACAGACAGCTGCAGGACTTCAAGGAGACTTCCTTTTGCTAGAAGAAAGGTCAGAACTAAATTCCTACAGAGAAAGGTTCTAAAATCATCGTCAAAGTAGACTCCTTTTGTGCTGGCATGTCTCAAATACCCCCTCAGAGCACCTGCTTTCACCCTGTGGATTCCCAGGAAGGCAGCTGGCCTCAGGGACAGCTCGTGCTGCAAGATGGAGCAGGTTTAGCTGGCCTGCAGGAGCTGTGCCAGCTGCAGGAGACAGCAGCATCAACCCTGGCACAAGCTGCCTCATCACTCAGGCAGAACACCACTGCTTGAAGGATGGGGAGGCTGAGGAGAGGCTTTCTAGAGGGGAAATTAACATGCAGAAAGGAAAACAAGGCTGATTTTCTTCTGGGGTCCATCAAGATTATAGACTTCTCTGGATCCTCCAGGAAATGCAACATTTTAAATAAACTTGGGATTTGTTTCATTTGGATGCTTTAAAGGATTCTTTTGAGCCTGGAAGGCTTATGGTCCCTGAACAGACTTCTGCAGCTGCTGCACCCAATTTCATTCTGGCATGGGAAGAGGCAGGACTCCTCTGTGCAGCACAGCAGCCCCTGCCTGCCCCCTCCAGCAGCACAGCAGCCCCTGCCTGCCCCCTCCAGCAGCACAGCAGCCCCTGCCTGCCCCCTCCAGCAGCACAGCAGCCCTAAAAGCACCTCCATTGGTACAGGATGCCTGCAACTTCCAACAGCAGGAGCCCAGCAGAGAGAGCAGAGCAGTGTGCACAGGGTGACAGCCACTGGCAGGCAGAAAAATCATTAGGGAGGAGAAAAAAAGGGAAAACAGAAATGCCATCTATTGATTCCTTGGAGTAATGTAGAGCTCTGTTCCTGCCACTGAGCAACAAGGCCCAGGCACTTATGGCAATACGAGGGGAGTTTGTCATACTCCCATGTCCCTCTGGACAGTGAAGGTTAAAGGGACTTCCTTTCCCCACTCCTGTTTTTCTGGTGATCAAAATGCATTGGGGAAGAGCTGCTGTCTGCTACAGATACAGGATTACAGCCTCTAATGTCAACTGGTAAACATATTGGCATCATAAAAATCAAAGCAAAGCAATCACCAGCAGTTCAAAGTCCCCAGCATTATCTTGGATAGAGGGATGGAAATACAGACTCTGCCAAGCTGTTTTAGCCTAGTGCAGTGTAAAAAGCAATTTAATATGGATCACAGAGAAGTCAGACAGCAAGATACTGCTGATCCCTAGATCAGCCATCACTGTCAAAGCAGACAAAGCTGCTGTTGCACAGTTCCTGGCCTCTGCTGCACTGGACTGCCACTCAGCACCTCCCTCCCCAGCTAGCTGGGATTTGCTGCTGCTTAGCAGGAGGAGAGGGAGAACTCTCCCTGCTCCCTGTCAATCCACGGCACCTAAGTTCAGAATCCACAGAAAGGACTCTCCAGTCAGTTCAGTAAGAGACAGATAATTGAGTGAGGGAAGGCTGATATGTATTTTGTTTAAGGTCTATTAAAGAGATGTAAATTCTGTCAGTAGAATGGTCTGCTCAGTTCCCACTGACAGAAGGAAGATGCTGAGCAGCAGAGCACCCTGTGCTCTTCCACAGGCTCTCAGACATCCTCTCCCATTAGAGACTCATCATAGCAGTAAGGCTCAAATGAGGGGTTTGAAAAGAAAGCATGCAGCAACCCTGCTCAGCTGGCAAGACTGTGAACAATAGACTTCCAAGACATATTTGGGAGACCTTACAGTGGCCCTTCAAGCACCTAAAGGGGACCTGTAAGAGACATGGGACAGACATTTTAGCAGCACCTGTGACAGGACAACAGGTGATGGTTTAGAGCTAACAAAGGGAGATTAGACTAGACAGAAGGAAGATAATTGTTCCTGCTGAGGGCAGTGAGACAGTGGCAGAGGTTGCCCAGAGAACCATCGCAGCCCAGGTTATCGGGCTCTAGTTGCAGATGTCCCTGCAGGGGATGCACTAGATGCCCATGAAAGGTCCTTTCAAGCCAAAGCAGAGCAAGTGGCTGAAGGCAAGGGAGGGAAGCAGTGCTCCTACCGGTGGACTCCACTGTTGCACATGATGATGTGGCAAGCGCCCAGCCTGCTGCAGAGCTCGGAGGCCACGGAGAGCAGTCCCAGCCCCGAGGCCGAGGCGGGGTGCGCGCAGGCGGCAGCGCGCTGCGAGCGCAGGAAGGAGCCGAGCAGGCGGTACAGCTCCTCCAGGCAGTTGAGAGGCCTCAGCAGCTGCAGGGGAGAGACACAGCGTGAGCACCTGCTGCTGGCAGCACACGACATGCTCCTCCAGAGCAGGGCACCCTGGCTGCTGCTGACAGAGCCCAAGGACACTCCTGTGTGCTAAGACAACTTGTGCATTCTTCCTGTCGCTCACTGCTCTGTTCCCAGTCCTGCCTGCTGAGCTGGTTTGCACCGAGGGCAATGGCAGCCTCCCCTGCTTTCCTGTGCTTACAGAGGCAATCAGTTGGTAACAACCAGGGTATGTAAACCTGGGCACAAACAGATGTAACTTGGCTCAGCTCCTCTTGGTTTGCCTGGCATCCATTTACACTGATGTTAGCTGCTGCCAGATGCTAATGCAGAGCTGTGGAAAACACAGCAAGAGGCACAGCCACAGAACAGACTTCACTCCCTGCAACTGCAGAAGAAATGCCTTAGCTCACCCTGGCATCCTCTGCTCAGATGAGATGCTTTCATCTTGCCCCTGAACCTTCCACTGCAATAGGCAGGGATCATCACCAGCTGAGGAGCTCTGTATTTCTCAAACCACAGCAGCTCCATCACTTTTTAATTCAGTGTAGGCAGGATCCCAACAAACATTTTTCCCCTCCTTTGGCTGCAATATGGGCATGAACTCTCCAACAATAGGAGAGAGCATTAAAGGAATCTTCATAGCCCCTGGGACCTCTCAGTCCCAGAGGTTTAGAGACTGATGAAGGCACCTGAAGAAAGGCTAAGTGAGGAGGTTCAGCAGAAAGCCTTCTGAGCAGGATGGTGAACAAGTGTTTAATTTGGAAGAGCACTTCCAGTTTTCAGAACAAAGCATTTCTGCCTGCACCTGCTCTCCTCACCTCACCCCTCAGCACGCTCCTGGAGCACTTTCATTGCTCTGAAAGCACAGTGAAAAAAGAAAGCTAAGCTTCCCCTGCTCAAACACATCCATGTCCTCCAGTTACACCTTCTGATACACTACCACATGCTCCTAGAACAAGGATGCAGGAGAGCTCCTCCTTTTGCTGCCCCCTCCCTCCCCTCAGATTGCAGTGTACCAGGAAAGCCTCAGGCAAGGACTCCACTAACAGTCTGTGACATGCAAAGTTTCATCAGGCAGTTCATATTTTTATTTACCTTATCTATATAAGCTGCTTTGGATGTTGAATTTGGAGGCAGGTTTGACTTGTCCAGGTAGAATGCCCTAGAAGAACAAACAAAACAAAACCAAAAGTTAATTTGTTAAACTCCTGAATAAAACCATGACTATTCTTATTCACCATCCTAAGGGTGGAATATATTGCTTTTCATTTCATGCTAAGAGAGCTCAAGGAATAATTCAGGGATAAGTAAGCATTATCAGTCTCTCTTAAAGTAAAAGGAAGCATGTTTTGTTCTGGAGACAAAAGCTGTCCCTGTGCCCTCAGACAGTACCAAGCTGTAATGTCTAGGGATCCTGGCCAAGGCTAAAGCAACACACAGCAAGGCAGAGCACACTGAGCTATGCAATGGGGGGGACAAAGCAGAACCTCAGGGTATCCCTGTGATCCCCTGCACAGGGGACAGAGCTGCCAGGGCACAGAATGGAGCTACAGAGTGGGGAGCCCAAACTCCAGCTGCAATAAGAGAGGAGAACAAGCACTGGAAAGAATGCAGCATCCTTGCATCCCAGCTCTCCAATGACAGGATCCCCTGGATCCTCCAGTCACAAACCACTCATTCCTATCACATGCATGGATAAAAATCCCTCTCCTCCCTTTTTCATGGATTTATCCATCAGAGAGGTTACTCCTCTTGTCACACACTGCAGGGCTGGAGATAATAATCTGGAATATTGAGATGCTTAAAAAAAACCCAACCACTTCTCATTCTAGTGGCTCTTGCTTCCCATAGCTCTGCAGCTTTGGAAAGCATCCCCTCCCAGATTCCAGGTTTGAGGGAGTGCCCTCAGAAAGCAGAGAGCTCCTCCAGCTCTGCTATTCCATTAAGGCTGCTGTGTAACCCAGCCTGTGCTCAGTGGCAGAGGAAAGCACTCCTCAGTCACCTGGAGTGGCCACAGCACATAAAAGCTACATCAGGAGCCACAACAAGCTTCTCCCCCCTGGCAGCAAAGCTGAAGAGCAAAGCCCCCAGCATTAGCAGCCTGAAAGCCCACCCTGGTTTTTCCTGCCATGGCACAGGGAAATCTGCTTTGTTCAGAGTCTGCTCAGCTCTCCCAGTCTCCCTGCCCTTGCTTCAGCACACTCTGCATCACATGAAACCAGAACCCAAATGCAGGACACACATTAGTGGGGTACATGGAAAATAAACAACTCAGGGTAGGAGAGGAAGCACCACAGGCACTAGACTGGGATATGCAAGTCCATTTCTCATTAACCTAAAGAACAAACACAAATCAACTAGAGACAACATGAAATTTAAATACCAAAATATTCAGCTATCCTGCTGGAAATGACCACC